>JAYRBT010000093.1:11524065-11537807 GCA_036023395.1 Myiotriccus ornatus
GATGGCTCTGCACAGAGATCTGGACAGGCTGGATTGATGGGCTGAGACCCACTGGATGAGGTTTAACAAGCCAACTTCCTGGTCCTGCCCTTGGGTCACAACAATCCCAGGCAGTGCTACAGTCTGGGGGAAGAGTGTCTGGAAAGCTGCCCAGTGGAAAAGGACCTCCATCTGCCCACTGTAGTTGTTGGCTGCCTTGTATTTTCCTCTGCCTTTGTTCAGGACGATGATGCCCTCATCCCTGCCCACCTCAGCAGTATATTAATTTTCCATCAGATCAACTGGTCAACATGCCAGCAGGCAACAGCTGGCCATCTCTCACCAAAGAAAGGTGTGACCATACAGATAGGGCTGTAAAAGATTCCCTTGTTTTGGCAGCATCCACACTAGATTTGGTATAATATTAAAATAATTATTCTTAACATTATATTTTTAATTACATTTTAAAATTATATTTTAATATTTATAGTATTTTTAGAATGAAAATTGTAAGTTTTCAAATATACTTTGCCTCTTGATTTAATTTATAAATTAATTTATATTTTGAAAAATTCCTGTCTTCTGCCACCAAAACATTTTTCAGACATGAATACTGAAAGAAGGAAAATAAAAAAGAGAAATATGATTGGTCTTAATGTTTTTATGAACCTTCTCCAAAATTTGTTCTGCTGAGCATAAGTACGGTGCATATTTTTAAAAGAAATATTTCATGATAAGAAACCTCTTGCCCACTCTATCAGAGGAAGCACACTATTTACACATTCAATAAAGAACTGTGACTTGAATTTTCCTGTATTAAAGAAGTGAAGCTGGATTCATCATAATAGGATTTATTCTTTGAATGCTTTCCAGAATTAGACAATTAGACACTGTACATATTTTCCTGTTTAACTAAAAGTCTAAAATGACAATTAATATTAAGCTTTGTTTACAAGAATGGTTCATAAGTACAACAGAATCCATGAAAAAAACTTGAATGCCTGTATATATAAACTTATTTTGAGAGATTCTGACGACTTGAAAAGCATTTTTTATGGGTTTCTTACTGGGAAAGTACGTTCTGCTTACTATCTGTACCAAGAAACATCAATAAAAAAAATCCTTCAACTGCTCTGCCAATTCAGTAGATATGGTGAGTTTTACCTACTAGACAGCATGCTTTTGTTGTTTTTGGTTTTTTGTTTGTTTTTGTTTTATTTATTTTTTATTTTATTAACTGAAGTTTTATACAGGAAAGAAATAGAGGATGAAGAACTGTCATTTATGCTCAGCCTCTCCCTTTTGGTGATCAACATGGTCACAATCCAACTTGCAGGTTCCTAACTGCTATAAAGAGAAATCATAAACTCTGTCGCCCCAAGCTATAAGCAAACCTTGTTCACTAAACAATAAAGGAAAATTCAATTGCACTTAGCAGGAAAATCATACAGCAATAGCAGTCAGAGAAATCACAAAAAAAGAAAAGTAAGGAAACTGATTAATGTTTATGCAAAGAAAAAGCAGGGACATTATTTCCAGGGGGACTGAGAAAATTGTCCTCTCCTAACTTACACAATATATAGAAATTTAAACCAGTCTTAGATTTTTTTTTTTTTTTGTGAGTATCATAAAATGCATGAGAAAACACAGGAGAAACAAGGCAAGCCAAAAAACCTCCACAACTCAAAGTGTCAGGATTGCTGTCACCCCAGGCTCTAAGCTCTACAGACAGCTCCCATACTCAGCATTTCCAAGATGACTGAAAGGGGTAAACTTAAAAATTTAAGCAGACTTGATTTTGTCAGATCAGCTTCTAGAATTGTTAATTTTCTAACACTATTGAAAACAGAAGAAAATGTGTAGGACAAAAAGAAGATGCAAAAAAGATTTAACTGCTACTTCACAATGCAGTGAAACTTATTAAGCAGTCCTTGCTTATACAGTTCAAGTTAAGATTTTTCCTCATTTTCTCCATCACTGTACTGTTAACTATTAGATATAAACTTTCTAAGAATGAGGAATTATACTTTTTTTAATTGAACAGAAATATGTAAGCAAACCCCCCCAAAAAATCCTTTCCTGCTCATATTAATACAAATGTCCTTGCATTAGTAAAATATCAAGAGACCTCAAGCAGAAGTTTACTTTTACAACCTGAAACAAAAGCATGAAACTGCTTGAAACACTCCCTATTAAAATACTATCATACAAAACTTCCTCTTCTTCTTTTGGGAGTCACAGACATTTTTCAGAAGTCTGAAGACACGACAGCATGTATTAGGTCTCTCACTCTACATTTTAATAGCATTTGGAAAGCATTTTATTCACAATAAATCACCTTTTAATCCTTCTGCTTTGCCCAGGTATCAAAACAGGCAAAATTTTCTTGTCAAGGAAGATCAACATTTTTACAGAAAGACAACATCTTAGCAAACTGTTAATTTCATAGAATGAAAAAAATTAACGAGCTGGATGGTATTAATTATTTGCTTAAAAGGGAAAATGCATAAGAAGCCTCTGCTTTCATTTAACATCCAGATCACTATCATTAGCACAATGTAATAAAAGTCCACTGACATGCCCTTTGTTTTCCCTTTGTTATGCAAAAATAGAAAATATTAAAGGAAGAATGTTTCACAGAGTTAGGATTAGCCTCCAAGGGTACAGCAGATGAGAGATCATTTCAAATACTTAAGTTCAATTACACATTACATATGAACTATGAATTAAATTCATTGCATGTTCCTTCACTAAGGACATCAAATCAGAGCAGGGTAAGCTGCAGGAGGAGCTTCTGTGAGAAGACACCAGAAGATGTCCCCATGTGAGACTCAGCCAGTTCCACCCAGCTTCAAAATGGACCTGGCTGCTGCCCGAAATTGAGCCTGTCAGCCAACACTGGTGGTGCTTCTGCTATAACGTATTTTAAAAAAAAGGGTAAAAAACACTGCACAGCAGCTGAGAGAGGGGTGAGAATAACTGAGAGAAACAACTCTGCAGACATGGGGGTCAAGGAAGGAGGAGGTGGATGAAGTGCTTCAGGTGCCAGAGATGCCCTTGCAGGCTGCGGTGCAGATCATGGTGATGCAGCTGTGCCCCTGCAGCCCACAGAGGTCCATGGTGGAGCAGAAACCCACCTACAGCCCACAGAGGGCACCATGCTGAGCAGGTGGATGTACTCTGAAGAAAGCTGCAGTTCCTGAAAAGGGGAAAAGCTCATAGAGGACTCTCTCCTGTGGGAGAGACTCCATGCTGGAACAGGAAGAAAGCACTATGAACTCCGCAGATCAGGGCGATGAGACAGAAGTTGAGCCTGGGGGAAGTTGCTTGTAGATGTGTTCTTATTTCTCGTTATCCTACTCTTTAATTGTCAGTAAATCATACAGTGCAATATCCTGAACTGGAAAGGGACCCACAAGGATCACCAAAGTCCAACTTCTGACCCCGTGCAGGACAGCCCCAAGAATCACACCATGAGCCTAAGAGAGTTGTTCAAATGCTTCTTGAACTCTGTCAGCCTTGGTGCTGTGACCACTTCCCTGGAGAGACTATTCCAGTGCCCAACCACCCTCTGGTGAAGAACGTTTTCCTAATATCTAACCTAAACCTCCCCCTGACACAGCTTCATGCCATTCCCTCAAGTTCTTTCACTTGTCACCATTGCTTACTAATGACTTTATATCCTTCTTATATTGTGTGGTACCTAAAACTACACAGAGGGCTCAAGGAGAGGCCGGCCCAGTGCAGAGCAGAGTGGGACAATCCCCTGTCTTGTCCAGCTGGTGAAGCTTTGTCTGGTGCCCCCCAGGACACAGTTGGCCCTCCTGGCTGCCACTGCTGACTTACATTCAGCTTGCTGTCGACCAGGACCCCCAGGTACCTTTCCACAGCACTGCTTTCCAGCACCTCATCCCCAGTCTGTACACCCAGGGTTTCCCCCATTCCAGGTGCAGAATCCAAAACTTTCCCTTGTTGAACTTAGTGATTGCCCAGCCCTCTAATTTGTTGAGGTCTCTCTAAGGAGACTCCCTATCTTCAAGGGAGTCAACAGCTTCTCCCAGCTCAGTATCATCAACAAACTTATTTAGTGTATCTTTCAGTTCTCTATCCAAGTCATTAATGAACATTTTGAAGAGCACTGGCCATAATATGGAGCCCTCAGGAACCCCAACAAATGACGGTTGGCCAGCCTGATGTCACCCCATTCACTCTGTGCCCAACATGTGAGCCAACTGCTCACCCATCACATGATGGATGCATCCAGGGATTAAGGGGCTTGGTGGACGTGGTGTCTAGCCAAGGTCAACGCAGCACATATAGCTATTAGTCTGTTTTAAACTAGTTCATTCTAACCAAAATCCATCAGGGTTGTGACCAGGTGAGCAGCTGAAATCAGAGAATACAGACAATAGGTGATGGAGCACAGCTGTTGCTCGGAGTACCTGTGACTACAGCCCTAGTACACCAGTGTGGAGCCCTGCAGGTTGCTCACTGTCATCAAATACAACATTCCTTTCTCTGCTCTGCTCCTCTCTCTGCCCACTGCAGAGACACTGAGTTTTTTGTCAGATAACTGAGTTGGAGTGGTTCCTAAAGGTACTAGATGAACCCAAGCACTGGAAAAAGAAAGAAAAGACACTTTGTAGCTATGAGTCAGGACTGCAACAAGGACAGGAAACACTTCTAATGTTAGAAAGCTTCCAGCTCTCCTTGGCCATGCAATTGTAATGCACCTTTAGGCCTGTTGTTCTGCAAATGGTGTTTACTTGTTCTGTAAAACATCCTTATGAGTACACTGCAATGATTACTTCCACAGTTCCTATTTGCTCAATAGGACACTGGATGACCTGCCAATGTAAATACTATTATCCAAGGCAATCCCCCCCACACACCCTCTAGAAAAACCCACCTAAATAAACCTTACTAAGTAATGAAAGGTATAGCTACTAGAAATAAAAATGAAGAACTTTTTCTTCCTCCTTGAATTGCATGCCTCTAAAAAGCCATTCCAGGTAAAAATCTGGAATATCTTCCCACATATCCAGCCTAAGCGATGTATTTAAACTGAGATTTACAGCATTGTAGCTTCATAAAAATCACAAGCAACTTTAATTAATGAAAATAATTCCACACAAGTTTGTTAGAGTTCATTACAAAAGTAATGTCCTGGTCTTTCTTTGTTCAAAATGGCTCAGATAACAACTTAAAAACTAACTCAATCTAATTCCATTTAGTGTTCATCAGCAATTAAACAACATAAGATCCATACTAAAAGCAGACAGATGAATTCTCAACTACTATAGGCCTTTTTATGACAAACTTTTTTCTAGTTAAATATGCTTTCAAAACTAGTCTCCATGAAAGTAAAAGAAAGAATTCTGTAAACAAAATAACGCTAGAAATGCAGCACCTCTAGAGACATAAATTTTCAGTATCACAAAATGTAATAATGCTAATACTAAGGTAACTGAACACAACAAAACAGACAAGTAGTTCAGCAGAACAAGTCTTAATGTTATGTGGAATTTTCAAAAAGTAAATAGGTAGGTACAACACAATTACCTGTGGTTATACTGGCACTAGGTTTTCTCTCAAGTGTATGTATGTAGATGGAGTTGAGTAATAGTATATACTAGGACATATAAGGATAATCAAGAAGAGGCTCAAGTTTCTTTGCTCGAAGGCTCCATTACACATGGGAAAATAAGAGTAGTTCAGGGGAGAAAATTGAAGAAAAATAGAAACCAAAAGCAAAGCAAGAGAGAAATGCTGAGAACCTACTCCATTACTTTGCAGAAAATGTGCAACCCCATGGCAAAAATCAGTAGACAAGGCTTCACAGCAGAGCAGGTGAATGTGCTCTAAAGGAAGGTTCAGCCTGCTGAGACCCTAGACCAGAGCAGGCTCCTGGGAGGAGCTGTGGTCTGCAGAGAGGTACCCACTGAGGATTGTTACTCAGTCCCTCAGCCAAACGAGCAGTTATTTGGTAGAGGTTCCAGAGGAGATAAAGGTCTGAGCCACTAATGGTCCAAGGACTCTTCTAGTCTTATCTGTTCTCTGAAAACCCACGCAGGAGCAGAGTGACCGAGTTAGCATCCATGCTCATGAGCTTGGAACATCAATAATGCAATTAACACATGAATAGCGAGTGGCTTTTCCAAGACTCATTTGTCAAAGAACAAATAAAATAATGGGCACAAGGAGTCAGTTTCATGAATACTTTTCCCATTGTATGCAACTTGATTATGAGTAAACAACTTATTCCACAAATACGACAGCCTAAGTGAGCCGCCTTTGAGCTCTCTCTGCTAGGCAGTGTGGCTCCATAGGGATTATCTCCCCTGGAACTGGGCCACCTCTCAAGGTTGACCCTCAAGGCAGAGAGACCTTTTTACCAAAGGTAGGTCTTTGATAAGTGACTGATACTGCACATAGTCTTATAGTATGATAACTTTGATTTGTGCCTTGGTAACTTTGAATCATTGTTCCAATGATTGTGCCATACAGTAATAGGAGCGAACTTCGCCATCCAACTGTAAGCCACAGTTTTACAACATCTTATTAATACTGCTTTTGCTAAAACCTTTGACAGGGGTTCATCAAGTCATCTAAATCACCCATTCACAACACCCATGGAGGAACAGGTTTTCAGGCAGGACCTGTGGCCTTGCAGGAGACTCACACTGGAGCAGTCTGATCCAGAAGAACTGTATCCTGTGGAGACAACTCACATTCTATCAGTTCTTGAAGGACTATATCCCACAGTACAGACCCCACGTGGGAGCAGGACAAGAGGAGTTCAACGTTAAACTCTATGGGCTGATCCAAGGGGTGGAGGTTGCTAATGGCAACCTTTAAGTTGCTATAACGCATGATTTGAGTTGTACATTATAGGAAGTGCTATGGCACAGAAACTCCCTGAACCAGTGGCAGACAAGCTTCACACGAGGCAGTGCAACTGCAACTGTGACCTGACTTGAACTGGCTCTGGTGCCCAGTAACTCCACACAACACACCACCTCTCCTGCTCAAAGTGACCATCACAACAGATGGAGCCCAAAGTCATGGACTGAAAGAACTTGGGACATTTATGGGCATTTTCCAGCAGTAAAATAGACTAGTCCATAGTTTAAGGATCTGTGAGGAAGTGGTGTGTGTGTGTGGATAATGAGGATATATTGGATAACATGAGACCTGAGCATGATATAAACAGTATAGAATTGGGGGTGGTTGGAATAGAGTTAATTTTCTTCAAAGTAGCTTATATACCATAAAGGAGCCATGCTTTGGATTTGTGACCAAAACAATACTGAAAACACATGGATGTTTTAGCTATTGCTCAGCAGTGGTTACACAGAGCCAAGTCATTTCCTGCTTCTCACACCACCCCACCAGCAAGGAGGCTGGGAGGTGACACTGACTGATCAAAGGGATATTCCATATCACATAAGGGAGGACTGGGGGACATCTGGAGATGTCTTCTCAAGAAACCACTACCTCTGAGGGAGCCCTGCTTCCTGCAGGTGACTGAACACCTCTCGACTGGAAAGAGGAAATTAATTCCTTATTTTGCTTTGCTTGTGCATGCAAGTTTTGCTGTCCCTATTAAACTGTCTTTATCTCAGCCTATGAGTTTTCTAATTTTCTTATGACTGTCTTGCCTGACCAACCACAGGGTGGTGAGAAAGGCTCTGGGTGGTGCTGGGGTGACCACCAGCACGTAAAACCAAAGTTTTGTTATCTCTCTAACACAAAACAAGCAAACAAATTTTTTTTTTTAAAAAAACATAATCAGTATTAGTATCTAAACTAATCTTGATATGTTCCCTGCCCTACCTCAAGCTCCGGGCTCCTGATAAAACTTCCTAGTAGAAATGTCATATTCCTGGTTCTAGAATATGAAGGGGAATTCTCAAGCTTCATTTCCAGAGCCGAACGAATCAGGTGTTCTTCTCCAGAAAATGCTATTCAGCTACACATCAGTAGGACTAGAAGGACGATTAATGAAAAATAAAAGGATCCTCCCCCAACACATGAATTTTAGACTCAATCCCCAAATAAATGGTGCTACTGCCAATAATATAATATATACTACTTATAGGAGGAAAGGGTATGATATTTGATCTGTGCAAGGTTAGGCAAGACAGCTTACATCTTCTGAATACTGGAATTAAAAAAAGTTTTAAATTGTATTTATATAGAACAACTTGTTTTCAAAATGTAAGTAATTCAAATTATGTTTAACCTCTTTTTCCACAAACTGCAGGGGCAGAAAAAACTTTAAATCCAGGACTTTCTGGTAACTCTATTCTCTGTTTTGTCTCATACAACAGCAAAGTTTAACTTATGAGGAAGGATATCTTTACTTCGCATTTATTTTATTTCCCTTAATTGTTCAGTCAAAACTGCATCTGAGAGATATGGAAGGTGTATGCAAAATCTGCAATACTTTCTTCCACAGCATTGGAAAACTATTACATCAATAAAACTATTTAAACAACTAATTATCACATACTTGTGAGATCAATGGCATGTTCAATTGTAAAGGATTCTTGACATACTGGTTACTCCTGTTTGCTGGTAACATTAAGTTTTATTCATTCTGAAAACCTTGGCTGTCATTAAAAAAAAAAAAAAATAGTTGGAAGTTCTGTCAACAGCCATGGGTCACACCCATTTTCTCTCCTCCAGAGCCTATTCAGGAATTTCAAAGATTACAGGTTACCTTAACTAAAGAAAATATATTACCGTAAGCATCACTCACAGCACACAGTTTAAAAGGAGACCTATCCTTGATTGAAATTAACACAAATCAGATACCTTTAAACACAAGCGAAGGAAAGAGAGGCTACTACTGAATTAAACCTTTCAGGATACAAGAGGAGGTCCTTCTAAATGCTAAGATCTTTTAAAGATCTGACACCTATTAGACAGAAAAACTGTGAAAGTTTTTTGTAAGAAAATACTTCATACTTTAACACTGTACTAGTTTCCTTATTGCAAAAATAAAGAAAACATTTTTGTAACAAATCTGCTGATGCACAATCATTCATTCATTTAAATTACAAACCATAAAAATTTATCACAACTATCTAATTTCAAATTCTAATGGATAAATATTAAGCAACAAGACCTTGCCGTGTGACAGACAACTGCACACGTTTGACAGTACAGAACTGCAGTAAGCAGGGAGAACAAAAAAGAAGACACGCAAGATCATCTGTTCTCATCCTTAGCACACCTGTACTCTTCACCCATACCTTTTACACAAGTATCCCCTACATCTTAGTTGGGATATATATATATATATGCTTTGTTTGCAATTTTTTAAAAGTTTATGTCTGATAAGGGTCTTTTGGGTTCCAACCAGAATCTTGTGCAGAACGTAAGAGAGCCATAACACAAGAGGCAGCAGCAATATCTTTGCTCGATATTGGTTTATTGCTGTTCTCCACAAAAGTCTAACAGATGTGGGTATAGAATTAGTCACCATACTGCTCTTTCTATGCCACTCTGCTAAGTTCTCAAGCTTTACATTTTCTGACTCCTGCATGACAGCTGTGATTTAAGGATGAGGAAGAATATGAAGATTTAGATGTCCTTCACCTATTTCAACAGATTAGCTGAAAAGCATTTCTTGAATACGTAGTCTGGATAGAATCTATGAAGTTTGGTTTAAGCCCTTCTGAGCCTGACTATCAAAAAGCCAAAAAATTTAAGCTCTGCATTTTACTACACATAATGCTTTGCTGCAGACACTTGGCAAGAGACCCTAGAACGTGGTAGGACCTAATCTGGATTTTTTAGCTTTAAAGGATATTTTCCAATTTATTTCAAGAGCAGTATTTTTCTTCAAATGTTCTTAGAATTCACATGAAATATTCACATGAAATTCACTAAAAATTAAATTAAATTTAAGAAATCTCCCTTAGGAAACAGAAAAAACTTGATTGCTTTTCTTAAGTAAGTGAATCCCTGTGAATCCCACTGACCTCTAGACTGTTGAATTCCACTACAAGAAAGGAAGAGGATTATAATTCAAGAGCTGCAATGAAATATCTGCAATTTGGTTGTGGTTTAATCTCAGATGGAAAAAGGCTTGGTTCTTTGACTCAGTATTTACCTTTTTGCTTATGCCCACTCTCACAGACTCTACACTGGTGTTGCAAGTGATTCTCCCCATCTCTCCACACTCAATACAACAGTAGTAAATACATAGGTAGATATTCAAATGCAAAGTTTAATTAGTTTCTTTTTAAACTGGAAAAAAAATTTAAAAATAAAAAAAAATTACCTGCTAATTATTTTATGTATTTTGCCTTTTTCTTCAAAATGCAATCTCTCTCCTGTCCTATTCCCTCTATCCAATTACTATTTTGATTTGTTGCAGAGGCAGCAAATAAAAAGGCTATTTTCACTGGTGACTTGTCATGCCCAAACAGACTTTCATTAAGCACTCTGTGTGTGCCAGCATGCCACTACACTTCTTTGAGAAGCATTTAAGTAATACCTCCTATCAAAGAACAAAGTGAGCCAGAAAGGACTTGGAAACACAGAATTTATTGGGTATCAAACCACTACTGAGGGGGGGATAGGACTGTTTGACAGCAATGGCAACAAACTGACCATCACAGGAAGACAGCTTTCAAAGACCATTTTAACCACAGGCCAAATAAAAAACTCTAACACTTTTCCCCTAATATCATTCTATTTGGAGATTTCATTTTATGGAACAGAGTTTGAAATAACCTAAACAATATAGCTTACAGGCTACAGTGAATTTTTGAGATGTACCTTCATTCATTTTTTCCACCTTTCTCCAGAACAGCCACTCTCATAAATGAACATATTTGACTGCCCTTTGTCAGTAAGCAAATACAGAATACAAGTAGCAAGACAGAAACCTGTATTTCCAGGATCTTTCACCAGCTTTTCTGCTAGCTTACTTAACAATATCCAACTATTTATTTAACAATAACAACTTAATACAAACAGATAAACCACAAAGTGACTTCTCACGGAAAGAGAGAAAGAGGGGTTTCTCCAAAGACCGGCCTTTGCTGGAACAGAACACAAAAGTGCTGGTGATCTTGTCTAAACTGTACTTTTTCCAGGAAAGGCTGGATCAAATGATTCTTAAGGTCCCCTTCCAATCAGGTATTCTATGATACTCTCAAAAATAGCAATAACTAAAGAGAAAATCCTTGAACCTCAGATTTTAAAAATCTTCTATTGTACCACGTGTCAGGGTATTTTGCTATTCCAATAAATTCTGTAAGTAGTAACAAAAAGCTCGTTACAACTTGGCCAGTATGTGAATTCCAAGCCCAAAATATAACACAGGGAAAGAAGCAAGCACTTCTAGTCAAAAGTCATACAGAAGAAGCAATGAGATCCACCAGGGTTGTCAGTAAATGTCAAGATAAAACCTTATTAAGACTAAAGGCTTTTAAAAAATCCACAACCCATGAAAGTATATCAAAGCTACTGCAGCTCACGGACTTATGCCTGTGACATAGAAAAAAAACATACTGCATAACACAAATATTTCTTATCTGTAGATAAGATGCAGTTTTGGAGAAGTTTTTCAGAACAGTGTAAATCAACAGTCAGCTATTCAAACTAAACAGCATGCAGAAGGAGATCCAAGCTGTCTGCAAAACATCAGCAGGTCAAGTTTCAGAAAGGCTCACAATCCCTTTGTACCAGATTCTCCAAGGCAATCATCATATTGAATATTGAATACTCTTAAAAACAGAGCCTACAGAGACTAATCAGCAGAGACAGGATTAGTTCACATGAGTGCAAGTCTAATCCCGTGAACTCAGCTGGAATATTCGTGAGAAGGCTCATTCATGAGCATATGCATTGAAAACCTGGTCATGATCCAAGCTACATAACCACCAAGTCGTAAGCACACAGTTATGTTTGCAGGAATGTTAGAATGAATTTTATGTGTAGTATAATATACGCTATTTTTGCTTGTTTTTATTTTAACAATCAAGTTCCTATAAAGAAAAACTGTTTTGGCACTAGTCCAGTTACAAGCTAAGAAAACTACTTCACTATCAAAAATCTCTATAAAATTGTTGTTCTTAATTAATATTAACTAAATTAATACATTTTAATGTTTCTCATCAACGCATGAAATACCTACAAACTAAGAAAAAGAGACTGTCCTCCCAGAATCAGATTTGTGAAGAAACTCATTTACATGTTTGTGTTTTGCTAGTTCAACTCTAGAATTTCAAATTGGTGAACTTTATAAACCTGTAATAAAAATTAAATTTTAGAGCAGTATTTATAACTTCTACTAAAAATTAAGTCTTACACTAGTAAAGGGAAACACTTTTTAACTAACACACTAGTGCTTATTAATGGCATACCACTGACCTTTACTGTAATGTAAATACAGTTGATTGAAAGATCTCTTATGTATTGCAGTTTTTACAAATACAACACACGCTCACCTACTTAAACACAATAACTTTCCAAAAGTTGAAAAGGTGAAAAGGGTGAAAGCTACCAGGAGGTGAGGTGTGTGAGACAAGGAGAGAAAAACAAAAGGCATTCACACCTTATGTAGAAATACCAGCAGAAAATATTTTGAGTAGGATTTTTTAATAGAATACTTTTTAGTTGGTACAATTTCTTACATGTTCACTAGTCTGTAAATTTTAAATACATTATTTTGTTTTCCTACATTTTCTGCTTTTTAGGACAAGAACATGCAATTTTGTAGGAAAAGAAAAAAATGAAAATCAATATCGAATTTTCCAAAATGCTCAATTTCAAGTGCTAAGCAAAACATTATACAGAATTTTTGTATAACTTACTTCTACTTTCAAACATACATTTTTACTCAGAAGTAAATTATTCCAGCTCAGTCCCAAAAACGGAAGCCCAAAAAACTTAAGAGATGCAACAGTTTGAAAGTAGTTGAATGTAATCAGATAAAAAAAGGCATCTGAGACCACATTAAAAAATGATATTTGTTTAGGTCAGCATTAAAAATCATTCACATACACATTTCACTGTCATCTTTTATGTTCTCCTTAACCACTAAAAATATACAGAAAGAAAGCAGACTTTAAAATGTGTTCTAGTGTAAAATATGACAAGAATTTAGTACAATAAAATTTGCCCAGTTGATGATATTGGAGAAGGAGGTCAGCTATCAGCAGAGTAACTACATCATCAGGAAGTCAGTACCTACTTCAGTTGTCTAGAACAGTTAAAAAGTTTTTAACATGATTACTATCTCAAGTGCAGAAACACTTGTTTTTCCAATGGATTACATTGCCAGTTTAAGATAAGACAAGTTATTTCACTAACTAATAAAATAAATCAGTGAAAACTAAAAACAAGGTAGCAATTACAACAATGTGTTTTTAAAAAAATCCAATCATCATGGAAAAGGGAGAAAGACTTCAATATTACACATTAATTTCACTTCTGATACTCTAATGCCTACACAGATGCCTTAGAAGTATGGTCCCTTGGCAGGAAACTTACTATATATTCCAGACTCACCTCGGAATACAGTGCTTACCTGCCCTAAGTCTTTCATATTAGATGTGTAATTTGCAGAGTTACAAACATACCACTAATCTATCGTTTTCACTTAAACTGGACTTCAGCAAAGCCTTTGACACTGTCTCCCATAATATACTCCTGGAAAAGCTGGCAGCCCACAGCTTGGACAGGGGCACTCTGTGCTGGGTCAGGAACTGGCTGGAGGGCCCAGAGAGTGCTGGTGAACG
>JAYRBT010000093.1:11543873-11560446 GCA_036023395.1 Myiotriccus ornatus
GAGGAGGTTGTAGCCAGGTGGGGGTTGGTCTCTTCTCCCAGGCAACTATCAGTAAGACAAGAGGGCATGGTCTTAAGATCTGCCAGGGGAGGTTTAGACTGGATATTAGGAAGAAATTCTTTACAGAGAGGGTAATCAGACATTGGTATGGGCTGCCCAGGGAAGCAGTGGATTCTCTGTCCCCGGAGGTTTTCAAGATGAGACTGGCACTTAGTGCCATAGTCTAGTAACTGCGGTGGTAGTGGATCAGGGGTTGGACTTGATGATCTCAGAGGTCCTTTCCTTTCCAACCCATCTGATTCTGTGATTCTATGAAACTGCCTTCTGGCAATACAGACTTGGAATCACTGTACCAAAGAACACGGTGAAGCTCAGGTCCAAGTCAAACATGGAAGCCAGGTGACCAATTAACAAAAAAGGACAGTAATGCTCTATTAAATGGTGCAACTGGCACAGCGTTTTTCACCTGCAACCAAGCCATTAAGCGTTAGAAACAAGGGCATAACTCATATATATACTGAACCTCCACGCCAGCAAGAGAAGATTTGTCTTTTCCACAGGTTCAAATCATATCCTATGGTTACCTTCCCTTTATTTATTCAGGAGGTATTTTCAGACTCTTCCACAAGAAAGGCTAGTAGGTCCGATGACTTTTCCAAACATGGCTGTTTTTTCCTATGAAAGAACACAGCCTCAGTGGCTCAAATGCTTTAACTTTGGATTTCTGTCTTCCCTTAACCTCCAGAAGGGGACTTTTATCTTTCAATTCAGACTTCAGCAGCAGGAAGGGATAATATCAATATGCCTGTAATCCAGGCACTTTTGGTAGGGTTTTGGTAGCCTCTCTAAAGCTGTTATATTTCATACACTGCATCCATCATAAGGAGAATTATTTTTCCTAGTTTTTAAGCAAACCCGCAAAAAAAAACCACTGTCACAAAAATCCAGATGACAAACCTGTTGAAAAGAAAAAAAACACAAACCCAAAAAAACCCCCTAGACAAAACCCTTACCTTACCTATAACCTCACTGAGGTAACACATGACGAAACTGAGGAACAGTACTTTGTTGAATCATAAATGAATGTCTCCTCTAAATGCACAACACTGCTTCTATTCTCAGGTTAATGAGAAAGATTGAGAACATGAAGGCAAATAATTGTGTGGACAATTCAGAATAATCCAAGCTCTAGAGAACGCTAAAACATTTTTCAAAGTGCACTGTTACTTTTGTTGCGTATTTGCCTTTACAGTTTTTTCCTCCTAAAGATCATCTAAGACACCTCCCATTGCAAAATGATCCTATTCACAGGATATTGCAATATTCCCAACACCAGAAGGCAATGTTTTTAGAACAGGTGAATATAATTGAAATCAATGCACTAGTTATTGGTCAATATGGACTGAAAGTACTTATAAAACCCTTGAAATTTAAAATCCATTCAGGAGAATGCCAGTTCTTTCTGACCACCAGTTCTGCCTGTTTTATTATTTTATTACACAGATTTAGACAACTGTGTGAACATGGTTCCAGACAAAAGAAAGGCAGTTAGAAGAAAGACAGTTTAAAAAAATTATGCAGATTGTTCTTCATTTCCATAAATCTAAAGAGGGAAAATTCTCTATCTCAGACGCACAGCTGAAGCATGATTTTTGAAATAATGCCAAAAAAAAAAAAAAAAAAAGGACACAAAACTGTTACATAGTTGCTCATGGATTTTTCTACAATTTTAACATTCCTGATTAAATGATCCAATCTTACAGAAATGCAGGGATACTTATTTCCAAGTAATTTCAGTTCGACAAGAGCAAAAATATTAGGTATTTTTCCATAAGCAAATCTTAGCAAGATTAGGGCACAATGTTTCTCCTACTGACTAAAATGCAAATCACACAGCTTTTATCTCCCTATTCCACATATATGTGTACAAACAGTGTCATAAGAGATAGAATGCAATTGATTCTGAAAGACTATGCATTTCCTCCATCACAATTAACTTCTGTGGGGAAAAAGAAAGAAAAAAAGAAAGACAAGTTCCATGGTTAAAAGATACACCTATACAAAATTGTTTAAAGCTTTGTGTTGGGATTAAATCTAGCCAGATTACACAGATCAAGAAAGGCAAGGTAGTGGCAGCTCCATGTCCCCCCATCCAACCATAGAGATGTTAAGCATCTATCCCCACTAAGCACATGCACACAAAGCACACATGGTCAGCCACAGGGTGAGAAGGGCCAGGGTGGGGGATGGAGAGTGTCATAATTTAAAACCAGCACATGCCTAGAGTCAATTCCCTTGTTCAAAGAAGGTAAAAAAATGTACCTAAGCTTTCTATCTTAATAGAAACTTCCATAATTATCAGGGAAAACATTCAGAAACTGTCCATTGAAATCAGTTAGCTAAAATCTCCTCTGCCAACCAGGTCTCCTCTCACAGTTGTGCTTCAACAGAGATTTTAAAATCCATAAAACCCCTTCATGTTTTTAGGGTACGGTTCCACTTCATGGCTAAGCTAATACAGCGGAATATGCTCAGAGCTCCCATCCTGCAGGGCAGTTGATCTCGTCGCCTCTACCATGACAGACTTCTGAGTCCACAGCTTCAAGTGGAGCAGGTTGACCTCACCAGTGTGACAGAAAACTCTTGGCTTTGTTATAGGTTAGGCTTCTGTACTGTCAACCTACTCAACAAACTTACCCTATGACTACTATAGGGAGAGAAGAGCACCAGGACAGTGAGGCTAAGGAAAGCAAGAGCAAGATTACTCTTTTCAGCACTTAATTGACTTCAAAGTTATTAGCATTAGTTTAGGTAATCTTGTTCTCTTGTTACGTAATAGAAACTGAAAGAGTCCCCAGTTTACCCTCTCCAAGTCTTTTTTTCCTTTAAGAACTTCTCCTTTAGTCCGTATTTCAGGCAATTGTCTTTTCATCTTCAGTATCCTTTTGAAACTCCCTCTAAGTCTTTGATGTCTGTCTGTATGGTCAGTATTGTAAAGTATTATTTGAGAAAAGCATGTTTCTTTCTTTAAAGTAGTCTTTATCCTTTCCCCTCAGTGCTCCTACAGTCCTGCCTGTTTTCTGCTCAGAATGGAGAAAACACGCCATGATTAATCACACACTCTAATAGAAGATATCAAAAGTATGCCCAATCATACACCCCATAAATGACCTAACAGGATTATAGTGGAAAAACAAACAGAAACCCTATTTCTGTAAAGAACAGTTTGAATGTGAACTCTGAACATAACAGTCAAAAGACCTGGCAGAGGGAAAAATCACACCTATAAATAAATTCAAAATTACTGCTATGTCATTAGACAGACACTCATTAAAGAAACAGTTGTGCCTTGGACAATCACTTTTCCTCTGCCACATGTATTGCACTCTGGATAATTGTGTCTAATGTGGCCAACTTAAAAAAAGGAAAGCCCAACTGTGAAATCAAAATCAAAATCTTATAACTGCGTCCCATAACAAATACTAGTTTTCACTGGTTACAGGATTTCCTTCCTGCTATGTTAGGATACAAAGCAGGAAGAATTCCTGAAGAGAAGAAAACATACCTAAAAAAAAATAAATTCAGACTTCCTCTCATACAGTGACTGCCAGGTGGCTACCACCAGCTGAACAGAACTTACTTTGCTTTGCTTTTTTAAAGTCAGTGAAAGAAATGCTCAGGATATAATCACGCAGAATTAAAAATTAATCAGATCTGAAACTTAACCTCCAACTATACATGCAAATCATCAGCAAACAAACTGTCAATGTGATCTGTGGTCAGCTCATCAACCTTTGCAATAGAATTCTTTAGTGACAAGTGGTGTCCCTCAGGGATTTGTTACCTAGTATCTTTATGAGTGGATCTTTAGCTTTAGTTTCTTCTGCATAATTATAGAAAACATTTTACATTTAACCAAAGTGGTTTCAAAGCTCTGACTGTATGGGTTTTTCTCCCCAAAATCTTGGAAAGTAACTTCAAAATAATCCAAATTCTAAGAGTTAAGCATAGTTAATATAGTTAAATATTCTATTTCTGAACATTTTATGAATCTTATTATCCTTACTTGCTAGATAACCTTACAGTTTAAAACAGAAAAGATGCATAATTCCTAAAGCCATAAAGGAGGACACTGTGATCAATTCAAGTTTGCATTAAGTACATAAACAGACTTTATTTTTTTTAAGTATCAAATACCAAATGATTAGATATCAGAATTGGAAGAGGAGTTGGTTTCTTCAGTTTACCTAAAATATTATTTTTCTCTATATTAATATCGAAGCTAATAAGTAGGCAGTCAAGCAGAAAAAAAACAAACCACCAAACAGTACATATACCTTTGTAAAAAAGACATATGTACAAAATCCTCAGTCTACACAGTATTAAAGATATTCAAAAAACACATAATATTGTCACTAGACTGTCTTTCCTTTTCTTCTAATGCACCTCATCTGTTGCAATTAATAGCAGTAATAGCCAAGTGTCTTATTAGTCAGTGCATACTAAGCACTTTGCGTAAGAAATGTCAATAGAGGACCCCACTCCTGAAAAAAAGACTTAAGTTTCTAAATAAACCAATGGATGTTATGACCACAAACCAGAAAACATAACAGATACAGACTATGAAAAATTACTTACATACTGTACACACCAGGAAGGGGGACAGGGGAAGAGGGATAAATTGGTGGACTTGTACAATACATACAATCTAAATGTAATATTTCCTTCAACATCAAGGCCTCTTTTTACAAATTTGTTTACATTTACACTTATAATTTTTTACCTATTCCCCACTTTCATCCCATAATTCTTCAACTTTTTAGCACTAAATGTATAGTTTGTTTTACAACACTACAGAATTTTCAGGAGAAAACGAAACACAATAAATGTAAAACTAAGTTACAAGACATTGAAAGAAGACTTAAAGAAGGACCTTTACTATAGTTCTGCATCTTAGCTCCTACAGGGTTGTGGTTTTTTTGTTTTGGAGCAGTTTTTTTGGTGTTTCAGACACTTCACATACTGGGCATGGCCATTTGCAATCACACATATTTAAAACTAAGCAGACAGTGCACTGGGAGAAAGAAAAAAATTCCAACTGTGAAAGCAAGCAAGTCTAGCATCTCAGGCTTACAGATAAACTTAGCCTGCTTGGCCAAAATGTGCAAGAGGCCTCAGAGTTGTTAATAAAATCAGTTCCTTCAGTGTTTTATTTTATTCCACTGTTCAAGACATATAAAAGAACCTCTGCTTTTCCAAAGAGAACTGTAGATTTCAATATGAATTCATATACCCTTACACAAACAAAACTGCATGCAGAACAGTTGCATGAGAATATATTCCTTCTCTGTTTTACTATCCACATGAAGATGAAAAAAAGGTAATGTGAGATGGGGGTTAACTGTTTTTTTTTTTTTTTTTAATAAAAAAACCAACCTTGAACATTTTTCTCTTAGGTAATGCTTCCATTACATAATTTGGATTCTCTTATTAACAAAAATAAAGCCCTGCAAATTTTAATCAGTAAAAACCTTCTAATTATCTAATAAATCAGATTTTATTCCAGGGATTTGTAGTTTGCTTCCCCCCCCCCCCCATTTATGAAGATTACCTAGACTTTGTCAAATTCAAATTACACAAAGGTATGCAATTGCTTCAGCTAAAATACACTTTATGCATTTGGTGAACAATACAATACAGGATTAAAAAAAAACCCAACACTGAAACTTCACAGTGTAAGGAAACATAAAAATTGTTAAATATGAAGCCTCACTTACCTTCCAGTCTCATGAATTCCTAAAATAACACCAGATAATAGAACACATGAAGCAATGCTTATGATCTTTAGTGAAGGCTGAATCATCTTCATCTAGATGCTGTGACTAGACCCTGTATGCATACTGACATCATCAGCAAAGACTTGGAGGCAGAGGATACTATGGTAACCATGCAATGTGCTGAGAGAGAAGCCTTTAATTGCTTTAACAACTTCCTGAGGCTCGTGCTACTACGTTTCCATTTGCTCAGAAGGAAATGAAGCTTGTCACAGAGGCAATGAGTGTGCCGCTGTGCAGAAAAAAAACCACACTGAATCCTGAATCTATTAATTGTAAAGTGACTTTTTAAATGACAAGTGTTATAGCCTGAATCCATCATTGACATCTTCTGACATCTGCCAGATCCGTCAGGAGTCACAGGTCAAGTAGCAGTACCGTCAGGTAGCAATTTTATAAGCATTTCTGTTTTCTCTGTCTGCACACGTTGATACCACCACATTGAGACATTATCTTCAAGACACAGCATAGTTTTAAGTGTAGAGGGCTCTTCTGCACCAGAGAGTCAAAGACTGTTCACAGCAGAACCTAAAGTCCCAATATTAAGGCTCAGGTGCAATATAAACTGGCATGCTGTGAAATGAGGTATTTATCGTAGTATCATGTCTCTTTCAACTTCAATGACTATCAGCCGATATCACCTCTGAAGGACAAAGCTCAAGTAAATATTACCAGCAGTGACACGATTTGGCCAACAGACAGCCAAATAAGAAGGTTTTGCCCATTTTCCAGAAAACTGGAGTATTATTTCTTCATTTTGCACACAAATAGCTCAGCTGGGGTTTATTCGGTTTTTCAAAACTAAAGAATAACAACATGACTAACAACCCGATCAGAGTTACACAAAATCAGAATGGAATTGTGGGGAACAGATGGGAAAAAAAAGACAAAGGAAACCTGCAAATCACATCAGCTTTATTTTTTAGATTTAACAAATTTGGAGTTCTTAAGGGCATTGCTGTCTGTAGATTCGGTTTATTATAAGGTTATTTTGAAATCAGTTTCACCACTACTATACAAATTAGAGAACAACGACGGAAACACTCCCGTTCTTTTAGATGTGTACTATTTCCCAAAAAACACAGAAGCAATCATTTTATCTACCAGGTTTGGCTCAAAGCTGCAAGTTTCAATATTGAAATTAATGTTATTCTTCCTTTAAGGATCGGATTGAGTAATCTTTAACAGTTTGTACTCCGCTCTCATCCTGAGATCCATCTACCCACAACTGTTAGATATCAAAACAAACCACCCCCCCAAAAAAAAAAAAAAATCCAGAAAACAATCAAACTCCAAAAGTGGCTGACAGTGTATAAATACATCAATTTTTGCATGAGTAATGCTATGGTGCTTTCACTAATTTCTGTGTTACTTAGAAGTCTGAAAACATCATAGTAAAACTCATTCCAAATAAAGAAACAGTTCATAGAATGATTCATTACCCAAGTTTTTTAACATCATAGCTGAGACAAGCAGTTCATAGTCTGTATATGTGGGCAAATAACTTAGCACATCATGTTGAACTATACAGCCAGCAACCTGACCTCCTTATGAACCACTGTCACTCAGTATTGAGCACAGAGGGCTGATTAAAATGCGCACAGTCCCTTCTAGACTGCAGCCTGCCAAGACAAAAATATTTATTTCTTTCTGAGGAAATCAACATCACCTCCTATGCAGGAGGTCGGTGTATGCTTCCTACCAATACAGGGATTCCTGACACAGAAATAGTCAGGATTCCCGCAGTTTATAGTATCAGGAAGGGCAGCCATTAAAGAGTTGTTTAATCAGTCTCACTTGTCAATTCCAACATCAGTCAAACCCTTGCAAAGAAGTAGCGCTTTCCATAGTTAGGCTGAAAATTCTGATCATAAGATGGTAGATTAAGAACACCACTGGGCCAACCACTTCCATAGTTAGACATCCCTCAACATGATAAATCTTGCAGACCACATTTTGCACTTTTTTATTTAAAAAAAAAGCACTCTTTGTGGCCCCTTTCCAAACTCAAGTGCAAATTTCTTCAGATGCTTCACAAACATATTGCTTTCCATAGCAAACTTTCTGCACACACCTGCTTTCAAAACCATTGATCTAAGGAGCAAAGTGTATTGCTCTCTACACCAGTTTCTGTTGCTTTATGCATATAATGCTATGCACACTTTAGGGAAAAGTTAGAGAACAGAACTAGAAAACAGGAGACTTGCCACTATCACAAAGTCTTCTGTACAACTTAAATTAAGTTCCCTCTTAATGTAGAAAGCCGTAACAAGGGGCTTTTTTTGTCGATCCTCAGTTGAGACCAGTATTAGGTCCCTAATGGGTAGTCACCTATATGCATGTGTAAATATGGAAATACACAGCTGCTGAAAACAGTAGCTCGACAAAAGCAGAAGATTGTACCCACCCTGTTCCCTCCTACTCTTCCTTTAGACGTTAACATAACAAGCTAGTCCACTCCTGTTAGGAAACTCTAAAGTGCCACAGCAGAATGAATAACAAAGCTTCTCCTAAAACCAAGGTATTAAAGATGCAAAGGTGCTTACCACCTCAAATTCATTCCAAGTGAATACCTAAAAAAAACCAGACAAACAAACAAAAACATAAAAAACCCCAAACCAACCCTAAATAGGATATTCTGAAGCCAAATATGCACTAATCTTTTGACTACAAAGTTGAAAATGTAGTTACAAAGGAGGAAAATTAAAACGTACACAATCTTAAATTGCTAGATGACACATTGAGCTTTAAAAGTGGCATTTATCCAAAACACCTTCCCCTTAACCTCCTTTCTGAGGAGGATCAAACAGTACCTGCATGTCTAGTAAATTACATACACCCCCTCAGAGGATATAATAATAAATAGATCAAATAAACTCATCACCTCAGACGTCTTGATTTAGCAGCTAAGTGACTGTCTCAGCTTTTTCCAACTAGAATGTCATATGAAAGTATTTCTCAGGGCCAATTCTACAACTTCCTCTTCATCTCTAGTTAACTTACTTGACTGCTTCAAAAACTAAATAAAAGGGTACAAATTGCCCACTCCTTGCACAGTAACTTAATTTCATATGGAATGTTGATACTGTCAGGGTTTGTATGTATGATATCCCATTTGCAATCCCTACATAAATACAGCCAATTTAGGCTAGATATAAATGTCAAGACCGGGAGGGGGTGAGAGGAGTATTAAAAAAGGCCAGATGGCATTTTGCATCCTTCTTAGAGTATTCCTTTGAGCTGAATAAACTATGAGTTGAAAAGGGGGAAAAAACTTCACAATAAGGAGTCATGTTATTTTGCAAATAACGATGCAGTGGTATGCAGAAGAACAAATCTTGACTTCATTTTTGTGGACACGTCATGGTTTCCTCTTATGCCTAAACTCCTATAACTATTATACTAAGACTTCATATTCTTCCACGAATCTCATTTTTACAGCAATAAAAAGAATGAAGAGTAGCTCAAGCAATCACAACAGCATCTTCTGAAGTCCTCATCTTATTAAGAGACATTTTAGTCTACTTCCTGGCATCTCTTTCACAAATCTCTTCCTCTACCCAAGAAGATGATCAGAGGGCTAGAGCACCTCTCCTCTGACAACAGGCTGAGAGAGTTGGAGATGTTCAACCTGGAGAAGAGAAGGTTCCAGGGAGACTTCATAGCACCTTCCAGAAACTAAAGGTGTTTTACAAGAAAGCTAGAGCAGGACTTTTTAGAAGGACATGTACTGACAGTACAAGGGGAAATGGCTTTGAACTGAAAGCAGGTTTAGACAGAATATGAGGGAGAAACTGTTTAAAATTAGAGTGGTGAGGCACTAGAACAGGTTGTCCAGAACGTTGTGGATGCCCCATTCCTGGAAGTGTTCACAGGGCTCTGAGCAAGCTGCCATAGCAGAAGAGGTACCTTCCCATGGCACAGGAGCTGTGAGAGGTGATCTTTAAAGTCTCTTCCAATGCAAATCATTAAATGATCGTATGAATTTCTGTAAAATCTCCCATCCATATTGAAATCTGGGCATATGTCCTTTATATCAGTTACTAACTACCTTTTTAACAGGTAGGTACAGCACAAGCTATAAGAGGTACCAGCTTAAAGCAATGAACATTTGCCACATGGCTAGAATATTGCTGAAAATAAGAATATAAAATAATTAGATTATTATTTGTTTATAGACAAAACCCACACTATTAGTATGATGGCATGTAAGGGATAACAAATACCTAATTCAATTAGAAGATGTATTGAATTAGGAGATAATAGGTTTTATTTCATATATGTACCTTTCCAACTAAAGGAGAAAGGTTTCTCTAATTTTCTACAGTGTTATGTGGCCAAAACAGTTACGGTTCTTATCACACCCAACATTAGTGACAAAAATGAGTGAAAGGACTCTCCTGCAGCAATTTCTTACTTTATAGCATTGGTTCCTGAACTTGGTCATACCACAGAACAAACATACACAAATAATATCCAGCTGCATATTATAAATATAGTATACATAAGTATACATAAACACACCTAAGTAATACACAGCTGTATATTATAAATACAATATAAATATACATAAATTATACACAGCAAAGTATTTTAATTACTGCATGTGGTTCTACTACACAAATCTGGCTTTTCTTGGCTCCAGTTCCACTTCAAACACAGGGTCTGGGTAGTCCTAGAAGACTTCCACAGAAGAAGCATTAATAGCGGCATGCTAACACAGCTTCCTTTTTTCAGACGTTGTTTATTTGTGCAAACATCTTTGCTACAAACACGTTTTCTGATTTTGTAATGCTGGAGGAGGGGACCACGGTGCATCAACTTCTGGAATGACCATCACCATCCATCTCTTTGAGAAAAGGCAGTGGGAGGAAAAGCAGTAGCACAGCTGTGTTCCCAGCAGGTGATTCTGTTTGTCACAGCTACACAAGCCTTTTTCCCTTAAAGGCCTGAAACATATCCCATTTTTCTAAATCTACGCATCCCTTTCATTATCATTCTTGACAGAATATCTTCTGCCTGGGCAACAACCCCCATAAAAGATGGGGATTAACTACAAAAATGAACATCAGAAAGAGACACAACTTTACTACCATCTCTAAAATAGCTACAGTGTAATGTATTTATGAACTGTACCTAGGTACTTGTATTGATAGGTTCATGTTTGGAAAAATATAAGAAATATGCTCAGTAGGTCTCTCCTACTAGTTCAAGCACAGCTCTGAAGATTAAGGTCTATATATTACACTGAACCCAAATACCGACATGTAACTAACTCTTGTAACACAGATACTTGAAACACACAAGCAGGTTTTTTTGTAGAAAACAAAACTTCTCATAACTCTGATACATTTCTTTAAAAGGAATCTCACTGCACACAAGATGCACTTATAAATAAAAATATAAGATGCCCCCTTACATTTCTAAGGGTGGAGCAGTACACATCACCATTTGAGAGCAAAAAAATGAGGCAAGACTGCTGTCTCAACTGTTCAAACTTTATTTCATATTTCTGTATTTCAAGAATTCCAAAGTAAATCCCAACTTCACATCATGTAAAAATTTTAGTCTTGTTTTGTCCAACAGCTCCTCACCGAGATGCTGAGAAAGAAATACACATTAACTTCTTTCCATTCTCTTAACTCTATATATGTGCATACTCAATGACCAAAAGCCTTTTGCAGCTCTGCCAATGGAATGATTAAAGAGCTTTTCATAAAATTCTAACAGGAAAATCTCCTCCTTCACCCTAAAACGGGGTTATCCCTCAGTCACTGACTGCCATCACTTCTTTATTGTTCACCTGGCATGAGAACTGAGTAAACAAAAGTGTGCCAAAGGTCAGCTAAATGCTTCAGAGAACCAAATACTCATTCTTTAAAATTCCTCAATTCACTCCACTGTCTTGCAGTACCTTTAGCACTTTAATTTCAAAGAGCACATTCAGTTTACACTGTCTCCAGATAGAAAAGAGGTCTCAGTGACACGTGCATACCTAACTAATTCTTCAGTCAAAAATTTATCTCAAGAAGGGCCTTTCCACAGTTACCACACTTTCAGATGCCTCTGGGTTTTGTTATAGCAAAACAAATTATGAAAATACCTCAGCCTGCTTATGGCACAGGAGTAAATCACTTGCCATTGATGCCCCCAGCCTCAAATTCTACTGCTATAAGACAAAGTTTGGGACACAGGGCTTTTATGTGTGTGTTACTTTTCCAGACAAGGAACTCTTAACTGAACAGAAAAATGAGAAAATCTGACATGTGGCTACAATCTGTCCCCTGTAAGCACAAAATGTCTGACAGAGGGCCATGTAAAAAGGATTTGAATATCTGACTTAGTTTTCATTTTGAAAAGATTTATGGTTTCACAGGGCTTTACAACCAGCATATCTTTGCAGTGGGTATTTTACAGATGAAGTGTGTTATTTCCATGTCTTCCAGTAGTTCCTATCTAGCTTTTACACAGAAATATAAAAGGTCAATTTAGATCAAGGAACTCTTAATATTTAATTAGAAGAAGGGAATGCCTTGCAGAACACCTGGTAGGCAAGCTGAGCAAGGCAAGACTGGCTCACTACATTAGCTCAGCCAAGACAGACTTCACAGTGAAACGAGCAACTTATACTACTGGTTGTTTTTCAATTCTGGTGCTAACAATGAGGAAATACAGATTATGGTTGAAGGTTTAACTTTTATTTTAAAATTACTCAAAACCGCCAAATGTATTACAAGACAACAAACAAACATGCTGGATTTGGTTAATTAAACAAAGAATTTGTACCATGGATAGTGAAATAAAAGTTACGGTGATGATCTCTGTAAAACAATTAAGAGCAGTATATAGAGCTGTAAAATTTTCTCAAATTGGGTTTCACGAATAAACAAGAAAAGCCCGGATACCAAAATTAAAACTGAACCCATTGCCACTGCATCATGTTTTTGTTCCTGATTTATTTCTTTGTCCTATGCATAATAGATCTATGTAGCTATAAAGAATGAAAATTAATAATTCTTTGCCATAGTACAAAACATGTAGAAAATTGCTTTAGATGATGATTTGTTGTTTAAATGGAACTTCTTTGGCAGTGTGCAGAAAACAAAAGTAAACAGATGCAGAGAAAAGACTTTCTTTTCTAGTTTTCATTCTTTTCTATTTTCTAATATATTGAAAAGACAGGGCATGCTAAGAGAAGTGGGACTTTAACTGACCTTCAAGCAAATCACCTTTGTGCTTACCTGCATGTAGATCTATTAAAAGATCCCTCTAGTATACTAACCGTCCTTTAGATACAACAACACAACCCACACACAGTTACAATCCTTGGCTTAAATACCAGAATTTCATTAAAAGCATATTCTTTGCCTGTATATCAACACTAGACTGACACAGAAAAGAGTGCTTCAAGGAAGACAGCTGACTGCAGCTGTACTCTCACAAACTAGACAAAAGATAATCCAGAGCAGGATCTGACACTGCTAATAATAAAACAACCACCACTGAAATAAATTAACCCCATTGAATTACTCCGTAAGATGGACAAAATACTTCATATCCATGTAGAGTCAAATAATGAACCTTAATTGAACCAATCTCCTGGTCTCCTTATATATTAGAAAATTAGAGGAAATGCCATATTAAATGTCACTACGTTATCATATCCCAGACAAGGACATCGGGAAAGTCAAAAGCAAGGCAAGGAAGACACACCCTTGATCACATCAGAAAATACTTAAGCCAACTGGTTACACTTAAGTCCAGGGGTCCCGATGGGGACTCAGAGTAAGTGATCAACACAACTGTTCAGACTCGGATCTCACCTAAGCAGTAACGTAGCTGTGAAACAAGGTAGGCTCCTTTTAGATGTGACTATGCCAATCTAGCCTAAAGTGAAATTTCAACTTGCAGTGCAGAACGTGGTCAGCAATGATAAATTCTATCCTTGACAACTCCCGTTCATTCATTAAAAAACAACTAGAAAATACCCAACACCCAAAACTTCAAATACAACTAATAACCAGATATAATGCTTGACAAAGATCTTATCTCAAAAAGGACCTGGTCTAAGTGTCATCTCATTACTATTAACTGAATATTTGATATTATAACTGAAAAGAGGTAATATATTCAAATAATATATACACACATACGATGCAACTCAAAAACTTTTCCTAAGCAAACTGCTGTGGTTTATATGTAGGTCAAGTCGCCTTGGAAGGGGTGAAAAGATGAAATCAGACACAGATGGAGATCTTCATGACTTGAACATCATCCAAAGAAAAGATTCAGTGCTTAATGAAAACCACAATAACTACAGGAAGTCAGTCCTGTTGAGAACATACAGGTCCTTAGCACTGACCAACAGAATAAGTATCACATACTATGAGAAAACACATTGCATTCTTTGGAAATATTTCCAAATATTTACAAAACAATGAAAACTACAGAAAACAAGACCAACTTAGGAAAGTCAGTAACAGGTAAACAACTATTTTGAATTACTATTTTGAATGCAAAGCTAAGGAAGCCGAGAGTTACTTTTAATATCTCCAAAAATGAAAGGGAGGAAAAAACCGGAGAAAAAGAAAAAGCTCCCAGAAATGTGTGAAACACTTAAGATTATACTCCAATATTAGTATTTGTTGATAAGCAATTGTTCTAAATCTGACTGATGGAAAAAATAAAAGGAACAAAGAAGACTACAAGCACCAAATGTAATAGCTCTAGCATTCTAATCCTTGTGGGTATTTATTATCTAAACAGTCCTCCTTCCTCTCATGGACATTAAAGTTTGATAACACAAGGTCAGGTTATATATCATGGTATCTGAACTAAAAGCAGAAAAATTATCTTTCCCTTAATCTTCCCCCTACCCCAGCTTTGTTGCCATTACAACAAGAGCAGAAATGCACAAATTTTAAGTTGGAGACTGCCTGACTAAAGTTAGGGAGAGAAAATTAATGGAGCAAGTTTGAGGAAAGTGTGACCTCAACTGAATGATGGTTTAAGAAATAAAAAAATTGATACTGTCTAAACAGAAACAGAACAAGATAGAGTAAAAGTCAGCCATAGAAAGTGCCAGCTGAGAGGATGGGGATCTAGAGATATGGAGACCATACATAACAACAACAAAGGTGACTTTAATCCCTGGCTACCCATGTTTTTGGAACACATATTGGCCCATCAAGATTATCAATAAACCTTACAGTGGTATCTTCTATCTGAAACTACCAGCACATCAAGAAACATTAACCTTGAGAAACTTTCATATTGTATTTCACAGTGAATACAAATTCTTCAAAAGCACTTATGTATAGCAAGTTTATAATTTATAGGCTATTTTGTAAACATATTTTGTACAAATATGTCCACTAAACTGATAGTCAAAGCAGAATCTCAATAAAGGAGGTCAAATAGTATAACTAAATAATAAGTACACAATTTATAGCAGCAAAAAACCACCAAATTGCCTGGAGAAGGCAGGAAACCGCACTTATGCAAATAAATATAGTTGGGTTTCAGATGAATTAAATCAGCAATCCTTTCTGTTTGCAAGTTATTTTCAGAAAACACTTCAGCTTCATATTAGCAAAGTCCCATATGCGCAATATTTTATACAAACTGTCTGCAACACTTTGACATTGCTTCTGTACGCATAAGAAAAATACTTAGTTTGCAGTTTCTGAAGCTTCTTTTTTTGGCCTTTTTGTTGCTACCCTCTTGATACCACCTCAATTCTTTTACTCCTCACTGTTTTACTGGGATCCTAGAAAAAGCAAAGTTGTTAAGCTACGAAGCTCTAGGTGCTAGGTCTCCTGAGACGAGTAAAATCAAGGGTATATGCTTGGCCAAGGCCAGCTGCTCAATTCACTTTGTAAGACTCTAACAGGAGATACTACAGAACACTGAGAACCTCATCTAGAGGTACTCTCTGCATGCTAAAACAACTCTCTCTGGAGGTGTGATGTGGTAGACATAAAAGCCCCAGTGTACATTTTCTAAGATGCCTGAGCAACAGTGTTGACTTGCAAGCACTTTATTAATACTGCTACACTATGCTCAAGCTTTATTTTACTTTAACTAAGAGGTCTAATACCACTATTGCTAGTCTTGCACTGGTAATATATTTTTCCAAGTTTCACTTTATGCAATTCAAGTATCAGAGATGGCAACAAAGGAAGTAATTGCAATGAAAACTGACTTCCCTAAAGAGACGAGATATACCAGGCCTATTAGAACCACTTCCTACCTAGTCACAGTTCTGGATCTAGGGCAAGAGCATTTGAAAACCAAATTAAACCAAGGACTATGAATGGGACAGGACATGTGACAATACCAACAAAAACAGCTAGTGATAGAAACTACTCTGAAATAAGTAAAAAGTATCAAACAAAAAATTAAACATCTGTGTAGAGTATGAAGGTTTAACTATTGCACTAAAATACTTTTTAAACAAAACTTCGAGTGATACAGTTCTCATAGGACATGCTTCATTTAAAGCCCTGACATTCATTTAAATCACATGTTAACTTAAAGGAAGTTCACACAATCTTGATGACATACCTACTCATAACTTGCCACCCGACCTCTCAACTACAGTGCACTCTAAATCTACAGTAACGGGCTCATCTCCAAGTGTTGTACGACTCATAAGTTTTATATCAACAGCAGTACAATGAAATCTTTTTTTAAAGTATGAGGCTATAACCAGTAAAGTCAAAGATTAGTTACATAGG
>JAYRBT010000093.1:11587734-11602000 GCA_036023395.1 Myiotriccus ornatus
AGGCAAGGAAAGCAGGATAGCAGCATGGCTGAGTGAGGACCTCTTGGGAGAAGGTTGAGGTAATTAATTTTTTTTTGCCTCCTTTTTCACTGGCAATCTCTCTTCCTAGATCTCTCAAGTCCCTGAACCCCAAGACAGGAATTTGGTGAACAAAGTCCCTCCCACCTTAAAAGATCAGGCAACTACAGTTTGAAATACCATATTACTCAAATTACTTGAGTTACCTTTGCCATTTGTCGCAAATTCCTAGAAGTCAATGAACAATGCGTATGCCAGAATGTTTCAGCAATGCTTTTATATGTAAATATTCTTTGTGCTCAGAGCAGATGTTAGTATAAATGCTTGCACTAAATCCCTCAGTCTGTGTCAAAATGGTATTTTCTTGCATTCGAACAAAAACACGTCTTCAGTCAGTCTCATGCAGGAGAACTTTAAAGACTTCCATCATGGCAGCTACTTATTATGGTTGTAAAGTTCAAGAAGGAGTTGTGCAAGTGTAGGTAGATTGCTGATGACAGGCTATAATTGCCTGAGCCAACAGAACAAGTAACAGCAATTCTTGTAGCTTTGTCTTTTTTTCAAAGGTTGGTGAAAAATACTTACTGCAGTCTTATTAAATCACTTCCATGTCATAAAATGTTTTAGGAGAAACCTAGAGGGAGCCAAGTTAATCCTCTTTTCAGATTGTGTAGTGTTTCTGTTGGCATATTGGGTTTCTTCTGGACAAAATGTTCAGCTCATAGCAGGATAAACACATCATGTGGTGGGTGAGCAATTGGCTTACAGGTTGGGCACAGAGGGTAACAGTGAGTGGGGTGGCACCAAGCTGTGACCTGTCACTAGTGGGGTTCTGCAGGGTTCCATCTTGGGTCTTGTGCTTTTCAACATCTTCATAAATGAATAGAATGCAGGACTAGAAAGGATACTAAGCAAGTTTGCAGATGACAAAAAACTGGGAGGAGCTGTTGACACCCTCAAAGGCAGAGAGGCCCTGCAGAGAGTCCTCAGCAAATTAGAGAGAAGGGCAATCACCAACCATATGAAGTTCAACAGAGGAAGGTGCTGGATTCCCCACCTGGGATGGGGCATCCCCAGATGTATCTCCAGACTGGGGACTGAGAGGCTGGAAAGCAGTGCCATGGAAAGGGCCCTGGGAGTCCTGGTTGATGACAAGTTGAATATGATTCAGTGCCCTGGCAGACAGGAGGGCCAACTGGGTCCTGGGGGCAGCAGGCAGCCAGTTGAGGGAGGGAATCATCCCTTTCTGCTCTGCACTGGGGCAGCCTCACCCTGAATACTGTGTGCAGTTTGGGGCACTGCAATGTAAGAAAGATATTAAGCTATTAGAGAGTGTCCAAAGGAGGGCAGTGAAGACGGTGAAGGGCCTTGAGAGGAAGCTGTGTGCGGAGCGACTGAGGGCACTTGTTTTGTTCAGCCTGGAGAAGAAGAGACTGAGAGGAGACCTCGTTGCAGTTACAACTTCCTCATGAGGGATAGAGGCGGTGGCCAGTGACAGAACCTGAGGGAACAGCCTCAAGCTGTGGCAAGGGAGATTTGGGTCGGATATTAGGAAAAGGTTATTTACCCAGGGGATGGTCAGGCACTGGAAGAGGCTCCCCAGGGAAGTGGTCACAGCACCAAGCCTGAAAAGAGTTCAGTGAGCGTTCGGACAATTCGTTTGGGATGGTCCTGTGCAGGGCCAGGAGCTGGAATCGATGATCTTTGTGGCCCCCTTCCAACTCAGCATATTCTGTGATTCTGTGAGGTGTTTATGGACTTCTGTGGATGTAGAAAATATAGTGATACTTGCTCAGACGCCCCAGAAAACAGTAGAGAAGACAGAGCAAGAACAATACTGAGTGCAAAGTTGATCACTGGAAGTTGATCACTGGAAGCATACATGTGCTTAAGCAGATCTTTTGGATCTTATGGAAGCAAATAAGGGGGAGAAAAAAGAATGCCTGTGTGTGAATACTGCTACTATGTTATTTTTCTTGCAATTAGGACCTGATTGTTAAGTAGAGGTTCAGGAGAACATTCAGGTAGCATCACTGTCTGTCTTCTGATAAAGTATGATGTGATTTAAGCTCCTCTGTGCTCAAGTGATGCTGTAATAATCTCCACTGGGAGATCTCTTTGAAAGTTGTTTTACATGGAGTATAGCAACCCATACCATGTAATGTTTGATAGAAAGTTGTATTGTGATCCACTAATTAAAGAAAAGAAAGAAAAAGAAAACCCACTACCATCCTTTTGAGAAGACACTAATCTCCATATCCTGAAGTGTAAATATGGACCTTTCACCCTTATTCCAGCACATAAAGCTTGGAGAACTGAAAGGTCCAAAGTATCTGCCTTTCTTTCCTCCTTTGCTTATGTTTCCTATAGGTTAAATTTAGAGAACTTCGTATTCAGTATGCAGATGTTTCAGCTGACTATTTCACTACAGGTTTTTTAGGACACATATCTCTTTCCATACATTATACATGGAGCCCAGGAGGCCAACCCTAATCCTCAGTTTGTAATTGTTCTAAGAGAAGTGCTGCATTTAGCTGCTAGGTCTTATTTTAAACTTGTGAAATACTGCCTTTGTCCAAGTTGCATTCAGCCAGTCTTCTGTTACTCGAACTTTTCTTCACACCACAGATATAGTCACAGGTTTAGGAATGAAAACAATAGCTATAAACCACAATTTCTAGTAGTGGCTTTTTTTGGGGGGGGGAGGGTGGCGGAATGACAGAAGACTAACACAGTCTGTCTCTTTGTGAACTTTATACCGTAGATCATAAAACAAAGTAGCTGCATTTTCATTAAACTCTATCAACAACAGGGGTGCAATTGCATAATTCAGCCAACCTAACATGAAACTCTTCATTTAAACCGAAGGGGAGAGGTCGGTGGGAAATAACAGTGTAGAAGGTTATTCTCTTTATAAATGCCAGTGTGTCTATTTACTCTGGCCTTTGCTTAAGAAATAAGAGTATTGCAAGAGAAGTGTTGCCCATGGCACACTGTGTGCAGGCTTAATTGAATAAGAAGGCAATTTTTTAAAGCAGCATTCCTATTGATAAAATTGTTAATTGATTTCTTTTAAAAAACTCCATGAAACGAGCGAGCCATAGTCAGATGAAACATCATAAAGACTGAGGAATGCTTTAACATTTCCTCAATTGCTCTGAAAACATGCTTAAAACAGGCTCTAATGGCTGGCCACTTATTTTTGCACTACAGTTCTGGAAGCAAAAAATTCTTTGTCTGGGCTTTCTCTTTCATTATAATGGAGTTTCCTCAAGGTGAAATAAATAGTTCTATCCACACATTACAAGGATTTGAAACAAGCCTCGTCTCACTCTTTGAAATCCCACAAGCACTGCACATGCCAAGTGGGAAATCCAGACTGCCCACAAGCTTTCCACAGTAAAGGCTCTTGCAATAAAGAGTTTTTGAAAATATAGCTGCTTCCAACTCTATAAATGCAAATGAAAAACCATGATTTTGCAGATAAGTGTCCAGTTACTTCCAGTGTTTGTCTCCTAGACTGTAGTAATGCTGTCAGTACTAGCTTTTATTTATTTTCAAAAAAATTTGTTATATTTACATTTATGAAATTAAAAGTTGTTATAAATGTGCCTCGTCTCAATGGTATTGTTGTTCCATGGAAGATACTTGGTATTTTGTATGAGTATCCACAAAGTCAGCTACACTCAGCTGAAACAAACTGTCTTGAAAGAACACATTTCTGAGACAAGGGGACTCACTATTGCAGGCCTTGAAATCAGCTGGGAAGATTTCTTTAAGCATACCTCTGATATCATGGGATGAACACAGCAGAAAGAAAATCTGTCAGGTTCCACATGCCATTTTAAACTGTGTTCTTTTCTTATTTTTTGGTATTTTTAATTGAAGAATTGAGCAGATAGTCTTGGTATTATACATATCCTACAGACATATCTGTCAGTACGGCAGTAGTACAGAAATAACAAAATCATTAATAGAATCAGTAGTTTATCAGTAAAATCTTGATATCTTGGTTATGAAACCTTTAGTCACGTAGAATGATAAAGTGAGAGAGTCCAAAAAGCCACTTGTTCCCTTACACTGCTAGAGAGTAGGGTCACAATGTCTAAAATGACAACTTTTTCATTGAAATACTTCTGGAGATTACAACCAGTACAATTTCATGAGTAAATAGCGTTCAAATATCATGCTTTAATGCTCTGAAGTTCACAAAACTCTAAAGCCAATAAAGAAAACCATAGTGATTTAGGATAATCCTCACCATATAAAAGCTGGCTTAAGTCCCCTGATCTTAGCAGATGTACATCACAATCTATCAGATCTGCCAAAGACAGCTAAAGAAAAACAAATATGAAATCTGAATGTTTCCAAGAAACAGCTGACAGACAAAAAACCCCGTAATTTTAATTTCATTATATTGGATTCTTTTCACTGAAGAGAAAAAATTAACAGCTAACTATTCCTTGAACAAGTGTTCATACCCAGAATGGTGCAGAACAGCAGTGCCCAGATTACCTGCTGAAGAATCTTGTGTGCATCCCATGGTTCCCCTGTTATCCTGGAGACCTCTCTGCAGCACCATGGTTCCCATGTGGAACTTCTTAAAACAAAACAAGGATACTGTATGGAAAGCTGTGCTCAAAGCTAAGTTCTTGGGTCAAAAATCAGGGAGCAATTCCAGATTGCTTAACTTGTGGGTTTTTTGTAGAAACATGCAGCAAAGAAAACGTAGAATTATATAAAGAGTTTAATTATGTGATGAAATCCTTAGAAAAATATCACTAAAATGATATATGTCAAATTCATATGACTCTTAGAGAGAAACAGACGGTGTTCTGCCAGTGTAGGAAGTCAGAACCTCTACTACTTGAAGAGAGAAAAAACTGAAACAATTCCTTGATTGCAGGAGCCGACAGGGACAGAAATGGACAGTAGCTTCTATTAAGGGAAAGAAATGAGCTACAGCAAATATGCATCTCCCCTCTATCTGGCAAACTTGCTAGAAAAGAGTCCCAAAGAAGATCAAATTATTGAAATGTACATAGCCAAAAGTTTCTTTGATTGGGTAGATTCACTGGACATTTAATAAAAGGAATGTGCTTTGATTAAAGCAATATATTCAATATGCAAGACTAGAGTTCAAACTAGTTAAGAATTTGAACTGAATTACTTCAGAACCGTGAATGTTTCTGCATTTGGGGCTCTGCCAGTTTCACAGAAATAAACGGCTCTGTTAGCCGAGAAGTAACTCCTCCTATATAGGGCTTTACTGAATGAATATCTGTACAAAAACTTCTGTAGTTTTTAGTAATTTTCACCTCACCTTGTGCTTGTGTGTGTATATCTATGAGGGACTTCACACATTTGTTTTCGAAAGGTTTGTGTTTGTCTTCTGTTATTTACATCTAGCAATGATCAGAGTATCAGAATATCTTCCTCCAAAGTAAGTAATTTTGGGAAAAGGACATTATAGTAAATTACCAGGACTGAAATACAAATGAATTAATTATTAATTAACTTTTTGCTTGACAATATGTAACCAACAGGCAATATTAAAACATTCCATTAACTTCAATTTTTTTCTTTAAACATCTCGGGGGGAGGTATACTGCTGTATTGGGGCAAAACTGAAGCATAGGAGCCTACACATTGTATATACTACTAGATACACACTTTCCTTATTTTTTTAGGAGGTAGCAAATGAGACACTTAAGCCCTTTGCACATTTTTGACCTCAGCTAGGACATAGTGAAAATCACGTACCATGTTTGTAGAAGCAGGTCATCTGAATTTGTTTAATAACAATCCAGAAGACAGGGATCCTACGTTTACCTCTGATGCCTGATAAAGCAAATTCTTGTTCCTGATCTGAGTGGGAGGGTTACAGTCACAATATATGATCTTCACTTCGGCAAAGGGCATTTAGCTGAAATTAATGCATCCTAATTGTGCAGTCAACAGTAGTGATTTTCCCTTAATGAAAAATCTTTGCTGGAAACACAGTTCTACTGGAAATACAGTACTCTGTCATACTCACACGCATAAAACACATAACATGGTGTTCTTCCCCCATAACCTGATGCAGAACAGTTTGAAGGGACTTACCTGAATATCTGTAAAACAACACATTTTGAACACGTGCCTGTCCACTGTACTTGAAATGTATCACACCCCTATGAACGTCGTAAGCACTGTTTTGTTGTGGTCTAATCTGTATCTACAGGCTAAGAAAATAAAATCTTAGAAAACACTTTCTTCATAACTGACTTTTCACCACATTTAATGATAAAATGCCTCACAAATATTTGAGAATATTTAGATATATTTGGAAAATTTAGAGATTTTAGTATTCCCAAAAATGTCCTATGTTAATACTGATATCATCATAGCATTTTTACAAATCCCGGTTCTTCTTCTTCAGTTAAAACTGAGGGAAGTGACTTACCTGATTTACAAAGTGAACCAGTTTTCCAGGGAAAGCTGATAAGAAAACTGTATTCTGTTGTTATTTCTCTGAGTGCTTGTAGCTTGTTTCAAGGTGTGGTTAGGTATACTGCCTCTAATCAACAGAATTTTGCCATAGCTATTTATACCAGTGATGTATTTTACAGCTTTACACAATTACCAGCTCAGGAGACTCTAGCAGGTTGGAAACAATACCAGTGACATTGGTCTTCTTGCAGATGTGCATGCCATGGACTTCCTGTTGATGTAAGGCAGAAGACAATATGAGGATGCATTTGAAACTGACACTGCCATAGTAATTTTATTCTTGATGCTTTGGAAATTTATAGCAGAACTTAACAAACATTCTGTTAACACCAATTTAAAGGGCAATGTATTCCCAAATTTAATGACATAATCACAAAGTTATTTGCCTTGGAATATATAAATACCCAGCAGATTTCCTCATGTAGGATTTTGGCTCATTTAACAGATTAGGCAGTAGTTCAGTAATTAGATTACATAATTTACTACGTGGGGCTTCTAGTTATATAAAAATTTAATTCTGTTTTATTTCCTGTTTGTCTAAGAGAATTTTGTAGTGGGAACATAACTTTAATAAGCTAGAAAAGTATCTTGTGTAGCAAACATTTCTTAGATAATTATGTCTGTTACGTTTCTGGCATGCTTACTCATGAAAAGCCTGTGCACATTATACCCCTCTTTATCTCTGTGATTGTGAGCTAAATCCAATTTTGTCATTGAAACCACCCCATGAAGGTTGATGCTGAAGAGCAAATTAATGGATCTCTTCATCATGCAAATAGACTTTCTCTTGGAGGACCATGGGCCACAATGGCAATAAAGCCAGAGCTTGTGGCCAAAATGAGAAAGCTTTCCCTCAGGAGCATTGCAAATATCTCTCCTCTGAGTAATCAGGCATCTTTTCTCCTTTTGGAAACTCAGGAGACTCATACTGGTGCATTGCTTCCAGGGATCAGGCTTAACCACATGCTGTTAGGACCAAAGCACAGATTACTCAAAAGAGAAGAAAGGAGGGGAAGTAAAGGACACAAAACAGAAAATGGAAGTGAAGTTTTGATAAAAGGAATGGGAAATATGTGGACACAAACCACAGAAGACAAGTGAAGTTTTGATAAAAGGAATGACAAATATGTAGCATATAGGACAGAGATGAAACGGAGAATGCAGTTTGAGTAGGCAGTTGTGTCGTGAGTTTATTCTCAAGGTTGTGAAGCGGGTGCTGTTTTGTTTTTCTCCATCCCCTGCACGTAAATGTGCAAGGCTGTAGTGCAGTGTCTCTGGTATGGTGAGACTACAGTGCAGAACTGTGCCACTCCAAGGGGAGGCTCAGGAAAAGGTGGTGTTACTGACACCACAGTGGTTCCCCATTCCCTTGGGAGTGGTGGACATGATGGTGAGCCTGCCTAGTCATGGGGGACAGGGGCAAGGCATGGCACTTCTAGCCTGGATTGTACGCTGGGGATTCTGACATGCAACACTGCTTCTAGGAGGGGAGAGCGATGTTCTAGAGAGACCACATTCTTATTTTAGTCTGTTTATTTCTGTCTTCCATCTCATCTCAACTTATTACGGAATAAATGACCTAAGGTATGAAAGCATCCAAAAGCCATTCTTCTAAGTGCAAAACTGGATGTGTGAAAGCTAGTTTGTTCGTATTTTAGATCCTAGATAGAATGATGTTGAGATTTTGAGGATATTACAGGATACATTTTTATTTAAACAGATATTAAACAGATGTTTCCTCTGTTGGACATAAAAAATTGGGTGGACAAGAAATGGAGAGATTTCTGATGCTCTGTATCTTATTGTATATCTCTCTGTGTGTGATAAAAAGCTCTGCTTAGAACCAAAATTATTTGGTTGTGTTAATTATTCCAGGGTTGAAGGCTTTTCCTAACCATCTACAACTGTGTACGCAGATAAGTATAACAAGCAAAATATGCATTCAGAGAATAAATTGTATTTGTGTATGTAGATGGAGCATTAACTCTAAAACTAGTCATCTACCATGGCAATGGTGGATTTGACTGTTTCCAAATGGAGATATTTTGTTGAATCATTTAACATAAATCTACCTGCAGGCCTCACAAATTGGCATCAAGAATCTCCCTTTGGGTCAAACAATTTTGTAACAGTCTTCCCTAATAATGCACTTTTGCCTAGCCAGTAGTGTAATCATGTATTAACAAGCATTTTTGCCTAAGATTTTACCCATCTTAGCTGTTTGGGGCAAAGGAAGTTTTTGACATTGGAACAGAATAAATGAAGGCTTGCTTTGAATGTCGGTAGGCCTATGTTAAAAACATTATTTGACACCTTTACTCTCTTTTAGCCTATGAAAGCTCAAGTCATCTTTAAGCCTTTTTTTTTTTTTTGGTTGCAGTTCATGGTATTTTAGGGAACTAAATGCTTGGCTCTCAGAGAGTAACATTAATCTGTTACTTTCAAGAGAGGAAGCAAAATAAGATCTCATGCAGAAAGTCACTGAAAAGTAGGGAAATGAGAATCAAATGGTTTTCCAAATGTCATGAAGTTCCTGATACTAATGCTAGCATCCACATTTCCTGTATGTTCTAAATCTCACAACGCTGTCTTAAGCCCAGGACCAGCCCTGTTTGCTATTGCTATCATGACTTACTACTTGCCTGTAGAGTTCCATGGCAGGCAATTCTGACATCTTCATTTTCTAGCCTTGTATTCAGTCCTGTCCTGTCCTGTCCTAACTGCTTCAGTCATCCCTTGAAATTACAGCTGTGGATGAAACTGACAAATTAACCTTGTAGAGATCCATTCCATTTTAATAATAATAACAACAGGGAAACCTTCCTTTGTTTGCAGAATTGAAATGACTGAAAAATGCCACAGCTAGGAATAAATTAGACCATCAACTACCATTGTGAGAAAGATTTAAGGAGAATACTGTTGGACATTATGCCACTACAAATGCAGTGTGTTTTCATAAAAAAATAAAGTGCTGCAACATCAAAAATAAGACTGATTTTTCAGAGGAAATAGAAAATAGAAAGTCCATGTCACCATAGCTGAACAAAAATATTTTAGCAAGAGGCCAGTTCTACAAAAGAAAAGTCTCCCCAGAGATCCTTGCTTTATTCACAGCTAGAATGACCTAAAAATAACATATTACTGCATAGAAACACAGCTACATTAATCCCCATGCAGTTTTACCAGCATTTCAAACTAAATTAAAGAAGCCATTCTAAATTTAGTTTTCTGAAGCTCATCTTTCTGTCTTCTCTGCTTCTCCTTTATAATCTACTCTTATTTTTTTAGTGTTTAATTAAGAAATACTACTGGATTTCCCACGTCTGTCTTGATTTTGACATATGCTTCCAAACTGGAAAGACAATCTTCCATGCGCTCCCTCTCCTGTAGTTCTGCTCTCAGAAATTTGCGAGATTTGTCTAGGATCCAGAGAGACATTCAGTATTTTCCCAATTTTGGAGCAGTATCTGGAAATAGTAGCTTGAAAGTTACCAAGAGCATTTCAAAGGATCATTGCATAATTATTGCATAAGCTAGGGTTTTCTGGCTGGATATATTTTCTTCTATTTTGATTCACAGGATTCACTTACTTGAAAGAACAGAGCACTGCACACCCATTTGTTAAAGGTCAAAATTTTGTTATAGTAAATTAATGCCAGGCAGATTTTTTTTTTTTTTTGCTAGGCAATTATTTTTAGCAGTTTATTTACTGCTGCAATGCTAATGGCAGGTAAAAAGAACTATGGGTATGTGAATTAATGTTCACCGGATTTTTTTTTTTGGCAATGTAGCCTCTTGTTTCCAATATGCATTGTGCAAATAATGCTCATCAGTCAGTGTCAAGAGCTGTGTGTATCAGCAGCATCTGATGAACACTAGTTGCCGTGTTAGGTTGCTCTACAGTGTATAAAGGCTAGTCATTTTCTGTTAGGACATGGCAAGGCTGTGTCATGTGATTGCAGTTGCATCCTCACTCATGCTGAGGTGCTCACTGTAAAGGGTTCTTATCAATACATGTAACTAATGATTTATTTTTTTTTCAGAAATAAAGCGCTACGAAGCAAAAAGTAAGAACTCAGGTCTCTGCAGGACACACAGTTTTTCAATGCTCTTTGTGCATATGCATTTATTTCCTCTAAAAACATTTCTAAGAGCTTAAATAAGACCCTGAATACAAGGGGCATAAAAACTTTCCTCAAGATAACAAAAAAACTCATCACCCTCTGCCAAAATGCAAACCATGCTTCTACAGAAGAAGCAGAGACAATTTTGACAAGACTGGTAAAGAAAGCATAGAACTTTTTTAGTTATCTCTGAACAACTTGCCAAAAATAAGAAAATGTTCAAACTTGAAGGATATGGTACAACTGGAGCTGTTTAGGTGCTACAAATTTGTGTACTATTTCAATTCACCTTTCCTTCAAGTTACTTTCATTCCTATGACCAGTGTTGCTTTTATCTGGTAGGGGGAGGAAATTTCCCACTAAAAACAGCTGCTTTTTGCATCAAAGAGAGGCATCAATCACCAGAAAAAAAAACACAAAGTGCAACAATTAATAATGTCAATGTTTAAATAATCATCTCTAAGCATGTACATTAATTTCTCATGGAGATAAATTAAATACTTTGCCCCGTTTAGTTCTAGTGTTTCACATGCATCCCTTATTTAGTCTTATTTCCAAACTGAAATGCTGCAATATGGGGGCAAAAGAGGGGAAGGAGAGAATGAAGAAGAGATTGGACCATAAATTTCTTAAAAAATGTATCTTTAGCATATTTCAGCTCTATCAAAACTCAGGCTATTAGAGAGCTGAAGCATGAGCTAAGACCCTATGTGGCTGAGATGCCATTAAGTTTGATACTTCTAGCACCGCCTGGAGTCAGGATTAATTTGTGACTTGACGCTCTTGAGGGTTAAAGGAGAGGAAGAACAATTTAAAAAAAAAAAAAAAGGAAGACAGGATTTGCAGTCAGTTACAGCATATGAAACTGAGAAACTGATCAGCTTTTTCTCCAAGTACTAAATTTGCAGAAATTTGCTAGAAACAGCTCATTGCACTGGTGTATGTGGAAATGAGGGTAGCATTACGTGACTTTTCAGAGGCAGACTGAAAGTCTCCTAAATTCTAACAACTCTGCTATACTTTACATTACTCTGTTACTCTGAGCTATGATTCCAGAGAACAGAGTTGTAGTTTTTCCTTGCTGAAACAATCCATTATCGCCTTCATCACACCCCTATATTTATTTAACTTACTGCACTTCCAGTGTTTCCATGGCTGACTTTCTGTTTGGTAATATATTCCCAGAGACACAACAGTCTCAAAAGTCTCAACCCCTCATTGTATCATAGATGCAGGTGGGCTCTCTACCATGTCAAACAGTCAATTAAAAATGTGTTGAATATGAAGCTGTAAACGGGACACCGCCTACACGAAGAAGAATGCTCCTACTCCTCCTGAAAACTTGAAGTTGACAAATAGGTTTGGTACCTTACACAACATCTGTAAGGCCCTAGAACAAGACAGAAAACTGATAAGGTGGATGAAGGTCCTTCTGGGGTGGTGAGGTTGCCTAGGGCAGGACAGCCTCCCAGCCACATCACAGCCATCTCTGTTAAGAAAAAATAAAGGACAGTTATCATAGGTGCTTCCCTTCTGAGGGGAACAGAGGTCCTAATATGACAACTGTGCCCAACCCACAGGGAGGTCTGTTTCGTCCCTGGGTCTCAGGTAAAGGGGCATTACTAGAAAACTCTCCAGCCTGGTACAGCTCTCTCTTATTATTATTCATTATTCGTTCTTCATGTCAGCAGCAACAAGATAGCAAAGAGAAATCCAAGAGCAGTTTCTCCTATTCTTAAACATCCAAATATCCATCCTAAGCACTTGACTTTTGGACTGGATTCTTTACACGATAGACATTTGATTTGAAAAATTCTGATGACTAAATAATCTGAATGCTTAGAAGCTGCTTTTCTTAGATTACTCTCACTGTTGCTGTATTTTAGGATGTTATAACCATGCTCAGAACCTGGAGAACACATTGTAGAAATATAATGGAAACTATGAGTCATATGAATCTTATTTGTAGATGTTAGTAAGAATTGTTTCAGAAAAGTCACACAGTGGGTTATAACTCTGTATTAAATACTGTTCACCCTACTAAACTGTAGTGCAATTGAATATTTCCTGGGTTTTGACAAATAATTTATGGAAGAACATGCTGTACGATACAGAAACAAAAGCTAGAACCCAGCTTTATAATATGCAGAGAGCAAATCAGGCATATATTAGAAATAATATAAGAAAATACAGAAAGAACAGCAGGAATGTAGAATTTATGCATTAACTTACACGTATGCAAAATGAAAACACATTACTAAAGACACTCAACACAAAGCCAATTTCAAAACGTAGAGCTGGGTACCAGGAAGGAATTTAGCAGGATGTCTTTGACTTAGGAAAAACTATTGTAACACAAATATTCTGTTTTTAGCTTCTCAAAGGCAGACAATCCCAAAATCTTCTGAGATACTGAAGTCCCAATAGGCAGAAAACAGGTGACTAAGAAGAAAATAAAACTTGTCCTTTTCAAGAAGTATCAGAAAAGTATACTAAATAGCAACCGGAATTAAACACAAGCAATTTTTTAGGTTGAATCATAGCTGTGTTCAGTGAGACACTTAGGGAATCAGAGACTTTTCAGCAGATAATTTTCTACTGTAAACCCTTACATGCTCACTTTAGTTCAAAAGGAACTTCTAAGCAGGGAAGAGAAAATTTTGAGCCATTTTACTCCATTTTAAAGATAGCGAGTGATGAGAATGAACCTCTTTCACAAACGTGTGTCAGTGAAAAATGCAATGACTGAAGCAGCTTGATCCTCTCATTCACTCAGTGTGTGTTCTCCTGTGCATGCCATTTATATATTAACTTTTTCAGATCTTTGTGTTTGGCTTGCCATTTAAACTCAGAGAAAATTGGTGTTAGTTTGCTAATAAAAACATTAAAAAATTAGATACTCTGAATTTTATGATTCTCTTAAGATGTACTGATTCTTATCCAGAAATAAATGGTAAGATCTGGTATTTCTTTCCTTCATTCTTTCAAAGCTCTGTTTACTGTCATCACAAATTTCTGTGCAGGACAACCAAGACATCTGCAGGTCAAGCACAGCAACACAAATTCATTAAAAACATAGACAGCCATCTGCATGTCTTTTCTCTATCCTGTATATAATCAAAAGGGCATGAAGAGCAAGTAGGATTAGATTTTTCCAAGTTATTAGTAATGCTATTGCTTTTTCTGCCCTGTCTCCTTTTGCAATATATGTACCTGATTATGTGTCAGCAGAGTAACTGTGCAGCCTTTGCCATTTGTGTAAGTCAATTCTGTATGACAAGTACATAAGGTGTTGTCATAACTTGTTTAAATTTTAACTTTGAATCTGATATTTCTTAAAAAAAATTCCTTGATTTATACAAACAAGAAAACAATATTTTTCAGTAAGCAAAAGTTTTTAGGAAGAGATGTTGCATGTTGCAGCTCTCAGATGCTCTCGGAATATTTCAAAATAGGTGACTGAGGCTTGCACAGCAGTAAAATCAATGTGCAGGAGAGGAGCAATCAATTCCTTCTGTGGAACAAGGTATTTTGCATGCATCCGTTTGTGCACGAGCCTGCCTGCTTTACAGGTTGAGTTGGAGTGAGACCAGTGAGTGCACAGCCCATGTACCTCTATATTAATGACATGA
>JAYRBT010000093.1:11603767-11633187 GCA_036023395.1 Myiotriccus ornatus
TGTTTTGTTTTGTTTAGTTTTGCTCCTTCTAAGCCGGAGGCTGACAGCTGACTACTTATGTTAAGGCCCAGTTCAGCTTTGGACAGTAACATGAGTGTCACCAGGCCTTACATACTAGAGATTCATAAAAATTCTGTTGGTTGACTTTTGACAATGCATGAAAGGTGTTTTTTCAGATGTGAAATATAACTCTTTCTCAAGACTTATGCCTCAAGTAGAAAACAATGCAGAAAATGTATGCATACTGGACAAAACTCAGGAAGTATTATGGTGTTCATACCTACAGTCCATGATTTATGTAGAAATATTCAGAAACATTAAAAAGTCAGATGTGCTGTTACACAATCCACTCAGCTGCATTTTCCACCCCAACACGTAATACAACAGCTGGCTAAAGCAGGTTGGGCCTCAGTAGAATAAATGAAAAGTTAAAACTACATTCACAAGGGAAAAGGCATGGGGGCAGGCACATGTGTGTGAGTGTGCACAGGCAGATACACACGCATGCACACCCATCTTATATGCTACATTATTATCTGAAGGAATGAGACAAAATTGCAAAGTTGTCCTGAAGAGCATCATCTAACTGGGTTAAAATACTTGATCTGGCTTTACTGTCTTTATCATGAGGTAACACGGATAAGGACCTGTTAAACCACTGACTCCTGGCTTAATGAGATTTGTGTTTTAAGAGAAAGACTGAAACACCATCTGGCTGGCTGTCAGCAGTGTAGGAAAAGTCAACCACGCTACCAGTGAAAACAGAATTGAATTCAGAGATGAGACAGAGCAGAAAGGAGGAAAAGACAATGAGTGTTGCAAATAAAACTGGTCTCAGTGTCCTGCTGATACATTCAAGTATTCTATGAAGTACTTTCAAAGAAGTACAGACAGCCACCAGAGTCGCATTCCTATTTGAATGAATATTTTAAAACAAATAACTGAAAACAACCTTCAGCAGCTCAACTGGCCTGGAAACAACAGTTTTTGTTTGCTATTCCTAGCAGCTTCTGGTAGGTCAGTGCAGACAATGCTGAGTTCTGGCTACCCTGCACGGACCCTTGTTTTGCAGTACACATTCCACTGCTAAAGGCTTCTATATTTAAATGAAAGTCATTAAATGGAAGTTAAGACCTCATTTGTGGCTTATAGCCACTGCTTTTCTTCTGCCCAAGAAAAGCAATTAAAAGGTGTCAATATTTATATAATAAAAGCAGAACTTCTGTCACTTAAACCAGATAAAGTAGAATAAAAAAAATGCTGCTATACACTGAGGTGGAGATAAAGGAGAAAGGTGGGGATCTGTGGAATGACTGCATATATTTTTTCTGTTTTGTTTTGTGGGGCTTGGAACCAATGTTGCTGCAAGGTTGTGCTAGTCTTCAATGGTCCCCAAACCAGCCACAGCCTCCCAGCTCTCCCAGGAGATGGCAGAGCCCCAGGTCTGCTGGGAGTTGTATCCCCACACCAGAACACCCTAGCAAACAAACAGCCCCGGGCTTGCTTAGACAATGGTGTGAGTGGATTTGTGTCTCTTTGGGGGAGAAGCCATAGAAATGAGCCACACAGATGGTGTTTCCTCTTTTGTAGAAATTAAGCTTTCACAACTCCTGAAATGCTTTTGCTTTGGTGACCAATGCAGCAATTCATCATGTGGTGCACTTAGCTAATATGTTTAAGAGAGGAAATGTTGGTTTGTGGTAAAGACACTGAACTAACTTTCCACTTACTAAATACTTTCTGAGTGACCCTGAGCAGGGGTTTTTCTCCTCCAGCAAGACTTGTCCTACCTCTTCCAGGGGTATACTTTTAATTTGCAATATCAAAAGCAGAGCTTTGTGAATAGCAGTGTCAATGCATGGGTCATCAATTTTTATTTATCCAGAAGCAGAGGATTGGGAGGAGAGGGGAGAAGCAATTGCCACTTTTCCTGTTTGAAATTAGGAAAGTTTGGGCAAGAACTTCTTTACAAAGTCATGGAAATTCTCCTTTCTCTTGAAATTTTTTTTTTTCTTTTTCCCCAGGAGAAGAGAAGCTGCTTTCTCCCTCAGTCTGCACTGAACAAACATGTCTAGTTTAGTTCCTACAATGAGTAGTAGGAAAGTAGGAAGTGGAGAAGAAAAGCGGGTTTTCCTTTCAGCTCAGTGTGAAAATTATCAGAGAAAACTACTGCTGTGTGTAACCCAGTTGTTATCCCAGATATTGCTTCATGTTTAGATTGCACTCAAACTCATTGAGCCATATGAAGCAAATTTTTTAAAATGCCAAATTTGTACTCCAGGATTGTCCCTGGAGACAGAGGGGGTGACATTTGTGCTGCTGTGCTACTGTTATCTGTCTAGCAAGAGAAATACATCCGGCATCACTTTTAGGCTGATAAATACAACGGCAACAGGATAAAAAATTCCTTAAGCACTGATAGCATGTATTTACTGCTCCAAACCCATCATGGCTGTCACATCAAATAAAGGAAGCAGAGACAGAATAGTTGCAGGGAATAGACTATGTAAGAGGATTAAACAAATGTAAGACTGGATCCAACTATGTCCTTCAGGAGTACTAATTGTTTCCTTACCCCTAGGACTCTTTCTCCCCCTATCAGACACATACTATAACACCTACAGCTACTGTAAAAGCCACCTGTATCCAAGGATAAATCACAGCAGTCCCAGGCTCTGCAGCACAAATCACAATGGATTTCTTGAGGTAAATCTGCAAATAGAAGAGGGCTATGCTCATGTTTCTCCTTCCTGGCATTTACAAAAACCAACAGCATGAATATGACCATCTAACATTTGGAACAGAAAACACAGCTGATGAAGGGATTGGGAACTAATGAAGCAGGAAAACTACTAAGTGCAAATGAGTAGAGCTTCAGTGGCAATAGACCGATAATTTCACCCAACAGAGGCTATTATACAGACACCTCATAACAGATCTCTGCTTTGAGGGATGTACTAAATTTTCCATTATCCACTACACTTTTCAGTGATCAGCAGTTTCAGGAAGAGATTTGCTTTTAATATTTTCAGTGTAGGAGAGCATTTTTGTTAGTTGGAAACTAGAAAATACAAAAGACCAGCATCTTGGACAACAACTGGTTGAAAAAAACCTAAGCAATCAACCTTGGTTCAAATCCTGTGCAGGTGTTGATAGTAGTAAGCACTTAGACAGCAATTTCCTCTGTCCAAAATACGGATATATTTCACAAAAACTAAGGGCACCATTTTCCAAAGCTTATCTGCAGGTAACTAATTAGGTAACTAGACAACTGAGAACACAGAGATTTTCAAAGGAGGTGAATTGCTACACTTCCATTTTACATGTTCTTGCGCTTGGGTATTCAAACTCTACATAGGATGAGATGACTATGAGGCATAACCATAATATGGTAAACTGATGTTCATATCTCTGTTCTCTTAATGATTATCAAAGGTGTTGTTTGTAATGGTGTGTAAGGTTTGTCAAAACATCCTTTTTTGTTTGCTTGTTTTTTGTTTTGTTTTCTTAAATGGTACAGAATCCTGGGTGATGGAAAGTTAAGGGATTTGGGTTTTTTTCCCCCTTTTCAGAGATAATTCCTCTACATGGTGATTTGTAGTGGCAGGTTTACAGCTTCCTCAGTTAGCTACATTGAACACTTTGGAGTCCTGAAGCTGTCTGGGCAGTTTACTTCCCTTGTCTTGAGCTGAAATGTGTTGTCTAGCAACAGACAGTTCTCTTTGCCTTACTGGAAGAAATACGATGCTTATCTCACCTGTTGTCTGTTCTCTATTTTTCTACCTGTCAAAATTAAAAAATGGCTAAGTGTAGGAAAGTTTGGTGTAGAGTGCTTTATGTACTGACTCAGAGACACTGATGTAAGTATTTTAGCTCTGTTGAGACCACAGACTCATGCAGTAACAATGTAGGTCAATCTGAATGAAATGCTTTTTTATCAGTAGAAGGAATAGTCTGTGGCATACCTTAAACAAAACCCTTTTCCTCCATTAACTAGGATTTCTTCTCAGGAGTGATACAAGTTTCGGTGGTAATTATCAAGGGTAAAAACATACAGACTATATGGCTGTCCAACAAAAACCTTGTGATGGCAGCTAGACAGGCAGCAGAAACACCCGCACCTCAACATAGCTCTACACTCTCCAGATTTTAAAGCCACCAAAATATTATAAAACTTTCTGCCTCCTGAGAAACACAACTTTACACATGGTGATTAAGGAGATATCTTTTAAAATATGGTTATAAATTATTATGCTTTGCAACAGTTCTTTGTGGTTGAAAAAATAATATTACAGTATACCCACACCTGAAAAAAAAAGGCTGGATGCATTGCAGAGTGCAGCATGAGGGAATCGTGATGAGAACTCTGCTCTCTGAAACAGTGGTAACTGTAACCACAATTCAATTCTTTGCCAGGCCAGCAAGTGAAATAACTGAGCATTTAAATGTAACACCTAGTGTAGACTTGTCAGGAGAAGAGAACCACTACTCAGATTAGCATGACTGCTAACCCTTTCTCAAGCCCAGGACATAAGGGAGCATAAATCATGCTTAAGATTCTTTGGCATCCATTTGCAAGACAACTGGAAGATCACATGCAATACCAGCTCCAGCTAACCTCGTTGATTTCTCCCCTTCATGCATAATAAAAAGTATAAAATCTAGAATACAATCACTTCTAAAAATTTGTTAGAAAAGGGAAAACTCACTGATATCAGAGTTCGCTTTACAAATTAAAAAAATGTTCCTCCTAACTTTAGAACTCAATGCAGATATTTTTACATCTGTCCAGCAAATTGCTTGTTACGTGGAATTTTAAAGGAATGAAAGGCAAACTCAATGTCTAAGTGTTTTGTTGGGCTAAGTACTTAGACTTTATCATTTAATTGAATTTGTAAGCTAATTATTTCAAATACACTTGAATTTGAGTGCTATCCATATACAGTGTACTTCATAATTTTTTGACAACCCTATCTTTTTTAGCATCACAGTGATTCTACTTCATAAACTGTTTAAGTTGCAGTAAATACCTAATCTGATAAGAATTTAAATATTACTTAGATAAAGACAATCCTGTCCTTGCTTACAACTGTGTAACTCTAAAGTGTTTTTTCTTTTATTTTTTACAGTCTTCAAATGCTAACTTCAAAAGCTTTGTCCTGAGCACAGCAGCTGCCTCAAAAAGTACAGTAGCATGGGTAGTCTATGTATAAACACTCTCATAGTGATAAAGCTTTTGCTGTATTAACAATGGAAAAAGGGGTTGAGCAAGATTTTCAAACATCAGTTCTGTACTCAACGTCATGAATTTTGGTGAAATAGATGAGCTCAAAAATCTAGTATATTCATTGGAAACTTCCCCGGAGTGTAATGCTAGGCAGAATACTTAAATGGGTCTTTTCTACACTGTCCTAGATTTCATTAGAAATACATGCCAGGAGCACACCAAGCTATTATAAAAGGATATATTTGTGAGAGTCCTCTTACAGCTCTGGCTGCTCTGAGTCTTGCCCTGGGTAGCATTTTCTTTTGATAGACTAAATTAAACTTTAAGGCAGACCTATGTGTAAGCACAATATTTGAAATGTCTTTGCTCCTATGCCCTGCTCAAGAGAGTCAGGTCAGCCCAAGAAACCTATTTTCTTAATATATCATCTACCTGAAACTTTATAAAAGGGTAACTAAAAGTAGGATAGATAAAAGCACATGCTACTTTACGCAGAACTAAAAACCAAAATGTTGAGTGCATTTTTCTTTGAAACTATGTTTCTATCCACAATGTTTAGGTGCTAACATAATGGTGTCATAAGGAGGAAGACTACATCAACACTAAATAATAGAAACCAAATGCGTTGTACCCATCCACACTGAGCAGCAAAGTGCCAGCTGACACGACATTCAGTTTGCACAGCTAACTGTATCACAGACAGCAAATAAGAAACATGCATTTTCATGAAGCCCCTGGCGGAAACTTCATCCAGAAGAGCAAGCCTTAAAGTGAATAGACAAAGACAAATTAAACAGAAGAAAAGAAGTATGGTTCTTTGGCGCAAAACCAAATTCATGCAAAAGCCAGGAGCAGCTTGAGAACCAATTTCATGCTAATAAGCAAATGGTAGTGAAGTATGATGTTTTATAGAAGATTTTCAGAGAGGTACTTTCATATACCTCAATGGATTTGGAAGGTAAGTATTATTTCTCCTCATAATACAGACATTGCAAATGAAGGTCATTAAACTGCTTGTCCCAGGACATGTAGGATTAAAATAATGTTGTTATAATCCTTTCTCTCCAAGGTACCTTATACTACCCCTCAGTATGCTCTAGCTTGCAAAGTCCTGGTCAAAACTAAGGTATTTTTTCTCCTGGGCATTACTGAAAATATGATAAGTTTCTGTGCTGGATTCCCTGGGTTTTATTAAATGTAATTCATGTCAGGAGTCTATTACTATACCAGCTACCGCAGGCAGCTGTAAACTATCCATCTGGCATACGAGAATAATGATCTTGATACATATTCAGTGTATTTCCCTGAGTACTCTGGAAATCAGATTCACTTCAGGAGGAAATTAGGAGGCAAGAGCGATCTGGGAACACAGCCATATGTGGCAGTAACCTGCCTTAAGTCTTTCCACGAGCATTGAAGCTTAGAAGAAATGATGAGATAATTACTAGTTCCTTCAGTGTGTCCTTTCCCTGCTTTGACCAGGTCCACTCTTGAGAAACAATGAAATTTGGCTTCTGTTTTACCCAAGATGGGTATGTTTAAAAGCCTGGTTATTTCATGAGGGAACGGTTGAAAAATTTCTGGCAGTTGCATCACTTAAGGTTAAACTCATTCTTACTGCCCTTTTCCCACCAATTGTAGTACAAAAGAGGAAGTGCTTTCTAATGTACTCTTCTGTCTCTTCCTTTAGCCTGGACGTTAGGCACCTGCTGAAGACATAACTGCCACATACCTCTTTCGTAAAGCAAACGAAAAAGAAAAAAGTTACTCAACTAGAAACTCTCTGGAAAAATGATGAAGACTTTGTGAGGTGAGGTTTGATACCCTGAAACCACAGAACAGATTGCCAACCTGTGGCAACCTGAAAACCTGTGAAAAAAAATTAATTTCTTCTTATGCAGTTCTTTATTAATAGTGGTAGAGCCTGCTGTTGCACTAGTGATATCCTCAAGGGCTCTTGACTTTGAAATAGAGCAGATGGCAAGAAAATGCTTTCCTGTTCAGTTGAATCAATTAGAAACATAACATGCTGCTTCTATAAGGACTCCCTTTCAGAGAGAAATAATTTATAGCAATTTGTCAATCCTCTTTTGAGTGCTGCTCTATGTCTTTTAGTACCTGCAAATTATTGCCACACAAATTATTTCCTTCCCTTCCTTGCAACAGCCAAGGTGATCAAAGAAAAGGAATACTTCTGCGCCAGTGTCATAGCCTCAGACTGGGCATTTGATCCATAAACCTCATTTTCTGTGTTATCCAGAGACATCCATCATAATTGCTGTAGCTCTTTGCTGGAACGGTATTTTGAAGTTCAGAATAAACTTCCTTGCAGGGAATCAAAACTGGTACTAGCAGACAATAGTATTTTTTTCCCCAAATATATGAATATTTGTTGTGCTTTAACCCCAGTTGGTAACTAAGCCTCATGCAGCCAGTTTCTCACTGCCCCACAAGCGAGACTGGGGAGAGAATCAGAAGAATAAAAGTGAGAAAACTCATGGGTTGAGATAAAGACAGTGTAACAGGTAAAGCAAAAGTCACACAAGCAAGTAAAGCAAACCAAAGAACTAATTTATCTCTTCCCACAGGCAGGTAGGTGTTCAGCCATCCCCAGGAAAGCAGGGCTCCATGATGCATAGTAGTGACTTGGAAAGACAAACACCATTATTCCAAATGTTCTCCGCTTCCTTCCTCTTCCCCCAGCTTTGTGTACTGACTATGACACCATATGGTCTGGAATATCTCTGTGGTCAGTTGGGGTCATCTGTCCTGGCTGTGTCCCCTCCCAACTCCTTGTGTCACCCCAGCCTGCTGGCTGGTGGTGTGGGGTGAGGAGAAGAAATGGTCTTCACATTGTGCAAGTGTTGCTCAGCAATAACAAAAACATCTCGATATTATCAGCACTGTTTTCATCACAAATCCAAACGACAGCCCTACACTAGCCACTGTGAGGAAAATCAACCTACTCCATGCAATATCTAAAGCAGCATAATATTTAAAATGCTAATACCTATTATACTAAATACCTCTATACCAAACGCAGTATAGAAAGAGGTGGTTCATTTAGCAGCACTGGTATATTTTTGGTATATTCACTCTGATACTGTCTTTATTGACATGACCAATTTTATTCATGAACATGGAAAAAATGTTGGAAAGCAACCAAGTTCCTTATTTACAGTGGTGGCAGCACAGGCATTTGGTGCTTACATGGATCTTTCTTTTCTTTGAAGAGTTCATGAAATAGTCTGAGTTGGGAGGGATCTACAAGGATCATCAAGTTCAACTCTGAAGTGAATGGCCCATACAGGGATTGAACCCACAACCTTGGCCTTATGAGGGCTCTCAGAATCATCAAATAACAGAATATCCTGAGTTGAAGGGAACCTGTTATGAACATGGAGTACAACTCCTAACTTCACACAGGGAAACCTAAAATTGAAACCACCTATCCAAATGCCTCTTGAAGACTAATAGGCTTGGGGCCATAACAACTTTCCTTGATTGTGTGATTATCCCCTCAGTAGAGAACCTTTTCCTAATCCCCAATCTGAACTTCCCCTGATGTAGCTTTAAGTCATTCCCTTGAGTCCTGCCAGCAGATGCCAGAGAAGAGATCAGCATGAGGTGAAACCACAGCAGCAATGGGTGTAGAAGGACACTTTTGACTTGTTAGCTATACTGTGCTTAGTGAATCCCAGGGTAGAGTTGGCCCTTTTGTAGAAATATTGTTTTTACCTTTTGTCCCCATTCACCTCAGAAATTGCTGATTCTCATTGGGCAATAGAACAAATATATGATTAGATAACACGGTAGAAGATGTCACAGTGGTTGTACTCTGCTTCTACTCTTGGAGGTATAGTCCTTCACATACATTCAGAAGTTAGTCTGAAAATACCTTAGAATTAATTTACAAATCAGATATAAAGTGCTTCAGGCCAAATTTTTTATAATGTCAAACCTTTCGTAATGACAAAGAAGTGTGTGTGAAGCTGTCAGGAACCTGCTTCAGTGATTCTCTGATCAGTGCCATCCGTCAGAATAAATCCAATCTGTGCAAGGTTGCTCATAAATGTAGTTTCCCATTGCCTCTAAAGCTTAGGAGCTTCTCACACCTCCACACTGTTGATTTCAGACTGCAATTAAGAGAAATCAGTGCTTGTTAGCGGGTCTTTTTCTGTAACTTAAGGTTAAGGGAAGACAGGGACTGAGAAAGGTAAATGAAGTTAGTAACTTAAGGTCAAGCACAATACTTTTCTCTGACATTACTAACGGCAGGACTGACTGAGACCTACTTTAGGTAGTGGAAATCTTGTCCAATGCTGTCTAAGTTAAAATGATGTAAGGACAACCATAATTTTACATCTAGTGGTCTAGAAAAAGGCAGCTAAGTTCTCCGGGCAACGATAAGTATCTCTGAGACATGACTTTGCATGAAAAATGATCTCCATGTTGTGAAGAGGAAGTTTTACCTGACCAGTTTGAAGACCAGCCTTTCCACTGTATGGGCTGTATTGAGCTATTAGTGAAAAAAAGAGGGGAATTTACAGGAATCTTTCAGTAATACAGGATGAAATTCTGCATATATAGGGCTTCCTTCCTTCTCCTTTTTCATGAATGTAATTAATTCTGTGGTACTATGTGGGCTGATATGTAAACTGCTACCATTACAACTAACTTTTAAGGAATATTTTGTTTATGAAACCCAGTATAATAATTAGTATATTAAACTTACTAATTAGTTTAAATTTATGGTTGAGCATAGGTAATTTCTAACTTGATTTCTTGAGAATTTATCGTGCTTTAACTATGCATGTGCTACTTGGTTTCAGTAGGAAAGGTCACTCTATACTGACTGCTCTTATAGATCTTCCTGTAAGTGGTCCAAACCAGGAACATCATTAACTTTTCAAAATACAGTCAAAACCTTCTGAATCTCTGTGTGCCTACCATGTAAAAATTCATCAATTTTCCCTAGTGATTTGTATTTTCCATATATTTCTGAAACCTTTCTGAAGCCTTTCTAAGGCCTTCTAGTTGTCTTTCTGTGGATCTGTCCAATAAACATGATCTGATCCTGTTGGTTTTCTTCATTCACATCCTAAAAATAGCCCTACTAGCTTAGTGAAGGTTAATCTTACTTACTGAGGTGAGCTCATCTGCCTGTGTTCCTTTAGAAGTTGATTTATTCTTTAGAAATCCAGGACATTCACTAAAGAAGGTCAGAGTTGTTGCAAAAGTAGTGTTGGATTGTGGCTTGGATACATTATTGAGATTTGGTTAAATGATTTGCTGAAAACAAAATAATGGAACAACCTTGTTTCAAGCTTGAAATAGCCTCAGTGGTCTTGTGCACCAAAGTGCTGTGTTTATCTATTACATGCAGAGTAAAACTTATCTCTACAAACAGTGCCATGGAAAAAAAATCCTGCTGAAATTAAACAATCAAAAGAGATAGGTGCGGTGTGTAGTATGTAGTAAACAGTGATTGAGGAATGAAGAGAAAACGGTGGGATTCTGCATGAAACAAATTGATTTATGCTGGAGTTTCATGCGCCTGGAGAAATTAAATTGCCCACTTCCTAATCAGTACAGCTCCCTGCCATGGCAGTGCTTTACTTCATATTTCCTCTTCCATTTTTATTATAATTTGTTCTATATGGAAGTTCCCTAATTTACACTTTTATTGTATTTTAAATATTTTTATTTTTCAATTATTCCGCAAGAGTGTTTTTCTTTTATTACTTCAAGGAAAACACCATGCAGCTGTGATAATTCTTTTTTCTTTCTGTTGAAAATATAACTTCCTCTGTTTCCTGCTTTCTTTATTTTTTATTTGTTTACTTTCCTTAGAAGTGAGGTTTGAGAGTATGCTGCTACTGCATCTATGAAACACAATAACACTTCATTCCTTCTGTAGGATAAACATATTGAGAATACTGTATACTACTCAGTCAGAAAATCAAAAACACCAACTTTTAAGCAATTCAGTCAAGGACAGATATGCAAGACTAAAGACATAAATAGATAATGGGCTAATATAAATAGTAATCCTAAACATTCTCATTTTTGAGCAAGTTTGAAACTGAAGAATGTGTTTCAGATCTTAAACTAGCATCACCACTCATCATTAATACACCAAGATTGTGCCTGCAGTCACAGGTTGTTATTTTCTGTCATCCAGCTGAGTCGTTAAATCTGCCAGCATGAGTGTCATCCATTCTTCTGAAATGGTAGCAGCAGCTGCAGAGAAAATGTAAATATATGCTGTAAAGGAAGCCTGAGATCAACTAGAAAATTTTGGAAATAGTGTCAGTATTATACTACAATTTAAAATACAAGCTTTCTACTGTATACTCTTCTTTCAGTTTGTTTTGTTGTAAGATATTCTTAAACATGTTATATACGCAGTCAATATCCTGGCATAAATTGTTATGAAAATTATTTGTAGTTCATAATTTAAAACCTCTGTAAAGTAAGGCAATATTTTGACTGACTGAAAGATAGAAAGTAAATGAGGTGGTTTTGTCAGAACCTCATTTTCCAGAATCGGGCCCTGATTAAGAGGAGCACTTTAGCAGATGACTAAGTACAAATATGTGCTTTTTTTGGTTGGGGCTCAACTTAACCATGTTCTTAATGTGTTTTGCTGAACTGGTGCCAAAGTTCTGTCCATGAGCTTTAATCTCTGCTGTTCTGAGTGTAGGACTACAATGCAGTAGAACTGGCAGATATTGTGAGATTTCCATTATTTCAAAAGGATGTCATTTTTAGTTGATACCTTGTGAGAAGAGCTCATCAAATTTACGTCTCTGAATATGATCTCTGGCATGATCTGGCCTTAAGCCCAGACATTAAGCTTCAGCTTAAAACCTGATTCGCATCTGACTCTGAACACCTTGTCAGCTCCTTGTTGATGACACAGTATGGAAAGTGAATTATCTTGTAGCCTGGGAAGGCAGTTCATCAATACAGGGATGACATACATTGTGGAGTACCACTGGAATGTATAATATGGAATTGGTCCTTGTGGTTTCTATGCATTCATCTATCCCTAGCACCACACTTCTTTCAGCATTTTGTATTTCTGTTTCAAGACTCAACATTGGCTTTGTGTCGTGTATCTGAAAAGATCTGAAACTGACAGTAGAATTCAGATCCTAGTGTCCAGTGGTTGCTGAAGTTTCTAGAGATCTATTCAAATTAACATTGATATGTATAACTTGCTAAAAGCTGCCACAGTGTTTGCAGCTTGTTTTCAAATTAATCACTGCAGGCCTTCTTTCCAGTTAAGTGATTTTAAAAATTTTCCCTTAGCTTGGACAATGGCCTTCACCATTTTTTTCTGTTTCTCTGGAAGAATAAATAAAAAATTTGCACTCTAGCCCTGGCTTTCTACTTAATTCTTCTTTTGACAAGCTAACATGTGGACAGCTCCAAATTGCTGCATTCCCATTTCTCATGACATGCTGAGGGTAACTTCAGCTAGTATCTCCTCCTATTCTGACAAGTGAAAATCCAAAAGGTCCAGATGATAAAGTTAATATTTAACACAGTCACAGTGAATTGAAATTGATTATGGAAGCCTTCTAGTCTCAGTTATATTTAATTCACTCTCTCTTGCCCATGCAAAGCTTTTGTATGGTGTTTTGTATCTCATGGATGAAGTTCTCGACTTTATTTAAAACACAGACCTTGTTCATTCTATAGAAGGACTTGAAGTCTTTTATGGTGCTATCTTGTATTAGCTCAAATGGTAGAAACCTTGATGCGTTTCAAATGTGACTGTGATGCCCCCTCCATCAAAAGACACCTTTGGCTGTATTAAGGATACTTATCTAGTGAATACTGTACTTCTCTAGTGTATTAGCCCAAACTCTCTCCTCTGGCATGCAATACCTCTATATGAACTAATTAAAATTTCCAAATGTTTTATGCCAGTGACATTTATAATGCTAAGTCACTACAGTAGAGAACTTCAAGATCTATGCCTGAAATACTACCGCTCTCTGATAAAGTAATAGATGTTCTTTTAGTTTAGAAAATTAGAAGGCCCCCAAATGTTTCACAATGAGCCAAATTTACAAAATGACAAGAACATGATACAGACGCTTAGATACACTATGTGAGTACTAAATTCTGCATGGTTCACTCTAATAAATGTCCATTTCACCAAGTATAATGATATGCATGCCTTACCTTAATGATGCAAAAATTCAGTCAAACATTGTGGTGCCATCAGTCTCTGCAGTTAAACAGCAGCACTTTGTCATCCAACAAACGTTGCTCAGAAATGCTTTGAATTGTCCTATGACAGTAGTCTGTGCCAGTATCTGTTTTGAACAATATACCAGAAAAATAAACATGCCGGCTGCAAACACTGGGAGTGCATCAGATGCAGTCGATACAGTCTTAGGAAAAGCAGTGCAGGCAGTATCATTCTTGGGTTAATTGCAAGCTTTCTGGCTGAATAAGGAACATTATTATCTAAGGCCTTTGTTCTCAGTCATGGGTTAAAGTGCAATGCTGCATACAGTAAGACATGACTACAAAGCAAGTCTCTACTGATGAGGTATGTTAGTGTAAGGATCACAAAATTTGACACTGAATTCTCGATGCCATCTTCCACATCTTACTAAGAGAATTTCTGAATTCTTTCTCAGATACTTCTGTAGCTGTCTGCAGTATCAGCAGGATAGCATCAGGCAAAACTGTAAAATAAAGAAATATAATGATCTTTGATTTTCTATAAAATTTGAGTTGTTTCTCTAAAATCTACATAACTATAGATTGCATTTGATTTTGAGAACACTTATCGTTTTACTTTCAGTAAAACAAGCCATCTATTAAAAAACAACAAAAGAGAGAATAAAAATATAATATCTTCATGTTTTCTGTCTCTATTGTAATGCTCTTAACTATTTGCTTTTTGTTCCATTGGAAGTGCTTTTACTTCTCAAAATATTGCAAGAGATATTTCAATAACATATATGTCCCTGAAGTGGCTGTATTTCAGAAGAGAATAAGCAATCCTTAAATAATGCACATTACTTTCAGTCACAGGAAAGAAACAAAATAGGCCATGCTATTATTACTTGGTGCAGGCCTGTCCTGAGTGATATGCTTTTGTTGCTCTTAAGTAAAGCTCCAGAAATCTGTATTGAGTAAATGCATTCTTTTATTTTGCTATGTACATGCTTGTTCTTGTGCTAGGATGAATCACCAAAGCTGCTTCATCTCTTAGTCACCTCATGGATTGGTTTCTTTGTGTGCAGAAAAAAATATGAAACTGTTCCAGGAAGTCAGAAAACAAAATACATTCCACTTAAAAATAATGGAGTTAATTTTACAGTTACTTCACTTCATGAGTTTGGGCTGATTTATGTTGAAGAATCTTAAATATCTAATTGCAAACTCCCCCATTTTGTCAGTGTAAACTCTGTGGTTTACAGAGCAGTTCTAGAAGAACTGGAACAGGAAATAGTCCTAAAGTTTGATGATTAAATTAGCCAGAAAGGCCCCAAAATCTCTTGAAGGTGAAGGTTAATGTACTTACTGTAAGAGAGGATTTATTCAACTTACTGTTCCTAAAAAAGCCTTGAAAACTTACAGCAAGTACTCTGATGGATGTTTTATTTCTAAAATGTAATTTTTATTACAACCCATCTCTTTATCTTAATTAAAAGTCATGCCTGCTGTTCTTTGTATGCCATCTAATGTTATTATGAGATATTTCATGTCGTAAGTGGCAGTCTTGTTAATAGTCTGAAACTAAAGGAAGAATTTCTATGTTAATGTATTGACTTAGCAGACATTATTTTGAAGGCATAAGAATGTGTGAGCTTGCTAGGGAAAATTGAATCCACTGCACTACTAGGAGACTTATAGAGCAATGTTTGTAGTGCAATTAAAAAATAGAAAGCATTGTCAGACTAGAGTTTTGGCATGGTAAACCCTGAAAGAAACTTCAGTCATGATCCGTATGAAGACAAATCTTCATATTCTTCAACTGTATTGCCTGTAGAAAAGGGGCAGCAGGATATTTTTTGCTGAGGACTTTATAACTTTCATGGCACAAGTTTTCTTCAGGAGTATTTGAAACATTAATTAAAAAAAAATCTTGTATTTAAATATAAGCAAAAATCGACATAAAATTCATTGAACAAACTTGCCTTTCCTCGGCAGTGAAATAACAGCTCTACATTTTGCTGGGAAATGTCAGGCAGTGTGAGTCACTTATATCATGGGCACTGACAGCTCTGCCTGTCTCTTCCCTGGGACTTCCTCCACCTGTCCATGGGCCAGGACTGCATCTCAGCCCCCTGGGACTGTCAGTCCCTGTCCCAGCAGTGCCACAGCAGGGACCTTCTCCAGCTCTCCACAGCTCTGCCCTGACTGGCCATGCGCTCTGCCACAGCTGTCCCCACTCCCAGGGAGGAGCCCAATGCCTTGGGCTGGGGCTGCCCATGGTGCCTTTTGCTTTTAGCTGGTGCTCTGGCTGCTCAGCTTCCATGAAACCAAACAGATATACTGATGTCTTGTATGCTTTAATGTATCTTTATCTTTCATTTTAGTGAGAAACGGGAGAGTTGTTTGGTAAGATTAAACTGGAACATTATATGCTGTCTGTTTCCTCATTGCAACATGTTAGAGGTGCTGAAGCCAGCTCCTTACCTTCTGAAGGCTTTGCCCACTGGAGGCTTCTCAGGGGTGCCAGAGCCAGTATTTCGGTCCTGGAGATGAGTTAGGGTGGACAGAGCTCATCTACAGTTGTCATGGAAGAAAGACAGCAGCCAAAGGAAAAGGAACTGCTGAGTTGAATGATGGAAAATAGGAGTTTATTTTCATTGCTGTTCCTGGTATATTTCCTAGAACACAGTTAGAGCATCTGTTTCTGAGAAGGGATGCTCTGCTTCCGCTCTTATATCCCCAGGGGTACTCTACCAGTCTTGACCTCTCCTTCAACAGGAGCACTGAAGGATGCCAGATGTTTTCCTACTCCAGGCAATTTGCTGCCTTACTTTGCTTCTGCCCAGAGCTGCCCTGTTTTGCTGTAAAAATGTTCCCATTTTCTCATCTTTTCAACACATTCCCAAAAGGTCACCACAAACACATAATGCTTCTCTGTCTGGGCAGCTCTCTTCAAGTTCTGTTTGCTGAAAGCCCTGAAAAGAGGTAATGAGCTAATGACTCATCCTTGATGCATAAATAGGGATGAATATTGAATAAACACAACATATTGTATCAGCATTTCATGGTAAGATAACAGACATGATTCTGTATATGTGTGTGTATATGCATGTATGCATGTATATATAACAGAAGATAACTTTCCTCACAAATGTTCATGTTGTGCAGGGAAGAAGTCCACAAGGCAAACAAAAGTTCGACTGATCTGCGAAAGAACCTGCAAGCTCCAAATCTCCATTACAACTGCGACAACACATTATTTTGAGTCTGTCATAGCAGTAGTAAGATGTTACTGTGCTGTTACTTGCACAGCACCTGGAGTCCTTCATGGCCTAAGCATGTTCTGGCATGTGCATGATTGAGCTGGATAACTAGATCTAGTAACTGTACCATGTTTTAGTTCATGCATTATTCCTTATGCTGCTACAGAGTCCCATGTAAATAAATAATAGTGTTTCCTGCTTCAAGCAATGCAAGAAGTAAAAGCCCAGATCAGCATTTCAGCAAAGGGATATGAGGAAGAACCAGAAGGGTGCTGCAGTGCAGGGGCTGGGAAGTGGGTGCTGAGGGCAGCAGTGAAGAAGGGAGGAAGACAGGTTGCAGCCCCGCAGAGCCCAGGAACAGCAGGGAGCATTGACAACAGCAAGGGACTGGCAGCAGGACCAACATACAAGAGTGATGAGGCAGGTCCTGGTGGGTCAGAGGTGGGTGCAGGGACATGCACAGCCAGGCACAGGATTTTGCAGTGTAGCTCAAGCCAGGGACTTTAACCAGACCAGGATGCAGCTCCCAGGAGAAGCAGGGACAATGTCCCATGAGGCTTCTCCTGGCTGCTGCTCACACAGCTCTGCTTCCAGCAAATGGGGAGTATGATTGTGCTCTCTGAGAGCTGACTGTTTTGTCACAAATGGACAAACCTAGAGGAGGGGAGATGGATGGGTGAAAGGAAGTTGCAGACCCTGGTAGCACCCTGGAGGCCGACAGTGAGGGCCAGTGTTTTTCCAGAAGTTTTGCCTCAGCAGTGACTATGCAAGAAGTCCATTTGTAAATGTATTAACAAGCTGATGTTGAGAGAGATGATATCATTATTTTCATAAATGTTTGGAATTCTCCGAAATGGATTTGTCAGCTTCCTGTCCAGTCTCAGAGATGGCAGAAGACTGGGAGTGTCAGAAACTAAAGAGGACAATTTGAGGAATACTGAGAGGGAAATTAAAAGTTAGACATAAATCATCGTAATGTTTTCTTACATTAATGGACGAATTAAAGACACCATGAAGTAGGAATAGTTAATTAAATCCTCTTACTTTAGAGCTATTGACAATTAGTTCTCTAACAAAAACTGACACAGCTTTGTCAGTGTGATTCTTTTAAGGGATAATTACTTAAAGGTGTCTTATTTTGGGAAGGATTTTGCTCACTAGATCTAAAGCAGTGTCTTCTGTTCCACATACTGTCAAATGCTGATTTTTCATCATTATAAGTTGTGGTGGTGGTTTCACTTCATGCCTACCTTTCCTGAATCCTTTTATTGGAGAGGTTTACAGGTAGATACTAAAATCCTTTCCTCTCCAGTTAGTTTATACCTATAACTTGGAACTTTCTGCTCGGGCACAAGAAATTCTTCTGCGTTTCAAATACATGAGGTTGGTTAATATAAAAACTCTGCCAGATGCAAGCAGAGCATATTCATCCTCAAATCCAGCAATTTTATAATTTGTTAAAGAACTTTCTGAGAAATGGTTATACATTATGATGCTTTCAAATGCTCTGCTTGTAATGAATATGCGAAGCACAGCCTGCTGTATATACAGGCTTCGTTTTGTATATGGGATAATATATATAGCAAAGGCAATATAATCAAATAGATATGACAGAGAGATAAAGCAACTGCATTCCACAAAAATTAAAAATGTATCCTCTTTCAAGAGCCTTTCTTCATTAGCTACTTGATCTTTTTACTTGCTGGACTTAAATCTTGGAGAAATTTAAACTGAAATAATAAACTTAGTGTTTGAATAGTTGTATTCTTTAAAAGCTATAATCAAGCTGTCTGCTTAAAATAAATATGTTGTATGTAGATCTGTTTAATGTTTCACTAGTATATCATTTTAATGCAGACTAGCTTCTTTACAGGGAATTCAGCCTGTCACTGGATGTTTAAATTTTCAGTGTCTGTTGTCATGGCAACATGAATTGGCTCTGGTACCCACTGTGCTCAACATAAGTTAATTTAAAGTCATAGCATCTTGCTTTTCCTTATATTTACTGCAGTGAAGAATAGCTATACTTGAAATAGCATTAAGAATACTATAATTCCCAGTTAATTATTAGTTTTACCTGCAGAATTAAATACATTGATCTTAATAAATAATTTTTCCTCCATTTCTTATGGAACCACCCTTTTCAGATAATATAACTGGCACATTTTAACCATTCTTTACTTTTGAATTCTTGTGTTTTCAGTTGCAGTTTCAGTGCTTTCCAATCTGTCTGTTGGACTGAAAAGTGAATTGTTAGCATTCCAGGTTTCCTCTAATTTCCTGGGCTTTTTTGCAATCTTGTCATGCTTCTGTGAAAACTGCTAACTTATGACTTATATTTAATTTTAATAAGCTTTATGAAAAAAAATCTGTAAAACATAGCTATGCATATATCAAAAGGAAATGAAGAGAGCCATGTGTGTGATCCCTTGGGATTCTTATGGTTCTAAAGATGATTAAGAAGAGAGGAAAGATTGTTCCAACAAGCATAATAAAAATATTTTTTCCTCTTGATATTTGTATAGTCAGTCACTCACAGCCTAATCTATCCTCTAGATAAAACAAAATAACTTATGATGTACAGCATTTGTGGGGTTCCTCAGTGCAGGAGACTTTCAATGACTCTGTTTTCCATAACACTGACATTTTAAGAAAATTCTGTGGTTTAACCTTCCTGATACAAGTAGATATTACATATTTTATTCCTTATGACTTGTACAGTACAGTACATGTCTCAGAGGACTAACGCTGAAACAGTTCTTTGAAAGAGTGTTTTGATTTTATTTTCTGTTGAAAAGATTATTTAATGATTTTGTAGTTTGTGTGAACAAAATGCCATCCTTTCTGAAAATGTAGGCATCTCAAAAAATTTTTCAATTTTAGTAAAGTGAGTGTTTTGTAGATAATCAAAGCCTAATTTTTTATTCTTTATTCTGGAAATCTTAAAAAAAAGATCATAGTTCTGTATGAACAATAACCTCCTAGACATTGAGTTATATATAATGATATTTATATTATATATTATATATTATATATTATATATTATATATTATATATTATATATTATATATTATATATTAGATATTAGATATTAGATATTAGATATTAGATATTAGATATTAGATATTAGATATTTATTATATATCATATTATTATAATTACATATAAATATTATATATTTATATATTCACACTCTATTTAATTTCTGCGTGGAAAATACTGATTAATATTTAGGGTTTTAAAAAATCACTGCTGAAATTCAGATGTTAATGTCTGGTTGTGTCTCTGTGTCTCTCTAGCAGTTGCAACCTTGCCATATTGACACATGCTGTAATAAGACGTTTAAGAACACAGAAATCTGCTGCAGCTTTGCATGACTCACTTGCACCAGCCTAGCACATTCATTAATAACCCAGCAGAGAGAGCAAATCTCAGTCTGAGGCTCTTGCGAGGATTTGGTTTGCTGCATTTTGTACAAAAATGTTAAGGGTAGCAAACTTTCCTCTTTTGGATTAAATCTCCCAAACACCTCTATTTCCTAATGAGTATGAGATCATTCATTATATTAAATCTTCTCTAATCAGTTTCAAAGGAGAAAGGCTCAGATTGCCCCTCTTGTCTGACACTGGTGGGACAATTACAGCGTTATAAATGACTTCATTTTATAGTCTGCTTGACTCAAACTGGAAGTGAAATAGAATCTTCTCATTCCTGGATTACTGAGCAGGGTTTCCTTTTCAGTTCAGTGAGCAGTAAGTGTCACAGAGTTCATGATGAAGTCATAGAATCACAATGGTGTGTTCTTACACAAATATGGATTTAAATATCACATCAATAAATGTTTTCCATAACAAAGAACTTTATTTTGAAGTTCACCACAGACACCTGGTTGCTCAGTTGATGAGCAAGGTTTATCAAGTCCCTCTTTTCTTTGGTGAGAGAACCAGTTCTTTAATATTAGCCAGATCTTGCAGTAGGAATTCTTGCAGTAGATATGCAGGTGGTGCTTCTTTCAGATAGGCAGATTGTAATCTGAAACATTCCTTTTATTACAGATATGATTTTACTAAATTACTATTTTCATATAGCCAAAGTTCATTTTTGAGAGCAATGATGATTTATTTAGCTTCTGGCAAATAATGTGTAGCTTATTACATAGCTTAGCTTCACCAGGGAGATGGTAAAAACAAATTAGTAATGAAATCTGTTCCCTGTCAGAGTATGCATACCATATGCCTCCAGCAGGATTCTTGCTATGATTTCTTTTCACCAGTGGAGAGCAGAGACCAAGGCTTTTCCTGAAATACAGAATGCTATTGCTAAGAATATATAGTAGGTTTATTTTTTTAATTGTTGGCAAAATTTCCTTTGATAAACCATTCTGAATGTCTTTGCTATTACCCTAGGTAAACCTTTCCCCAACCACAAGTGTATTTGAATGCATGCAGCTAAATCGTAGAGCAGAAATCAAACTTCCAATAACCATTTTCACTTACTTGAAAAGTAAAGACTTGCCAAACTATAGTTCAGTGGGGTTTTTATTGATCTGTTTCTGGGGACTTTGTAGAGGGTGATTTTTATCAGGGATATATTGTAGAGGGATATTTTTATGCTCTTACAAAAGAAAAAGATCCAACAAAACACTAAGCATGACCATAAATACGGATGGTTTTTCCTTAGGTCAAGATTACTGAGTTTTGTAGTATTTCTAGTTTCTCCCGCCATCACTGATAATGTTTTATTTTTAATTATTGCTTAATATTGCTTCCTTCTGATATTTGAAGCACATCAGCTGGAAAGGAGAGTTCACATTCAGATGTAAGACAGTCAATTTATTTGCTACAAATGAAGTAGTTTGCCTGATTGTAACATTTCCTTAAGAACTTCTTGAGACTTGTGTCTGGGTTTGCACTGATCCTTCTCGGACACTTGCTGATGAATCTATAGTCCAGTGGCAAAGCTTGTAACACACTTGCCACTTTCTTTGTATTCTGACTTTCTATGGAAAGAAAAAAGAAGTGTCATCTTTAATTTAGTATGAGTTTCCTGGGTTAGTTTTTCTGGTATGGTTACAAGTTTGTGAGCAGTGCAGTCAGGAATGCATTTAATGCCTCAGTGCATTGCATACTCTTAGGATAGTAGCCCAAGTTCTTTCAAACGTGATTTAGAACAAGATTTTGATCTGCTGTGAAAAGAAAAAAATCACCATATGGAGGAGAAAAAAAAAAATGTAGCTGTAAAATCAATAGATGTAGGCAGGAGACTGGGGACTCCTTGTCTGTTTTAGAGTGACCTGTGCGTTGCAGTGATACCTGCCCGTGTTAATGTTTGACTTTCTGTGCATTGAGATTCAGGGTCTCATTCGAACTTTTTCTCCCCTGTGTAATTAACATTTATACCAGGACAATGCATTTAACTTTTTTTCACTACAGGGTTAATTTTCCTCAACTTTCTTTGAACTTAGTGAACCTGATTTTCATTTACATCAAGAACCTTTTGAGCCACTCTGTTAACTTATTTCCATTCTAAAGGGCTTTCATACTGTCAGTGTGATGGAAAAGGTCACAGTGCAAGTGAAAAATCAAGGCTAGTGAGGTTTTTAGAGATCTTGTTTGTGTCTTTCAAAGTAATCATAAACAAGAAGGGAAAAATATTACCTCCACTTATTTTTTCCCTTCCAAATATTGAACCTTTCTTATTTAATATGACTTCAAAGCTGTAAAAATGTGTTTCAAAAGCTATTAAAAACAGTTTTAGTACTTTCAAATTGAATGACATCTGTTAAAAAGAATCAATTTATTTGAAGTAAAAGTTTCAAAATTAAGCTTTACTCATGTTACACATGGATTTCTGGCACTGGGAACAGTTTATATGATGAAAATAAGTAAAAAAAGGGAATGCCCTATTTTCAATTTATATAATCTATTTTTTACCCTTACAACTGTGATTGATAAGTCTTATATACTAAAGATGTGAAACTAGGCCCATTGAAGACTGTGCAGAACTCACACTGAATTCAGAACATCCCCTTCTTTCAAAGAGTTAGTTTCACAAAGCTGTATTTATCAAAGACCTGTTCAGTTTAAGTGGAAGTATCTAAGGTAAATAATGCAACATTGCTTTCATGTGGAGATTGTTCTACAGTCTTGTAAATCCTCTGGTCAGGAAATTTTTTCCTCTGAGACAGCCAATATTTACATTGCAGCCATGCTAAAATATTTCAGTTTCAGTCCTTTTAAAGGATTTTTTGATGTCAGGATATTGTCACTGACATTTACAGAAAATATGAAGACTCAGAGAATTTTGAAGAGAGCCTAGAAGAGCTACACACCACTTTTTATTCATATGCTTTAAAAGAAACATTACAGTGGTAGGATCAGATCAGCAGACCAAACAACTTCTGGCTTCTTTGTCCAAATTCTTTGTTGAGGTATTTGTTTGCTTCTCTGTTGTTATTATTATTCAGACAAGCAGATTTATTAATACAATCCATAACTAAAGCCCAGATTGTTGAATACCATGCTTACCTATGGATAAAATGGAGATACTTCTTTCAATATAGATATGGCAATACAAATAGCTGTAAGTCATATGGAAACATATAGATATTTAACAAACAGTTAAATTACATAGAGAACAGACTCTGGAATCTTGCTGGGATGTATTTATAACACAATTGGGTCCCTATTTACCTTGGAGCCTCTCAAGAATTAGTGCTCAATAAATAATAAAGCAGACTCATGCGAGTAATTTTAAATAGTTAAAGCAGGTGGACAGAAGCTCTATGCAAGGCTGTAGATCAGAGCTGAAAATAACACTAGGAACATGACAAAAGCTTTTGTTTAAGAAAGGAAGCCTTCAGGATATCTTGAGGTCCAGGGTCAGAGCTTTTTACTTCTATTTTAAGTAGAAAAGCCTCTCTCTGCACCAAATAGTATAGGGAGGAGTTTCCTTCCTGTGGGCATAGTCTGGTTAGCAGTAAACAATTGCCACTATGATGTATCCATGTTCAATGATCTATTTCATTTTTTAGCTATCTGCTGCAACAGAAACAGTTGAAATGAAATTATATCCCAAGGATAAATGTCCATTCTTTGGAAACATTTACATCTCAGTGTTTATGTGGAGTAATTGTCCAGTTTTCATGGCTTTCATCCAGGAGCAGGAGACTGTTATCCTGGGACAGAACTGCATGATAATCACATTTTTCTCTAATTAAAATATTGCATGGACTCCAGAGTTAAATGTTCCGTCTGTCCTATTTTCAGGCTGAACTGCATGAGTGACCCTGTAATTCAAAGTGGCAGCCTCTGTACGTCAGAACTGCTATCTGCTTCACTCTTGACATGGTGTCATTCACTATCCCAGTGGACCCAGTCCTGGGTTTACCAAATGCACTGGAAATAGTTCCGCCTATTTCATGAGGAAAAGAACCAAATCCAACATACAGGAACTGAATTATCTGTAAAAACAGAGTGATTACATTTTGTACTTGTTTTTCATCTTCATATTGCTTTTGATAGTACCGAAGTTTTTGCCAAAAGAATAGCAGTCTCTCAATCTCACTCATCTATACAGAACGAAAGCATACATTCTGCCAAGTGTTTGATTAGAAGGCTTACAATCAGCTTTTCTGTTTCCATTGGGATGGAAACTAACAGTTATGTCCTTGTCTTATTTAATAAACCAGCTAAAACAATATTTATTGATGATTTGGTGATATGGGACATCACATGATCTAAGTAACTACATCATTTCCTATGACCCACCAGCTAAAAAAGGTTTTTATTTGTAATATAAATTTTCTTAGTTGTTCTAAATCTAATGCTAGTTATAAAACTTGTTACTATCCAAGATCAAGGGAAAGTATTTTCAAACAGAAAACAATCTTTACAACTGATTAATTTCAGAACAGACTTACAATTGAAGGAGATGTCATTCCATTCAGATATCAGGTACAAACGCCTGTCATGGTTTAAGCCCAGCTGGCAGATAAGCACCACACAGTGGAATAGGGAGAAGAATCAAAAGGAAAACTGGTGGTTTGAGATAGGAACAGTTTCGTAATTAAAAAAAATTAAAATTTAATTATAATAATAAGTAATAAGAAAAAGAATCTAAATGATTCGCAGTACAATTGCTCACCACCCACTGGTCGATGCCCAGTGCATTCCAAGGCCTCCTCCCGGGTGATTCCCCGAGTTGATATAGTGGGCGTGACATTCTATTGTGTTGGAATATTCCTTTGTCCCCTTCGGGTCACCTGTCCTAGCCATACTCCCTCCCAGCATCTTGTGCAGCTCCTCAGTGGCGGAGAATGGGCCACTGACAAGTCCTTGACTCAGGGTAAGCACTACTTAACAACAGCCAAACCATCAGTGTTAACATGTGCATAATGTAATTAATGTTATTCTCACACTGAATCCAAAACACAGCACTGGACCAGCTACTAAGAAGAAATTAACTCTCCCAGATGAATCCAGGATAACATCAGACATCAACTGTCATTTCTTATCCTTTCTCTGTTTCCCACTTAGAATCCCTTGTTTTTTGCTGAAAGAAACATAAATTCCAGTGGTAAAATGCTGTAGTTATACATCTCCAAAGATACAAATGATTTTGAGAAATACATTTGTTTACTCATGCAGAGATACTTATAAGTGCATGAATACTCGGTAAATAAATGTAATTCTGTGTTGCTACTTGGTGTATAAGGTTGTCTAAATATAGAAGATATGTGCATAAGTTCAACTGAAAATGACACAGTTGTGTTAGTCACAGGCATCAGAAGCCTCCTGAATCTTCTGTCAGTCTGCTGGGTTTTGTTCTTTTCTCCTGCTTCTCATGCTGAGCTTTTTGTTCCTGAGTAGGTATCCAAAGAATCAGCCACAAATATTCTATTTTTACAGCATGAGCTATTTTATCCTTTTATCCAGGATACCGATTTTGAGGGCTTCCACTGAGCTACTCTGCAGCACATAGATCTGTAATTTGAAGTCTCTCCTGTGCTTAATCTGTAATATCCAATGCAAGGGGTGGTACTGAATTTCAGAACAACAGCCTTCTCAAACTGGATCCAGCTTGCAGCAACCAGTACTGTCAAAGGTTTTACCTGATATTAAGTAAAGGTATCTAACAATAGTAGCAATAACAAAAACAACAACAGCAAAAATAACAACAGCTGCAACAACAAAACAACAGCAACAATGATGCTGATGACAGTAATTATAAAAATCATAAAAAATATGCCCAGAAACAATGCAAGAGTCTAAAAGGGGCAGAAGGCAATTCTTGGTAATTCCTGGTTTTGTCTAAGAAAATGTAAGTCAGTGAAGAGCTCTCAGATATTTGATAACAGTCCAAATGTCCTTTTACTTCTATATCACAAAAAAATACTGCTTATTATATGAGATATTCTCAGTTTTCATTAATGCAGTTGACAAAGAGGCCAGAATTACTGTCCCACAGAGCTAAGGAGAAGAGAAGCAGAGCAACCCAACACTAAATAATCATAAAAGCTCTAGCAATTGTAAAGAATATTAAAGGAGATGGCATAGGCTGTTCTGATAACAGGCATCGGATGTCTGATCTCAGGTGCCTGAGTTATTAACACCACCAATACTACCACTCCCCCCAAAACCTCTGAAATATCAATACAGTTATTTAAACCAACTGAAATAGTTCCTGTTGCCCTACAATTCTTTTGACTTCTCATTTCTCTGTTTACATTTCCTTCCTTCCCCTTAACTTTCAACAGTTTTCTTGCTCTTTTTTACTTACATGCTTACAGCAAGATTTCTGCTTTCCTAATATATCCCTCATAGAAATGACCTTTGTGGCAGATGTTACTCTCAAAAGCCTTACTCTGTATCTATTGCTCCTGGTCACTGAGAGCCCAAGAAAGGTCCGTTGAAAAACATTTAAACTTTTAAAGGAAAAATACAGTGAAAATAACCCAGATAAACTTTTTTTTTTTTTCCCCCCCCAGAGTCCAAGAATTTATACAGCTTTAGAAAATCTGGAACTGAGTTCAGATTCCTCAGTTGAAGCCTCTTTATGAAAATGGTGGCAAACTTGCTGTGGAGCAGGATGGAATTTTATGACAATGCTTCTGCTGCAGTTTCCTTTGAGTGTTTAGCCATATCCAGCAACTTACCTCCCAGGGCAGTACTGATAACTGAAGCAGTGTAAATCTGATAGATTTTAGTATCATGGTACTCTGCTCACATTTTTGGAACCAGTTTACTACAGAGCTCTCCAAGTATTTTGTTCAACTAATAATTTTCTTCCTAACACATTGTTAAATACTGAGTTTATTTTGAAGGCTTTAGCATTTAGCTAGAAAAATACATACAACTTCCCACTTTTGATGCTTTCCCTAAACCTGGGGATTATAAAAACAATTCTTTAGCTGAGAGTCTCCAGCCATTAAAAACTAATTGATGCCATCTTGTGGCATGTAAAGAAAATACAAAAACACTCGACAGTCTTTGTCACATCTTGTATAATTGTGCACCAAATATTTTTTCTTCTCTTACCTTTTCTCCACCACTATGTGAATGACACTTTTTTTACAATTTGAAGTCTAGCTCAATTCTACAGTTGAAAAATGTGACTTTAAAATAATAATTTAAGGAATCTTCTGAAAATTAACAGTCTGTAATTCTGTCTTTAATAATTTATAGTAATTTATAAATATTTATAATAATTTAATTACGATCAAATTAAACCAGGAAATATAGAGCAAACAGTTAATGTTATGAAACTAACTACAGCTTTTTTCCTTGACATTTTTAAGATAAAAGAAAAATTATGGAAAGGCTCTGTTTGGTGTTGGTATCACTATGGCAGCACAGAGTATGGCAGAGACACACACTCAGTATTAAGTGGAAGTACTTGTTTTTGATATAAACTGAAATTTCCAGTGCCCTTTGACTTCCATCTTCATATTAGAATGTAGTTGAGAATTTTTTCCTCAGACAATTTCATGTCATTTTGGCCATCTCACCTATGACATGGTTTGATCACTGTAATTTACAATACTACCTAATTGCCAGTAGGAGCTGATTTGAAACATTTATAGTATGTAATGAAATTTACCTTTCATCTGTGATTCACAGACATCCCAAAGTGGAATTAAAGTCCCACTGCATCATCACACTCTCAAAATTCCACCCTGATACTTTTCAATGTCCATCACTTTAGTGACATCTTTGCAATAAGGTAAGTAGCAAAAGAATAGGTATTAAAACTTTGTATGTTTCTTTTAAGGGGTGACTGGGAGCCATGAGATTCAGAAACGCCATGAAGACAATTATCCTAGGCTAGACTCTTTTGTTCCATACTAAATTTATGGGAGAATGTCATATGTACTATCGCCGTTAAGTCATGACGGTCCAATAAAAAACACACAAGAAGGCTGATTCAGGGCAACATAAGAAAAGCTTCTCTTTATTAAAATCCCAGCTCCTTTTATATCATTTTCAAAAAGCAGCAAGCAAGCAGCGAGCAAGTAGCAAGCAAGCAGCAAGTAAGCAACAACATCCTAAGTGGCCTCTCATCATTACTGATACACTTGGCAGCAATCCTGAGACACCTGGAGATGCCCAAGGACAAGGCTGTGGTTCTCACATACCGAATCTACGGACTCACAGTCCGCCCTCGCTCCTCGATTAGCCTGTGTGTAAAACTTTCTTATCTTCAAGGCCACACTTGAAAGTTTCTCAAGTCAATCTCCTCTTCCAGGGAGCCAACAGACCCGCTGTTAACCCCTACATGAACGATTACCTATGGAGTAGTTGCAAGAGAGGTAGAGAAAATCTGGCCCTTCTGGGGGCAAGCTTGTGACATGTTTTGGTTATGCATTTCCATCTTTTTAATCTTGTTTGTATTCCTTTAGTCCAGTTTCAGTATCAAATCATACCCTAGCTGTTTCCAGGAAATCCCTTTAAAATTGTGCCCTGCTATTCCAAAGTAGCAGTAGAAAGACAAGCTCTGTATTACACTCTTTCCTTTACAGATGCTTGCAGCAATGTAGTGAGACAAAGGTAAATATAATCCCTCTGAGCCCAGTCAACATTCTGCTAATTCCAGTTCCTTCCCAAAGAAAAGGGGTGGAAGCCTTAATTTTGTCAAGAGTACAAAGCAAGGGCAAGGAGGATGGCATTTTCATATTCTTTCTTGTCAGAGCTTTCTCCCCTGCCAAGATGAGAACACTCTATATCTTCTTCACAAGGCTCTATATGACACAAGACCTTCCTTTCTGTAATTCAGTGGACCACTTCATCTTCATGAAAATCACTGCTCCTCTTGCTTTTCATTCTCTGTGAAGACAAGTGGCACAGTGTGAATCTATGATCTGAAATTGCATTAAACACACTGCAGCTAATTAGAAGAATCATAGAATCATAGAATCAGCCAGGCTGGAAAAGACCTCTGAGACCATCAAGTCCAAACCTTGATCCACTACCACCACAGTTACTAGACTATGGCACTAAGGGCCACACCCAGTCTCTTCTTAAAAACCTCCAGGGACAGAGAATCCACTGCTTCCCTGGGCAGCCCATACCAATGTCTGATTACCCTCTCTGTAAATAACTTCTTCCTGATATCCAGCCTAAACCTCCCCTGGCACAGCTTGAGCCCATGCCCTCTTGTCTTACTGATAGTTGCCTGGGAGAAGAGACTGACCCCCACCTGGCTACAACCTCCTCTCAGGGAGTTGTAGAGAGTGATGAGGT
>JAYRBT010000093.1:11633287-11659974 GCA_036023395.1 Myiotriccus ornatus
GGCCTTCTTGGCCACCTGGGCACACTGCTGGCTCATGTTCAGCCTCCTGTCGATCCAAACTCCCAGGTCCCTTTCTGAACATTTCAGGTCTTTGTGTTCACTGGATTGTGTATTGTAAAAGCTTTCTAAATAGCTGATTATACACCTGAGGATGTCAATAGGAAATTTTCCAATCAGGTCCCTACACTTAAAATGTGCATACTATCCCATCTTACTCACAAGAATTTTAAAGCAGAGTCTGAGAGAGCCTTAGACTGCTGCAAAGAGTCTGAATACCTAGTGATCCTTTTGTTCCTAGAATGTGAAATTTTTACTCCAAGTTTACCTCCTCTCAATATCTAAATTGTGTAAATGGAAACTGAATAATTAAAGCTTTATGGAATATCTAACTAGTGGTACTACAGTCACCACGGGGAAGGAAATATAGTATATATTTGTCAGCTGTTTTTTCAAACTCAAGATCCAAGATGCATCCATACTGGATAGTTTTGCCTTTCTTTGTCCATGCTGAAAAGTCACATGCCTGAATAGGCTAAAAACAATCATGAAATGAGAATCAACCTAGCAAGTAGTTGCATGAAAAAAATAGGGATGATTATGAAAATGTGAGGATTATTTATTCTTAAAGTTTCTTGGTAAAAGCCTTTAATTTTTAGTTTCAAACAGCATTTTTCTTTAAAAATTAATCATAATTCACACAACCATAGAGCTCTGAACTCGAGTCAGATGTCCCATGATCTACTATCATGTTAATTATATGTTTAACATGTCTAACTAAGGTTTGTTTAATTTAGTCCTAAGAAACTCCAGTGCCAGAAACACTACAGCAATACCAGGAAATCTGTTCTGGTTCCTTACAGTCTTCATTGTTGACCCATTTATCCCATTGTTTAACCCAAAACTTCCCTGCAGTGAATTAACATATAGAACAGTTTTTCCTTATCCTTTTAGGGAAATCCTTTACAAATTTTATTCCCCTTGATTTTTCTTTTCCTGTAGCTGTTCCAGCTTCCCCTGTTGATCACACTGTCTAGGCCTTTGAACATCTCTGTAGCTCCTTATTGATCTACATGTCCACTGAAGTATGGTGCCAAAGCACCCTGTCGGTGCCCAAATATCACACTACTGCAGTATAGAAGGAAAAGTCCTTAAATCTTCTGCTTCTTCCTGTTGTACCTGTATTCTTTTTTCCCCCCTTCCCCCCACCCCCCTTTGCCCCTCCCCTGCTGATATATTGCAGGACTCATCTGGTCAGCTCTGCAAACCACTACAGTCACATGGTGCTCTAGGAAAGTGTTACACAAGCAATTGGTTCACACTCTTGTGTTTGTGCAGCTGCCGATTTCAGCCTACACTACATTTGGTACTACAGGTTTTGTAGCTGGCTTTGGAATTTTGTCCTTTCAATTTTTTCTCCAAATCAGTTCTCCAGTACGTAAGATTATTGCACGTCCTCACACAGTTATGCTATATATTGAAAGGTTAAGACTCTAGCTCTATCATGTGTAATTATAGGGACCATATTCTCTGCAAATCAAAGAGAGCACAGGGTATTTTCAGAAAGTTAGAGGAAAAATGAAATACTATACTGTCTTCGAAAATTACCAATTTTCCCCCAGTTTTTCAGGTGCTGAGAAGAGAACCCCAAATTTAAATAAGTCTCCATATACTCATTTACAAAACTTCCTTCCTGACAGTTAGTTCTACTCACAACTAGCCTGCCTTATTAGCTGGAACAAGCAGAGACTCTTTAAGATCTCTTTGGCTTCCACAAATGGAATCCTCTTTGCGCTGCCGGGTTTCACTCTAATGATGCTAAGAATCTCTGAATCTCTTCCCCATGAATTAAAAATTGGATACTGTACTGTTAAAGAGGTAGATGGTGCAATAAGTTTGTGGTATACTGCAAGTATGTTTGCAGAAGACTAGTTTCATAATTGCCTAATATTTGCTATGCCAGGCTTCAGGGTTACAAAACTGGACAACCTCTGATAAAATTCTGTAAGTGTGGGATAAATCTTTAAATTTTACTAAGGGAAATTGATGTGTCAGTCTTGTTTTAGGGATGCTGGAATCTAGTGTAGGTTATATAGAGGAAAAATAAGATTCAGGATAGCAAATATCCTCTATGAACAAAAACAGGACACCCTGAGAACTTCTTAGAGGTTTTTAAATAATAACTGAAATCTCCTAAGTGTGGTAGAATTAAAAATGGAGCATGAGGTTACACACATCTAAAGACATAATATTAAATCAAAATATAAATTTTGGAATAACGCGGTGGTTTCCCAACAATAATTTAGGAACAATGAATTTTGCATGATGCCAGAACAATGGCATTGTCTCCTGCAAGAAAAAAGATATCCCTCAGCAGAAGAGAGGGATTTGTTCTGCGTCTGCAGACAATGAGGTGTGACATAGAGGAGTCAATCACTTCAATCTCCTGGTAGTGATAGTTTGTGTTAGTATTCAGTAGGAAAAGATCATTCCCTCCCATTTTACAACCGTGTTCCTTTTTGTCATTCTAACTTTTCAAACGTAGTCTACACTCCATAAAGACAGCAGGTAATGTTCATCTCCTTACCCCTTTTGATGTCTCAGTCCACACAGTACCTCGTGTGACAAGATCATGCAACTGCAAGGTAGGACAGTGGCTGATACAGACTATATACTATAGTCTATACATAAAATAAGAAATACGACACAGGACATTGTGGATTATGCACTGTAATTCCTCATTTCAGTACAAAATAGAAACATTCAATTAAATGAAAACTTTTGCTATTTACATTATCATTTCATGTCATGTTTTCATTTTTCCACTTCAAAACATACTGATAGGCTCCAGATTAATAATATGAGAAAGAAAAATAAGCAATTCTGAAGAGAAAAAAAAATTCCAGATAAAGTCAGTAACCAATTGAGAACTCGCTAAGGTTTTCTACCAAAACTCTTCTAACAGAAATATGAAGCTGTGATCAAATATTTTTTTGTTGTAACAAACACTTATTTTTGCTGAGATATTTTCAAATAAATTTTGGCCTAAAAGCAAATTTCTATGAGGGATTTTTCTTTTTTCTTTGGTAAAATCTGAAAAAAAATCTAGGTTTAAGTTATTTCCATTCCAGCTAACTGCTGGGGAAAGACTACCTACTAAAATCAATTCCAGAAACATAATGTGACCTGCTCCCTTTACTTCACAAAAACCTTCTGATTTTTTTTTTAATGTTGTAGTTTAAGCTCAACCAGAAGACAGGTACCCACACAGCTACTCACTCACTCCTGCTCTTGGTCAGTGGGACAGGTGAAGGAATAGCAAGAACAACAGCAAGAAAACCCATGGATCAAGATAAAGATGATTTGATAGGTGAAGGAGAGAGAAAGATAAAAGAGGAGTGATGGAATTGCAATAACTCACCACCTCCCACAAGCAGACTGATGAGTGATGGACACCTTGGAAGCCAAAACCAGCTCCTTCCTTCTTTTATCTCCAGCTTTCATTGCTGAGCTTCATATTAGTAGGGTAGTGAAAATCCCTTTGGTCAGCTGGTGTCAGCTATCCTAGCTGTGTCTCTCCCGGTCTCTTGCTCATTCCCAGCCTGCTCACAGAGTGGAAAAAAGAGAACTCCTTGTCAGTGTGCAAGCAGTGTTCAGAAAAAGCCAAAGCATTGATTGTTATTAACTCTGTTTTAATGAAAAATTCAAACTGAAGCAAATAATGATACGATAAAAGAAGCAAATTGTTCATAATAATGTATTTCAAAATGTTCCATGTATCATATGGGTATTTAATTTATACCTCAGATAATGATCACACTGACAGCTTCAGCCATCTTTTTCATTTTCCCAAAGAGAAAAGCATCTTATTTCATTATGTGTTGCTGTCTGCAGCAGCTACCTGCAAATGATGTTTCTGTGTGACAAGACCCATATACAAACATGAAAAAACAGCTTGTGGGTATTCTTCCTCAGTATCAGATATTGTTTCTGCTGATGATTCAGCTACCTTACCACTACCTGTCTGGACCGAGGTCTCCAAGCACTCATTTTTGCTAAACAATGCTGAGGAGAATTAGGTGATATATAAAGACGTAGAGCTGAATGTTATCACCCCTAAGTATAAAAATGTCTGTCCAAGTGTCCGTAGCAGACCTTTTACAAATTAATTATTCTGTTCAATAAAATTGACAAGATAGACTCTTGTGAAATCCTGAAGGTGTAACTGCCTACTAATACTCTTCACCAGTGTTCTCAAAAAGGGAGCATATTCTCCCAGGCACTAAGGTTTCACAATGAGTACTAAATTGCTAATAGATAGATATAAATGAGTGTGATATGAGACTTTATTTCCTTACATAGATCCAGGCACCTAGGCAGGAAACTGATCAACTAGAGTAAATGTGAGACTAGAGATCTCTAGCCTGGCTTCATCACATTTTTGTCATATGAATAAAGTGGAAGATTTCAAGTAGATAGGCCCATGGGAAAGGCACCTGAGAGAAAGGTAGTTTTTCTGCTTGTGATATCACTGGTGCTGTACACTAACCTTTACAAGGCAGTAAAAGTTCCTTAACTTTATGGAAGGTCAAACTGTAATGTACACAGACTTTGCCAGTATTATATTTGAACTGTCTAAACATACTGCTTAGAATTTATTCCTAGCATTTATGTCTGTCTCTTTATAATGCAATCACATTCTGAAGGAATGAATGATTCTTAGTGCTTGCAGTTATTGAATTACTCCCTCTAAGAATTGATTTCCTACAACAGATCGTCATAGTGGCTTATTCAGTAACGTGCTCATCATTTTGTACTTGATAATTCACCATTCTTTCTAATTTTATTCTAGAGTTTGAAAAATTGTTATTTTAACTGTAAAAGTTTTTTTTTTTTTGGTGAGTCTTCAAGATTAGATTAGATTCTTTTGCAATAATATTTTAAGGTATATATTCTGAAATGTTCACTTTACTATTTTTTAAAAAATTACACTACTTTTGGTTGATTCTGGTGGTATCTGTGGGACACTCCTCTTTTTCTACTTCTATTTGCATAAATTAATTCACATAAAAGAAAGAGCAGAATTCATATGAATGTATATGTCAATATATGGGGTTCTGTGTTTCTCACTTCAGTTCTAAAATTATGAAAGTCATGCTAACATCAGATATTCCTTATTCATCCAACAATTAGTATTCCTAGCATATCAATTTTCACTGTCTTTTAAGAATCAGAAAGAATCCTGTAAATATAAACCTAGTATTTACAATGTATTTTCCTTGGTACATTTTATATTAGCTCACCAATATTTAAATTATTATATTTGCTAACTTCTGAGATCTCAAAAGCAGAGATATGGAATGCAAGCAGAATTCTCTGTATCTCTTTAAGTAGACTATTCCAGCATTTTGTTCTTCTTCTGTTACCAAATGCTACCACTTAGTCAGGTGAGGACTGAGGAAAATCAGTAGGGATTGCATTAGAATCTCATATACTAATTACAAAGTTATCTTTTACAGCGTACTTTTACTGAACTACTTTTCTTGAGATAGAAGTCATATATCCAATTTTTCTACATAAAAATATAAATTATTAAAAGAAAAGGAGTATGTTCCCATCTGGTGGGGAAGAGAAAAACAATCAAGTGGATCTATTCAGACAAAGGTGACAGCCTGACAGACCAAAAAATGATCTTGTTAACAACAGTTGCTTAGGACTAGAGTCAATAGACAAATAAATATAAGGAGAGAAGATGAATTAATGATACTTTCCTTGCAGTTTTGGATGAAAGTGAGAATGACAGTGTAACTTGGAATTGGAGCAAAGAGGGTTTTGGTGAAAAGTTGGAGAATTTGCTTTTGCCTATGCAGACACACAGGAGGGTGTTCTAGAGGGACAAAACTAAGTGCATCAATATAGTTTCCTAGTTCTGAACTGAAATCCTTTTTAAAGTACAAGAAATTTAGCAATGCATCTTTTATATTGTCCTTTTATCCAAAAAGTAACTTGTCTTCCAGTAAATTAAATGGCTTCTGTTCTAATCCTGCCAGTAACAAGGAGCAATTTATGATGGCAATAAATCTTCCTCAATTAATTACTGCTTAACAAAGCATTAATATTTTGCTAAAAGACTTGTAAGAAAATGTAACAACTGTATGGAAGCTTTAGAATGTGAAATTTGGGAAAGTTTTATAACTTCTAATACTTATGTTCTCTATTTTCATACTTATCCTATTTCGCTACTGAAAAGATTAAGTGTAGAAATTCTGTTTCTGAACAGAAACTCCATTATACTTACAATATCAGTTTCCATACATGCAAATGCCAACATAAAAAAAAAGTAAGGTTTCCCTTTCTACTAGGCCATATGAAATCAGATGTCTAGATGTTCAAATGTTATAGTTCTTCTGCAATTACTACTTCTGAAAGCAGAAAGCAGAAAAGCCCACATTCAAAGTGGAATTTAAATCCACTTTGTTTAAGTGGAGGACTTTGAGCTTCCACATATCAGTAAAGACTGCAGACATTCAAATCAGAGGTGGGGCAGAGCCAGCACTTAAAATTTTACTTTCTAGTAACCACAGTCTTCAAAATTCTCTAAGTAATCCTAAGTGACTTCCATTGTAAAGAGCTGTGTATTATCACTGCTTATACTAGGTGCCAGTGTTCTGAGGTCACCAACAGCCCTGACTGTCTCTGCCTGGCCCTCCTGGGGCTCCACTCACCCACCCACGGCCTGGGACCCCATCTTAGCCCCATGGGACTGTCAGCCCCTGCCCACAGCCCTGCCCTCATGGTCTGTGGGCTCCACCACAGCTGTCCCCATTCCCAGGGAGGAGTCCAATGCCCAGGGCTGGGGCTTCCCATGGTGCCCTTTGCTCTTGGCTGGTGCTGCGGGGTGGCTCTGACTGCCAGGCCCTGCCTGGTATGATCCTCAGCATTTATCCCCTGGGAATCTGCCTTTTGCTGGACATAGAGGAAGAATTGTAGGAGGAGGAATGAGGAAGATGCTTCAGATGGGATCAGATGCTGCAGACAAATTACTTTCTGCTGCTGACAGAACCTTGTCAGATCTTTGGTTCCCATAGCCATTGATCCCATCCCACACTGACCTAGTCTGGCTTGGAAGGGTTTAAATCAAGAAATTAATTTCAAAGTCCAAGCAGCAGCAGAAAAGGCAAAATGAAGGAGAAAGCAGCAATAGAAGAAATAATGCTTTTGTTAAGCTGCTGTTCTTTGCTTTAATAGACAAATTTGTCCAAAGTTCTCATGCCCATTTGTTTGCTTGTAATTATGGCATTATTAGGTATTGCACAGTTGTTTTTGTTAGAAAGTGTTTCTTATTAGAAACTACCAGTGAGTTGATCACTTTTTATATATCCTTGCAAAATATACAACAGTAACAAAGTAGCACAGGTAAATGAAAAATGATAATAGATACAAAATGTCAAAACAATGGTAATAATAAATGTAAAATAGTTATTTTGCTGAACAGTTTATATTGAACTTCTAAACAAAAATTTCTACAAGTTTCATTTGCATGCAGTGGCAGAAAGGTACATGTTTTAATAAATGCATTGCCTGGGGACTGAGGAGAAAACTACTGCTGGTCTCATTATGGTGCCTGTCCTGTGAACTTTCAAATTGAACAGGAACCTACCCCAAAGATGGTATTTCTGTAGGTAATCTTTCAATTTTGTTAAGCAAACATAATACCTAAAGCATGCTGGGAAACCAGCACATGACCTGTAATTGATCTGCTTTAGGATCTGAAGAAGAAATTATTTCAGAAATTTAGCCAAACTCAGACTTCCATATGTATCTCTTTAGAGCATTTGCTCGTGATGAATTCTTCGTAATACGAAGTCTGGCTGTGTTCTTTGAGCTCAAAGTATAAGTAACTTAAACTCACTAACAAATGATGTAGCAATCAGCCCAGCAACACCAGTTCAGTCTAAAATAATGCACTAAATATGTCAATTATACACCTACACTAAGTTTCTTCTGTCTTTAATTTGAGTCAGCTTATTGTCTGTTTTGACAATGCCATTGGCCAGAGTGTCAGATGATATAAATGAAGACAATGACATTGAGATATTCCATTTACCCTAGCTTTACTATGGTTTACTGCCTTCAGTCTTCAGGTAATTGTTTTAACTGGACACAAACTTAACAGCTTAAAAAACAGTGTTTCGAGCACTGATATTGATCTTTTCATGTTTACATTCTCCACTTCTTGTGGCTGCCTCAGGAACTGTTGTGAAATTGCACTTACTAAGTTGGCACAAAACTACTTATTCTCACCTCCAGTTTCAAGCCAAGTGAAACCCAAAGATATTTCTGAGAACATTCATGGCATGTTGAAATAGGAGAAAATTACTTCCTTGTGGCTAAAAAAAATTAACTGACCCAAGATTGATGTAAGGGAAGAAATTAAGTTAAATGCAGCACTATTCATAATTTGGGAAATCCAAAGACATAGACATGATTAGCATTTAAAAAACAGTATTGAGTATTTCAGAGAAATGTGTAATGACTGTTTTTTAGTATTGTTGTAAAAAAGTAATTTTTATTTAAGTAACAACATAATGTATATTTTCTACATTTTTTTACTGACTTTATTGCCTGTACACACTTAAAAAGAAAATTCAACAGAAGCAATACAATCAATATTTCTGTAAATGTTAGCAAATGTTAACCAGATTCACCTCAAGACTTTTCTGGAGCAAAAATATGAAGAGAACACAGCCAGGGAACTGGAGGAGCAGAGATGAAAAGCCTTGAAGAGTCAGGCCACTAGGAAGGTGTGGGACATGATGGCACATCTCCTGCTGATGGAAGGATTTGGTTCTCCTGCAATTATCACTACCACTGACATCTCAGCTGCTTTCCTGGCAACAGAAACTGCAGCCAGCCTGCCTTTTCAGGGCTTTGCGTCAATAAAGTAGTCATGTACAGTGTGCTGATTAAATCTTCTTCTCCTACCTCTACACTTTCATTAGTTATTATAGAAGCCATGTTGATTTATTGTATTTTAAGAGATAAAGATTCTGCCAAACTCTGGAAGAGGAAATGGGAGGCAAGAGAGGTTAGAAGGAAAGAGGCATTAGGAGCTTGACCAACAGCTGTCCCTGGCTGATGTATCACTGCACTAAGCTTCTCTTAGAGAGGTGTGCAATGACAGCTAAAGAACTGGTCTGTGCCTTTCCATACATCTTAGCAAGCACAGACACAGCTTTCGAAATATTCATGCAGTGCCCAAACACTCAGCACAATAGTTTACTTACGGTAATGGCCCAACCCTGGGCAAACAAATGGGACAGTTTAGTATGTAAAAATAGTAAATAAAACTGTAAGAGAGTAGGTTTAGATTAGATATTAGGATAAAAATTCTTTACTGTGATGGTGGTGAGACACCGGAACAGGTTGCCCGGAGAAGTTGTGGATGCCTCATCCCTGTAAGTGTTCAAGGCCAGGCTGGATGGGGCTCTGAGCATCCTGGTCAAGTGGAAGATGTCGTTCTTCATGGCAGGGGTAGGAAACATATGATCTCTCAGGTCCTTTCTAATCCTAGCCAGTCTATTATTCTGTAATTCTATGATTTCATGAGAATACAATATGCAGTTCCCTTTTCAGATATATGACTACAGATACATAAAATTGCTCACATCCATTGCTTGTTACATTCTCTCTTTTTTTTTTTTTTTTTAAATCTAAGACTTTTAGTCACTAACATGTTCTAATACCATCAACAACAATTTTTAACAGCAATTTTTTGATATTTTTTCACCTAAGTTCCAATACCAATATGCAAACAACCAACCTCTGTCCTCCCCCAATGAGATGCGATACAAGAACATGCTCAAGCTTCATTTTGACCCGTGCACTAGAACAGAAGCCCCTAAACTGCTCTGTCACTGGCGTGTGCTAGACACCTTACCTTTGATTGCCACCTCTTCTTGTTGCAAATTTTTTGAAGTTGTGTTGAAATGTCTTCTCTAGAGGCATTAAAAAGGCCGGTTTCTCCTGTTGCTCACATCACTGAGATTTCTGGGACACAGGTAAGTTCTTAACACAATGTTGAAAGTTTAACAGGGCAGTTGTTTTGCAGCTGGCTGAAACACAGATATTGATCTAAGACCTACTGACTCATAGCACAGACTAGACCAGGTGCCTGTGCTTTCAATTTATGATGAAATCACAAGCTAATAACCATTCTATCATGGCTAGGCTTCGCGAAATAACCATTCTATAATGGAATGCATTATTCACCTTTAGCCACTAGGTGTTCTTAGGATTTAAAAGTTAGAAATTAAATTCAAATATTAGATAACTGAAAGATTTCTTATGTACTGAACTTCTTTCACCTTTTTGTAAGACAAATATGCACTCTCAATTTTGTTTTTTGAAAACAAATACCCTCAAAAAAAAAAACTGGAAAAAGAGAAACATAGATTTTAAGGTATTTGTTTTACAAAATAAGTAAGCATTTTCCTAAAAACATTATTAAGAAACATGATGAGAAAGAAACAAGTACTGGCTTGTGAGCTGATGAAGACCAAAGAAGCAGCATCATCTTAGGTACCAATGTGTAAATGTCTGTAAATGACAAAGTTAAACAAAACAGCAGTGAAATAAACAAGTTAGTTCAAAATCTGGATTCATCCTATCACACAGAGTTTGGAAATGACAATAAACCGCGGCAAAATGTTGCTCTGTTTTTCTTAGTAGTCCAATTTGGAGCCCTCTCCCTGAACCCAAAAAAGCTACTTGAAAACTTTCTTTTCACTTCTTCTGGACAGTTTAGACCTTTTTTTTTTTAAAGATTTACACATTTAAACGTGTATCAAATGCAAAGTTATAGCATAGTTATACTATGGTTTTAATATGCTTCTAAATGTTCTTCCCAAAAATTGATACATTAGGCTACATGCTTTATTACGTAAGGGAATGGAAATCTCATCAGGATTTGATTTAAAATTCTTTGCTTCTGGAGAACCAAATAAATGATAGTGAAAAATGCTTGGTGTTACACTTGTTCCAAATGTCAGCTGGGGCATGTGTTAGCATAACTTGTAATCTTGACAGCTAATATCAGTAGCAAAAAATGGTGGAATCTTATCAAGGACAAGTGAAGATAACATCAGATTTTCCAGAAAATTCCTGATTTGTTGTCTTTATAAATCAGTTTGGGCTGTTATATTTTAACAACCTCAGTTTTCTTTCTTTTCCACCTGTGTTGCAACATCTATGTCTTGCTCGTCTTCATTTAGAATGTTTTCCTTTCTGTTTAATTCCTCCTCAAAGCTTCTCTTGGATGAGTAGCACTCTTCCAAAGAGAATATACTCTAAGTGGAATCAGTTTGACATTTTCTCTTTGGTGGTAATCTAGTATTCTGAATTATTTTTTGTAGTCAGAATGAATGTTAACAACTACTTAAACCTTCCACATCTGCATGGATGTGAGCTGCATGCTTGAAACAACAAAGAGACTATCTAAGTTCTATCAAATAGGACTGCTAATAGCTTCTAGTAAGGTAATAGCTTCTGGAGGTAAAAAAATAGGACACTGACACAGTTAAAAATGTGTGCCAACCTAGCTGCTTGTCTTTTCCACCTAAGCAAGGCTGTCATACAGAAGAAGAAAAACTCGTAAGAGTGATTAAAGAAATAATAGGTGGGAGAGATGTCCAGCTGGTGCCATTTAACATGATGTAGTTTAACAAAATTTGAACAACTACTTATAACAGGAGTTATTCCATAATCACATCAATCAGGGTCTCCAGTGCACCAGCCTCTTTCTTCCCATCCATCTCTCCTTCAGGTTTCCCTGCCTGTGCTCGCAACAGGTCTGTCATGGTGCAGCTGTGCAGCCCTGGATAGGGGAGCAGAGCAGCAGGAGCTGGGAGAAGGCTGTTTCTGCTTCCCCTGGGAGCTGCATCATGCTCAGGTCCCCCTGCCTGTGGTGCTGATGCTTTCAGTGCCCAGCTCCCCAGCCACTGCACAGCAGCAAGTGCTGCTGCTCCCTGACAAGACTCCCTGAGTTGCATAGGTGAAAAGAGGATATCAACCTTGTGATTTAATTATGGATCCATACTGAATTAAGTATGAATGACACTGCTTGTATAAATCTGCAGGCCTTGTGTCTAGCTGACACAAGAGATGGGCCTCAGGACTTGTCAGATGGATCTCACTTGGCCTGCCTAGAGGGTCAGGATGCTGATGACTTGCTGCACTACCTCCCATGACCCAAACTGAAACCATCAGTCTTGGACTCAGAGAGTTTATGGAAGTGTTAATAGGAAACCAAAGGAAGTGGTGAACACAAGAAATTTCTCCATGTCCTTTTACCTATATATAACCTGGACTACAAATTTTAAAAAAATGGTAATTGGACTAACAATAACTCCTTGATTAAACTGCTAGGACAGTATGTTTTTTTGACTAGAAGAAGTCTGAGTCTAATACACTATTAGAAATTCAAGCAAGCTACTTTAACTTGGATCCCATAACCTGGTGATGGCATGAAGTGCCCCTAGATGTGTCAAAATCGTCCCATGCCTTGCTGTTGGTGATATGTCCCCTGTCACTTCTGGTAGGTACACTATACCCTCTCCCACTGCATTTGGCAATTTACTGGAAATCCTCTGATCCTTTTTCATCCAATTGATCATCTGTCAGTATGATTTGGCTGTCAAATAGATGCAAGGTTTGGAATTATTTAATCTCATGCTGAGTCCAGTCCTTTCTTTCTGCAAGGCTTCTTAAACATCACCTACTTTAGTAGCAGTGCATGATGCAAAACTGTGTTTTTTTTGATTTATTTGATGAAATGTCATCAGTTTGGCTTAATTCTGTTTTCTCAGAGCTTCAGCTTCCAAACCAGATGTAGTGATGACCAGGATATTTCAGTTACATGACCTGAAAAACTGTTCCATTACATTGATCATTACAAAAGTCCAAACAAAAATATAGTACAAAAGTAAAATGCAACTTTTAAAAACTGGTACATACAATCCCTCAATCAGAAATTAAGAAATGGAAAAGTATTATTATGGTTTCTTGTGAACAACACCTATGTATAAATTAAATGAGATTTTAATTATTGTGCTATGGACCTCTGAAATGATACTTTATGACTTCTCCTTGAAAATAAACCATTTAATAAAGATCAGCAGTCTTTCCCAGTCAAAGAATTCACTTGAGTATCTTTGCAAAAAAAAAAAAAAATCCTGAAAAACAATAATCCTGTTATGGCTTAACATCCTAATTTGACTATTGCATTTACTAAGAGCTAACATACAAGGAGTTTAGTTTGGCTTTTACTTTTCACTTACATCTGTTTTTATATATTCCATGAATTGAATCTACTTGATGAACCTGATATTCAGTGGACTACTGAGCTGGAAAATTACTTAATTTACAGCTAAAATTATTTTAGGCTCCAGTGCAAATTTCAATTGGCTTTGAGTTGTAAATTTATTTATTTTTTTTTCCAAGTACAGATTTTAATTTCCATATTTGCCTTTTAAGGTTAATTTCAGTATTTTGTTATTTTCTACTTTAAGAAAAATTAAAAAAATCAATCAACAACTGGAAAAGTTAATTTTTAGAATATTTTCTGTGCAGTGCATTTTTTAAAAGCTGAATGTGTTAATAGATTTTTTTTTTTAGTGCAGAAATTTCAGGGAGTTCATGAGCTTAGCAATTTTCGTGCACAAATTCTCTGTTTTATAATATACATTAATACAGTCCAGCTTTTATATTTCACATATATAATTATCATGACTAAACACAGTTAAAAACAAGTCTATCCAAGAATCATTCACGGAAACATTTTTGGCCAGGAGGATAACAGTCAGTGAATGAAGTCAGACTAGTCTCCTAAACAAATAGAAGTTTTATTTATTTAGAAACTCGGAGAACCCCTGAAAAAGCCTGGAAAGTTTATGCTGGATCAGTAAAAACATGGGGCAAAATTGTGTAATTTCAGCTTTATTACACTTAATGTTAAACTTTTCCTGTAAAAGGCTAGAACAGTTAGAGATATTTGACATTAAGACACTTCTGAAAATCAAAGCAACAAAGTCAGAATTTGTTTATTTATCTGAATACATACCTGACATCTTGACAGAAATAACTAGCTACTAAGAAGTTAAAGCATTCTGTGGCTAAAATTTGCAAAACTTCAACAAACCCCATACAATCATGAACCCTAGAGTTACAAAGAATGTCATATCTATTGATCCATCCCTTAAAAAAACCCCAAGTTTTCCAAAACTGAAGACATCCTTTTCTTATAAAAATCTGAGATTCACGAGAAAATGAATGTATCAGTTTTTAAGAGCAGAGGCATCAAGTATAGCAATAAAAGTCAAATCTTGCAAAGATATGAATTTTTTCACCTATTTTCAAAGTATTAACTATATTGACTGTACAGCTTTAATCTTGATAGGACTTCTTTTGCAGTGGAATGTATAACACACTAGCAAGTTTCTTTCCATATATATTTCTCTCAGGAATGTTTTTTAAAAGCCCAAAGGGAGAGACTGATAAACTCTCTTCCTAGATGCACATTGGCAGCCATATCTTCTGTTAGTAAAGAGGAAAAGTTAATGGCAACTAGAACTCTCTATATGCAGAACTTACTGTACATCAGAAAGCATTACTAAGTGCTTGCTGCTAGAGGCCACATATTTCCTGATGAAACAAACTATGACGTAGATCCAGTTTCATTTGGTTTTGTTCAAACTGGGAACCAGGCAGAAATAAAAGAGAAGAGAATACACAGCTCTAGAAAACACTGAAACTAGTATTTCTGAAAAGAAATAAAATAATTAGTTCTTCTCTATTGATCTACCCGTTAGATTTCAAGGGAAGGGAAAAATCTGTGGTATTTACTGTGTGAAAAATCAATGACTCTGGTAAGGGGTTTGTCACATTAGCTCCAAATATGTTTGTGGGTCAAAAAACATGAAGCTTACAGAAAACAGATGAGGTTTGGTTAAAAGTAAAAGATCACTGGATTGAGCCAAAACCAGAATTTTCCACGTTGAGGCATATTCATTAGGCAGCTTAATAAATCATGGGAATAACTATAGGAATTAATTGTAGGATATTGGTTTAACCCTTTTATTTTCACTGAGCAAGTAATCAAATGAGCATACACTTAAATGCATTTCACTTCATGATACCTTAGTTGGACTTCCCAAGAATGAAAATGGCATAACATTAAGATCCATTACTAATATCTTAATGAACATAATTACTCAAGAAAATATCCCCTTTGTCATAAAACAGGGAAAAAGCTGATACTGCTTCTTTGGGCCTATACTGGTGTCAGAATTTTACACTTTGGATCACGAAGGGACTTCCCAGTTGATCAGTTCTCATGTCTTTATCCTACTCATAACTCCATCTAAAACTTTAGAATTCACTACATCCGTTATTAACTGGTTCCAAAACACACTTCTACTGAAGATTAAAAGGCTTCTAACTTTACGAGAAAATTAAGTGTTGTCAGTTTCCTCATTTGTTCTGAAATCTTCTGTTGCCTTTTTTGTTTTTCCTGGTTGTGTATTTCACAGAGCACTTCACTTTGCTAAATTGAAACAGCTTGTTTCTTTCAATTCTTTTCGGAAAACAAACTTCTCTAGTAATCTTTCTGCATGTTTTCTCCTTTAAAAGTGATTCCTGGGAAGCTGAGGATACAAGTGCCACACAGAATGGAGGATAACAGCTTGTACAATGACTTTAGCAGATATCTCTGGTTGCAATATACATATAAATTGCTTATATTTTTGCCTTTTTCATGAGCATTGTCAGTCTAGTCAAATAGATTATTCACCTCAGAGTCTATTACCATTTGTTATCTGAGCATTCTAGATACTTTCCCAGAAACCAATTATATTTTGCCGTTCTCAGGTAGATTTTGTAACCAGTCTTGAATTGTCAGGAACTTCTGTAATAGCTTTAAGTATGCTCTCAGAGTAAAGCAGTTTATAAAACCTGGTTGAATCTACCACATTTCTCTGTAAATTGCTCTTGGGGACATAACCAGTGCAAATATACATCATATTTTATTCCCTATCTCTTTCTCTGTCCCTGTGGCTTTCTCCTAAAATCTGTATTCTTCTAGCATGGTATAAATTCTCAAGAGTTCACTCCTATTGAATTTCCTGGATTATTCAGTTCCCTATTTAATTCACATACTAGGCCTGTACTGGACACCGCAATGCTACCCTCACCGATTTTCTCAAGAATGTTGGCTTCCATCTGAACACATTATTTTTTGTAGTGAGCTCCACTCACGTCTCTTTTTCCCTTCTGTTCTGTCACCTCCCCGTGGTGATAAAACCAAAACCACCAGCTGACCACTAGATGAAGATAACAACAAACCTAGCCGATCTGGCAGATCAAGGGAGGTTTTCAGGTATCATTAGCAGTACGGAAATTTACCAGTTTCGTGGATTATTTTTACTACTCCAGCATATAGGTACTCTAGCAAAGATCAGCGTATCATTTTAAATGACATGTCCTACTTTATTTTAATTAGGAGGATGAAATTCCAATCAATTAAGTGCAAACAAAAAAAGAAAACTGTACTTATATATTCTTTCTGAAACAGACAAGTGTGCTGGCTGATTCAGGCACATCCTTAGACCTCTCACAAAGTTGTTAACTGTGATATATCTTGATAACCAGCAGAGCAAAAACCACTCCAGACTATAGCTTGAAATGATAATAAGCTAATTTCAGAGTTTGGGCATCATCAGTGACCAGCAGGTGAATGCTTCACTGGAGAACAACTATCTAAGCTCTTGTCGGCTTGGGAAGGTCCCTGTTCTCTGTGGGGATGGGGCAGCACCTGAAAGGGACCCCATGGTGGCCAAGGAGGAGCTTGAGAAAAGCCCAGCTGCCAGGGGATTCCATGGCCCTCCATCTCTAGCCATCACCTACTGCCTCTGCAAGATGTGGCAGAAGAACCAGAAGCAGCTGATTTCACATTTGCAATTTATCCATAAGAATAAATAGACACATATTCTCCTGTCTAAGTTACTTGTTATCTTTTACAGAAGGTCATCTTCATGATGTTTCTGTGCTGCTGATGGGTACTTGAAAATGTGTGCTTCTCTCCTAAGAGCAGATGGCTGAGAATTGAGGAGGACGCTCTGGCTTTCACTGTCAAGTCAAGGTCACTTATGATATCTCTAGTTTCAATCTTGTTTCATTTGTCTCTAAAATGTAAATGACTTTTAAAAGGGGAAGGACTTTTCAGGACTAACTTGTACTGCCCAGAGATGAACACCAGCGGTGACAGCTGATCGATGCCCAGATTCCCTCCCAGCTGCTCTTGTGAAGATGAGTAAAATAATTTATGCTATATGCAAACAAACTTGATCTTTCTTATACATTTGACAAATTCTCATGATTGATGTCCTCAGCTGAATTAATGAGTTCAATGACTGGGAACTGCTGCAAGTGGAAACTTTCAGTGGTAGAGGAAGGGAATAAGTATTTCCAAAGGATGACATCCACAAATGTCCCGGGATTTTGCTGTGGGCACGTCATGTTGCATAAAGTGGGAAAGCACCGTATCTGGTCCATTTTGCAACCTTTCCCTTTTTGCAACACTTACGTAAGGACATTTCGAATTATTTTTTTTTCTTTTCCAGAAAGAAACTTTCGTGACCACTTTTTTAAATTCTCGCCCCCCGCCGCCCCTTTCCCCCGCACAGAACGAATGCTGCTGGATAACACGGCCCTGCTGGTGCCCCACACTGACCCGCCCCACGCTGGTGCGGATCGCTAAGGGCTGCCGGTGTCGCGGGGCTGTAGGGCGGGGTGACCCCCTCAGCGAGCGGCCGAGGGGGCCGGGCCGCTGCGGGGCCGGGCGGGGCGGGGCCGCCACCTGCCCTGCCGGTCCCGCCCGGGCTCGGCCCCGCCGAGCTGCGCGGGGTCCGGCCGGCCCAGCCCCGCTATTTAGCCGCGGGAGCGTTGGGCGCGGGTGCCGCTCGCAGCCGGGGATGGCAACGGCCTTGGTCGCCATGAGCGGCGGCATCGAGAACGCGGCGTTCGAGACTCCCAGCCCCAGCCCCGGCCGCCAGCGCTCCTGGAGCCCCGCCGGCTCCGGTGCCAGTGCCCGTGCCCCTGCCCCCTCCCCCTCCGATGCCGACTTTGAGGAGGGGCCCTGCGGGTGGGGCGGCTGCACCCCGGAGGCTCTGCAGCTCTGCAACAACCCCGAGGGCTACCTGGCTGTGTACAGCCTGCTGGCCACCTTCCAAGGTAACCCGTCCCTGCGGGTCCTCTGCTGCTCCTTTTTCTTGGGGGGAAGCCGGCCGGGAGCCTGGGCTGGGGGAAGCGGGAGAAGCGCGATGATGTTTTAGGCAGTGGGTTAAGGATAGACAGAGTTCCTCTAGGGGCGGTAATGGCTTTGCTAGGGGAAGAAGGTAATGTAGTGCCTTGGATAGGGAAGTTGCTCGTACAGTGGTACTCCTTCTGCTTCACTCTGTTCTGCCTCTTCTTCTTTTCCTACCTACGTTATTGGCCACTGCTGAGTCTGTGGTCCCACCAGGTCTGTGCCTGTGCTCTTGTCAGTGCTGCATCTGCATTGCTCATGCTTCACGTGCGCTTGTGGGTTGGGATTTAGAAGCCAGGGAATAAAACACCAATATAAAGCAGTAGACAAAACTGTAGTACTCGAGCATGTACTCTGTTACTTGTCTGCTAAGTGAAACAGTATCTTGGCCTGGTTGGTTAGGACTTTGTGTAATCAGGATGGCTTTGAAAACAAGCAAACAAATAACAATCTGTTCTTGTTTTGTGAATCCCAGTGAAGCCGTCTTCCCAAAACTAATCTAATGGTTTAACTTGATTGTGGGGGAAACCTGGAGTTTAGCTTGCCCTAAATTTCTGCTACTGAGCTTCAGAGCTTCTTGTCCATAGTTTTCGTTTTCTGTAAAAAGATTTGTTAGGGCCTTAGCAAGTCTGAGGCTTAGAAAGTAGTAGTAGTGACTCGTTGTAGGAGAAACATCAGTGTACCAAATATGCAGTCTTGAGATTTGTAAAGCTTGAATATTTGTCCTTCAAACTGAGCTACTGGATTAATGTTCATAACCCTTAAATTTTATTGGGCTAGCTAGAAACAAAAATGTGTTTCTTGAAAAAATATGAGGCTTTTAAAGCTGCAGAAGGGTGAAGAGAGATTTTGGAGATTTGGTGCTACAGGACCTGGCAGCCTACACTGAAAATATATGGGATATGGATGGCTGCATTCCTGCCTGGAACCACACAGCTGGGATGATATGTGGAGCACTGAACAGGAGACTCTGCTTAAAGCATAGAAGGATTTCAGTGGTGTTTATGTTGCTTGGAAAGTCCTTGAAGGAACCAGAGTCTCTCAGTATATGTTTCTGTGAACTTCTTCTGATTTCAGAATCTAATCTTAGCATACAGGTTTTGTGTTGGAAAGGAAGTATCTAGAGAGTTTTGGGCAGAGCCTGTTTCTCCTTACTTGGATTTGAAAAGTCTTGCTACAGCTAGTAGGATCAGGATGTGATTACTGTTACAGTTATCCTGCTGTTAGCTCAAATTTATTTTCTTCATAAATAAAAGGAAAGGTGGAAGAAATTCTTACATAGCAGATTTCAATGGCAGCTGAGTAGTAGACTTTTAGAATACACGTCTATCTTTTTTTGAGTGGCTTAAGAGTACTAAACCAAGTGTCTTGTATATTTTCAGCACCTCTAAATTTCTTCAGATCTGGTTTGCTGTTGTGGTCTGATTGCTGAGCTGAATAATGAACTCTGTGTCATTTAAAATTTTTCTCTTGTTAGTAGTCTGGGTAGTTTGGCATTCATAAAAGCATCTTGTATCATAAGAATCTCTGTCCCCTTAAGAAGGCATAAATGTTGGTTGTGCTGCTTATCCAGCTCTTGGTCCTGTTATCTAACTTTATATGTGCGCCAGGTAACTAATCTAGTTCAGGTTAAGGGCCTTTAATGTAAGGAAACCTCTGATGTTGGTTGTGGAAGCTGATATAAGTGTGGCTATCACAGGTCTTGTGGCATCCTTGATGTTACCTGGATTTTCTGAACAAGAGCCTTTCCTTGGTTAGAACACAGAAAGGAAATTGGGTGCTAAAGATTTGAGCTGCAATTCTTTTTGAGATTCAGGAAAAAAGAGTCACTATCAGCAAGAAATTCAGTGCTGTGTGTGAAGCTTTATGAAAACATTTAGGTCTGTAGCTTTAGACTTAAGATAAAAGCACACAAAATACAACTGGAATTCTGAAGTTATGTGAGCTAATGCTATGTGGTGGTTTTGGGTCTAATTGTTTGACTTACCCTCCAAATTAGAGAAACAATGACTGAGGAACATAAAATATATGTATTAAACTTGCTGGCACACCTCTAGAAAAGATTCGGTACTTAATCTTCAATACTTACGGTGTTGAAGTTTAATGAAGTAATCTGTAACACACTTTTGATGAATGTAAACTGTTATTCTAGGCTTTTTATATGAGTGAAGATAGTGGGTGATTATCTGCAGTGACCTGGTACATGTATGTAGATTTCTGGGTGTATCTAACTGAAAGCATGTATTTGTCAGGTTATTTTCTAACTGCTTTAGAAAAGAGATTATTGTTAGCACCTATGTGCTGTATTTCAGCTTCTCAGAAGATTCCAGGTGGAACTTGTAATTTCTAGCTGTTTCTGTTTCAAGTATGTATGAAACCTGTATTTCCAGAATAGAAAACACTTTGTGTAGAATGTTGTTGCATGACTAATACCTGCTTTCTGTACAGCACTTGGAGTTGCATAAATGTATGCTGGATCTTGTAATACAGTAACTGGATGTGCTGCAGTTCATAGCTGTAGTAGCAAACAAGGTAGAAGTTATCTCACTATTTTGACTACAAGAAGGACTGCTTATTCCTTGTGTCAGTAATTTTTATTAAACAAAATAACAAAACTGCTGTTTGAGACTGGTTCATTCTAATATGTCTAAAACATTTGAATAGCACAAATAACTTATAGGCTGATTAGGCCTTTTAAAATTTTTTTTGTGGGCCTGCAGACCACTGTATTCAAGCCACCATGCTTATAACAGCTGCAAAGCGGGGTGTGGTTGTTTTTTTTTTTTTGTTTTTTTGTTTTTTTTTTTTAAGAAACGATGAAAAAAAATACTCTTGTGTTTCACTAGAGCAAATTAAGTTGGTTTATAATTAATCTGGATTTTATGGGTCAGTACCCACTGAACCTAAATCTCTAACAGATGCGATGGGAGAATAAGGTTTTGGTTTAGAAGAGTTGAAAACTAGTTTCTGTACTACAATTCTAAATGTTGAGATATCACCGCAGAACTTGTTTTTCAGATCAAGTATCAGCCAGGTTCCATCTTTTCTGGAGAGACTTTGGAGATTAGGCATGAGATGATGGCATTGAAGGAGTTAGGCTGCCTTTTATCACATCTGTGTTTTTACAGATGAAATCTAATTATCCAGTAAAATTAACTACAAGGTTTTATGGCTTTTAGGATGCAAATTGAAGGTGATGACTTAAACTACAGTAAAAGACAATGCCTTCTAACTCTGTAATCCGTTTGCTGTGTAGCACACTTGCTTCATATGAATGTCTCAAGGCCTTAGTAAATGTTTGAGGTGCTGGCAAATGGGGGGAAAAGTTGTTTGTTCATTCCTTCATGCTATTATTGTTCTTTGGTAAATGCTCCTTAATAGGAAAAAGTTGCCAAATGTATAACCAATGGCAGTGGAGGAACACTGTAATACTTCTGTTATTGACTGATAGGTAGAATTGTCAACCTTTAAATAAAGAAGCCATAGGTAGGGTATTGGAATTAAGATTGTGCCAAGGGCACAATATATAGAAATATAGAAAGCTAAAATGTTTTCCTGTGGTGGGGACTAGAAAACAGCTGGCTGATTGGAAGAAATGTTTTTCAACGTGTTGGAGCACTCTAAGGAGATGTTGAAGTTTTGCCTCAATAGTTATGCTTCTGGATGGTACAGTGCTTGTTGAAAAGTAACTTAAGCCTGTTGCTGTCACCAGTCCTTCTGTTCTGGTCGTAGAATGACAGTGGAGAATCATGTTTGAATTTTAGAAAAGGCAAGAATAACGACAGGGCTTGTGTCATGAGCGAGGCTCATCAGTTGTCTATGAGGTTACATAACTTAAACTTATTTGCAACTGTGACTCCAAGACTTCCTAACTATTTTTCAGGTATATATTTTATTATGGACACAGTTTAATTAGACTGTGAATTAGTTGTGTAACACTGTTAAGAAGTACTGCTATTAATCTCTCTTTTAATATAATCCTGTTTTGTTAAAAGCAAAATCCTGTAAGTTTAACTACCTGGTGTTTCACATAGAAACAGAATGTGAAGCAGGATGGGAGATCAAGTTAGAATCTACAGACAGTGGGTTTGTAAAAAAGAACATGCACTAGCAATTGCAGCTTTCTTGCTTCTACTTTTGAATAATTTTTATATTTTTTTTGGTTCATTTGTGCTTCAGTAGGGCAGCTTGTGCAATGCGTTTTTTTTTCTGGGTCATTCCATGCTTTTGCTTCTGGGAACCTTAAGATTAAGAGAACAAATTTTTTTTTTTTTTCTCAGTTAAAGTAAATCATCTCAGTTGCTCTGGAACAGTTATGAAGTATTTTTAAATAGCTTGTTTTCAATTATAGAGGAAGCATGTCTATTCAAAAACCTTCTTATATCTTCCCTTGTGGTGGCAGGAGGAAATTTATGTTTTTTGAAAATATTTTGAAAGCTATGTCCTGAACTTATTTCAGTCGTAGCTTGTATTCTACTGCAAGCCATAACCTTGACGAATTTCTTTTTAACTGTACAGTATCTTATGATACTGTAATGCATTCTGTTTGGAATCTGTGCTTCAAACAGAATCTGGAACCTTAATACATGAAAAGAGTTTGAGGCATGGTATATGGCTTAATGCTTGAGCATCCACAGGGGAATAAAATTGAATAGGTCCTGTGCAATTTTGCTGGCTTAAGATGGCACTGTATTGATCTACTATATACCTAGATTTTAAAGCTAAGAAATAACTTAGAATGGAGCTTTCTAAATATATTAAAACCTTTCCATCACACAATGGTATGTTTACCCTTGCAGTGCTATTAAATTAGCATATCTTTGACTAATTATCTCTTTTTTTTTTTTATTTTTGTAGGTATTGTGGTAAATGGCCTGGTTAACATTAGTATTTCAACAATTGAGAAGCGTTATGAGTTGAACAGTTCCCTGACTGGCTTAATCTCTGCAAGCTATGACATTTCTTTTTGCATGTTGTCGCTGTTTGTATCTTTCTTCGGAGAAAGAGGGCACAAACCACGATGGCTTGCTTTCTCAGCATTTATGCTAGGACTGGGCTCCCTTGTATTTTGCTTACCACACTTTAGTGTTGGAAAATACCATTATGGAGCTAAACCTGAAGGTAAGCTTATCTTTGTTACACACAGACACAAAAAGAATCTCTGTAGTGACTTGGTGCAACTCTTAATTTGGTACAGTGTAATTAATCTCTGTTAAAATCCTAAAATAGAGTACTATCTGTGACACTGAAAATAATGATTCTGTGAAATCTTTAAGTTCAAGAACTTACAGAACTTTGCATAGTGAACTTTGTTGAACAGAAGTGATCTGAGTGTTAATACCAGTTCTTGTTCATTAGCAACATTTGAATAAAAAGCCTTTTTTTTTACTTGCACTGATATATGCAATTAAAACTCACTTTAAAGAAAAGTATCTGGCATCTGTTTGTGAATTGGAATCAAGTTAGATCAGTGATGTAGAATAAGTGTCAAAGTAAAGCTTTGACTGTAGTCAAAAACTTAGACTTGCCATCTTGTTGAAAGGTGATTACTTTTTGCAGTTCTTTGGGGTTTTGAACCATTAAAGGCATCTTGATTTGTTCATTAACAGGTTTCTTTAAGTTCTTTTAAAAGATGTTGATTAAAACTTGTGGATTTATTTGAAATGGAGATAAAAAGCAGTACTGTACTGAACAAAGCAGTATTTAAATCATGGGAGTAGTGAGATCTCAGTTCTTACATAACTTTTCTCATGAAAGACTTCAGTGCAGTGTGGTTAGTGCAGTGTGGTTTGTATTCCAATTCAGTGGCACACCTGTAACTCGTACAGAAATGTTCAGATATGTTTAAAGTAGGATGACTTAATTGTTATTGCAATGTTCAATCAGGTTTACACCTCCAATGACTAAGCATATTAGAGTGCTCACCTAAAAAAATCAGTAGCTGTTAAGCAACCTGATGAAAGATTTTGATTCTCAAATTAATTTCTTTAGTGTTGATCATGTCATACACTTGCATGAGCTGTCCAGACCTTAGTTAAACAAGTTTGGTAAGCTGTTTTCCCCTGAAATGGAAATTAATTGAACTTTTAACTGAACAAGGCCAAAAGAAAACAGTCTTCAGTGTTTGAGGACTGTGAGCAGATGATTATTTGCTGCCTTTTAATAGAGGGCAACAGGTTGCTTGCTCCTGGTTCTGTTACAGTCCCATTTTTCTACAATTTTGGTTTCAGTATTGTACTTCCTCCTTCACTGTAGTATGGAAGGGACCTGAATTTGATATATAAGTTTCAACCTGATTGCAGTTTTTTTTTTTTAATTGAAGCAAGATACTGACAGTGTGAGAAAAAAGACCTACTGTCACAACTGATCTCTTTCCTTTCAAAAAACTGTAGTTGAAATCTCAAAGAATATGTTACTGTTTGATCAAACATTCCTGAATATGGATGTACATGTTGATGCCTTATTAGGGAGATGTTCTATATGGACTTTCAAAAATTCCCCACCACTTCTAGATTGCAAAAGGAATGTGTCTCCACCATGGCACTGTCAGCTGACAACATTCCTGCTGTTTTGACTGTTGTAATGCAGGTGCCTGTGTTGTGACTGTGGTGAGAGATTTAAGAACTTAAGCTACTTAAACAAAACACTATCAAAGATAAATGACTAAGTGTAGGGAATGCACTGTGACGGAGTCAACATAAACCTTCAGGTGCTGTGCAGTGGTATCCTTTAACTGCCAAGTACAGGATCATGGGATGTCTGGTTTAGCTAGTTCTGATGTTGATGAAGCATCTTAACTATACAATTGGTTGTGGAATTTATTAGCACCACACTCCCAAAACCTTCCATTTTGATTGTTTGTTTGAATGAGTAGTTAAAAAAAAATTAAAATTTCTATAAAACTTTTATTTGATGCTTTGTATTAAAATCTACTACCTAATTTATTTCTGAACAGCTTTTTTTACTAATTGGTTACTTGATTATTTATGTTTATCTGCTATATGCAACTACAATGAGTTTTTACCTGCAGGATAATTTCAAATGCAGTTCAATGCAATTTTTAATATGGTTGCTAGGTTAATAAATAGATCTAGTCTGGAATACAAAATATATATAACCTACAGTATAAGGCTTACAGACTTCATGAAACTTAATGTTTTACCTTGAGATATTACTTCAATTTTATTCTGAGTATATACATATCCTGCTCTACAAAACTATTTGATGTTTATTTATCCTAATACCACTTTCTAGAAGTAGTTTAATTTCATATTGAAAGAGTTGTTAATGAATGGTCACCCTATTATTAAAACCTTTTAGCCACAGCAAACATTTATTTGCTAATTCGCAGAAAGCTGCAGACTCCGATGTGTTGCCTAGGTGTGACCAGCTGTTTGTTCTGGTAACTTTTCCAGGCTAAAGTCGCCTGTGCCTCAGCTGGCGCCGATATGTGCAGTCAGGGGCTCCACCTGGTGGTGTGTCCGTAGCGGAATCAGCCGACTTTGATTAATCAGAGATGGCAGAGGGAACTGTGAAAACTGCAAGTGCTAAAAGCAGTGCACCTTTAAACTTCTGCCTAGGATTTTATTTTAAAAATTTAAACGTGTTTCAATGTCTCCCATAGCAAACTTGAATAGTAGTTTTTCGCTTGACACTACGAAGATAATTTTATTGTGAAGACAATCAAACACTGAGACAGATTACCTAGGATCCTTCTTAAGTGAAAAGGAAGAAAAACACTGACTCCTCCTCTTGATGTGAGGTTTTTCTTATCCCTTATGTTGGCCTGTTTCTGTGCAACACCACTGTATCAGCTGTTGTGAGCTACAGGGAGTAATGATAAAGCCCATGCATGTATTTATAACAGCAGTGTAGCCAGTTTGTTTAAATACCTGCTGTGTGGCAAGGACTTCGTTGTACTTCATTTTGTGAGCCCAGAGTGTGGATTGAGCTTGCCCTTATTTTGCTTAAGTAAAAAATGTTTTCAAATGTAAGAGGACCTGAGGAAGAAAAAAAGATGTAATAATTTTGTGGTGAAGTAGTGTGAATGAATTAGTCTGCTTGTTGGATCTGAAGGATGTTTTCATATGTCTGTTCAGTTTGGCTTATTCCCACAAAACTGATGAGTTTATCTTCTTTCTTATGGTTTTATGCTCTTCTGTGGAAAAAAAGAAACACGCTTCTCTGTGGAGGAGCCCAGCTGGCCCTGGGCTCTCTGTAAGCTAGGATATTGAAGTTGGAACTTTACACCTGGGAGAGGGTTAACCACGGAGAGTAAGGACTGTGGCACAGGGTGGACTTCCTGCTAGCATGTCTACCTATGGCATATGGA
>JAYRBT010000093.1:11660074-11696143 GCA_036023395.1 Myiotriccus ornatus
AGGGTGGACTTCCTGCTAGCATGTCTACCTATGGCATATGGACATGTGGCTGTGTGTCCAATCATGAGTTGTTATGTGTATGTTAGACCAATAGTGCATGTACATGTGTGACACCCAGAAGTGTATATATACGTAGAGGCACTGTTGTAATAAAGGGTGCTGGTATCCCTGAACACTGTGTCGTCTTCCCGCTCCGACGGACGGCAACACTTCTCTTTTGTCACTTGGCACTCTTACTGAAAGTGCAGTGATAGCAGGGGAAGGAGAAGGGAACACATCCTCCCTGTCATCGGTTCCTCTTTTTTCTTCCCTCCTTGTAGTACCAAACATTACAGGAGCAGACACAACCTTACGCTGCTGCACCACTGCTTTCCTCTTTGTGTGCACAAGTACAGAGGCTTTACCCTAACTGCTTGTTCTGGAGAGGTGGCAGTGTGTGTGCTCTATGAGAGATAGTGGTGTAGGTTTTCAAGGTGGGTTTTCTTTTTTCCGAAGGAAACATTTCTCAAAAGAGCGAACGAGAAGGGAGGACTATCTTTGCTAGTGACTGACTGCACTTTCTAACAGTACAACTTTCCCTAGATTGTTCAGGCTGCTCTGTCAATTTTTTTCCCCATAAAGCTGCTCAATAATGCTTTCAACAAGGCAAACCATTTTAATAAGGATAATTCATTTATCTTACCTTCCTGGTGAGGAAACAAGAACCAAGCCATGACAGTATTTCTTTTGGGGGATATAAACCTTGGCACTGCCAGATGGGATACCTTAAAAGGTGTGAAAATTGGAAGTGGGAGCCTGACATAACAGCACTTCATTTGTAGTTTAGCTTTCAGTACAGGTTTTTCTTCAGCTGGACTGTGATGAGCTGGGTACCAGAATTGTAAAGTCTTGTTGTCTCTGTTTTTCAGACACGTGTCAAGCTCCAGAGGCCATGTCTGCTAATGTAACTTGCAATGCCAGCACAAAGTCTTTGCATCATAAGTATATATATGTCTTCATTCTGGGACAGCTGCTGCTGGGAGTTGGAGGAACTCCGCTATATACTTTGGGAACAGCTTTTATTGATGATAGTGTCCCAAAACATAAGTCTTCCCTTTATATAGGTAACTTTTAAACTGTTTATAACATATTGTTTGGACTGATCATAAACTGCAATGTCTTCCAAATGCTTTTATGAATTACTCTAAAAACCTTGTAATTGTTTACTTATGTGCATAAAGTGTTTCTACATCAGTTACTGTGCAATTTAGGTATTAGTCTGCTTGAAGTATCAAGTCTTTTCAAGTTTTATTTTGTAGAGCATGATAAAGTTACTTTGAGCACCTCTCCTGTTACTTTTTGATGCCAATAACTGAGAATAGTTGTGGTTAATGTAGCCTGTCTGTTAACAACAGAATAGGCTGTAGCAAAAACTTGCTTTTTAGTGTCATAGGTGTTGAAAAATACATATCAATTCTGTCAGTAGCTAGATCATACGGTAACCTTTAACAATTTTATTTGCTTAGCTTCTGTTTGTAAGCTGTCTACTCAGTGCGGAGACACTGCTGTGCCCTGTGTGATCAGTGCAGTTCTCTAGGCATGTACAAATCTGGCACTTCAGGAGGACATGCTGGAAGTATCTTTCCTTCATTCAAGGCAATGCTGTTGCTTTACTGGGATTGTTTAAAAGCTAAGGAACATTTAATTCTTAGCAATAGTTGTTGACTTTTTTCAGTCATCGTTCTCTGGGTTATGTGCATTTTTACTGCCAAGTTCAGTGTAGTCTAAGTGTGTTTTCTATGAGTTTAAAGGTATTCGTTTCTCACATTTTGTGTGTAAGCTAATAGAAGCATTTTAGCTGTACTGGTAACTTGCAGGATGAATTCAAGGCACATCAGATTCCTGAACTGGTTTCCAGACTAGATTTCATAGGGCAAAATTGAAATCATCAGCCATTTGCATACAATTCTTTCACATTTATTCCAGGCAAGCCACTTCATTTGATGCCAACAAATACAGTAGTTGCATATGATAAATCTAAAATAAAAAAACAAGTTTTATTTTTGCTGCTATTATACTTTTTCTTCATTTTCCTCCACCCACCCCTGCCCTTGAAGCCAATGAAATAAATAGAGCAGAATTAGGGCTGTCTGCATGACTGGGGGATTAAGAACTGACCTGAAAACTCAGGAGAGTTATGTCAGTGTTCATACTTAAAAAAGACCAATACAATAAACTAATGTATGTACAATCTTCAGGCATCTGTTGAGTTAGGAAGAGCAGTGTATTCTGCCTAATATAATAAAACTGGAATGCAAGTGAGTGTGCAGGTAGCTACCTTAAGCCTTAATTCTTTTTCTTGCTTTTATGCAATGCATTAAGGGTTTAAAGTATATTATGTTGCCTTGCCTAGTGCAATGAGGCTTATACAAGGCAGCAAAAAACAAAGAAACCCCTAAAACTTTCTATAAATAGCTGATAGCATCTTTGATTATAGGCTTGCAACTCAAAAGTTGGTAGTTTCTTTCTCTTCTAAACTGGGTGCATTTTCCTGTGGACTGTTCTGCTCTTGCTGAACTGGAACATCAACAGCTAACGGCACTGAAAAGTTAAGCAATTCCAAATGGTATTTAAACTGAGTCATGTGTAGGAGAAAATAGGCATCTTTTAAGCTTGGTTTGAAATTTTGTAGGATATATGTGAACTTAACTCAGAAAGTTCTGATGGGCATGTCACTGTTTCCAAAATACAGAAAAACCTGGGATATGTTTACTCAGTATTTAGTTTGACTTGAGTGTCACCTTTTGCATTGCTTTCCCTTCTTGCACCCTTCTCACCTTCCTGCTTCCCCCATTATTTCTTCTTGCTGTCTAACTAGAGTGAAATTAATACTAAGTACTCAGGATCCAGACACTTGGGAAACATCAGAAATCCAGATTCTTCAACCTGGGGAAGCAGCATAGAATATCAGCAGTAAGAATGCATGTTTACTAATTATTTCAGATCTATTTGTTAGTTGCAAGCCTTAATCTGCAGAGTGCTCCTGATAGCAATGAGTGCTAAACTGCCACAGAAATCTGTGTGGTAGGCCAGGGAGACTATTGTGATATTGAAAAAGTCTTGTACTTTTTGGCAGGATATGGTTACACCTACTATTTTGCAGGTTGGGGTTTGTTTTTGTTTGGTGGCTTAGTTTATTTTTTGGCCTTTTTTTTTTTTTTGATGGTATGTCTGGATTTTGTTGGTGTGTATTGCTGTTGTTGTTGGTATTTGTGTGTTGGTTTGTTTGTTTGGTTTGGTTTTTTTAGTATTGTCAGGAGCTGTCAAGAACCTTGGCTTTGTATTTTAAGGCAGATATTACTCCAGTCAGACATTTTAATGGAACCCTGTCTTTTGTCTTGAAAGATGTAAAAATACTTAAGACTGAAAAATATAAATAACTAGATTCTTCAAGATTTTGGTCATGTACTGTTAACATCTCTTGCCCATACTTTCACTTAAACCTTTTCCCCAGCTAACTTTTGAATGTAGGCACAAAAAGGTAGGTGCAAATGGCAGTCTAATAATGCTTAAACATTAAGTCAGTGAGATGTTCTTTGCTGTACCTCTTAGTTGCAGCTTTTAAAGAGAGCTGCAAATTTCTTTGTTGAGGCACAAGTATAAATGTTTGTCTTCTACATGCTGCAGTTGAAGTAATGAGAGTAAAAAGAACAGGTTGAATTACAGAATTTTGATCTGAAGTTGATTTAAGAATTTATTAAAAGAAAGCTTTAAAAAAAGAAGTTATGGTGCACTCAGTGTATTTTCTCTTCTAGGAATTGCCTATGCCATGTCTCTGCTGGGTCCTGCTATTGGATATGTTGCAGGAGGGCAACTGCTTAATGTTTATATTGATATCCAGATCCCAGAAAGGCAAGATACAACTTAGTTTATTGCTTTCTATTTTCTTTTCCTAATAATTTTTACTGAAACCTTCAGCTTTTCTCCCTGTGAGGAGAAAGTTGTTTTTTTTTCAGAAAATACTGCATTTGCAAGAGCTTCATTAACTTGTAAGGAAGTTGCACTCATAAAGGCTTCAAGTAAGTGAATTACTTCCCACAGTGAGAAGTGTAATTCCATTATGTATGCAAGTTTCTCCATAGTGCAAATATTTAGTTCTAGCTTTTTAGATATTAGCTATTTTAAACCTGAGTAACAAAAAAATGCTTTGTCTTCTGTTTGGTTGCTCGATTAGAGTTAAACTGCAGCTACTGATTTCTTGTGCAAAAGTTTCCCTGAGTTGCATTATGATGGGTAGGATGCTGCTGCTTAACTCCTGGAGAAGAGCTTGTGAGAAAAATATAACAGTTGAGTAATAGTCTACTATTAAAAAAATGCTATAAACTGTACTACTGTCCAAGCCAATAAATTCATTTAGGTTTTTATTTCCTGTGTTTTAGGGCCTTCAGATCAATGTAATGGCGTTCTGAACTTCAGAGTTGGCTTTGACATAATTTGTTGATTATGAAGATTCTTTCAAAACCCAGCCTTTTCAGTATCTTAGTAATGCTTCAGGATTTTGAAGTCAGGGCCAAAGAGTAGACTGTAAATCAGAATGACATTTACTAATGATATGAAAGCTATATTTGGTAGAATGCAATATTTTTATATGTGAATGTACGAAAAAGCAAAGAAAAAATTCAATACATGCAGAAAACAAGAAAATGATGATATTAAAAGGCTTTCCGTTGAAACAGTTTTAAGAATAAGTATTCCAGCTCATGACATCTGAAATTGCTGATTGAAATTCAGAATAATAAACCTGCTTTTTCTGAATTGTTTTTCCAGTACAAAGGTGGATCAAGATGACCCACGTTGGCTTGGAGCATGGTGGATAGGATTTCTTGCATGCTTCTTTGCAATTTGGCTTCTTATAATACCTTTTTCAATGTTTCCAAAGCACCTGCCAGGTAAAGGTTTAGCAATACTGGGTTAGTTTGGAAGAGCGATTTGTTTATATTTATGGGTTGTAGACTGCTGGACTGGATGTTTCCTCTTTGATTCCATTTCTTGGTTAACTGTCTTTGACTAAAATCTACTAAATACTTTTTTTTTACCCGAATATGTAGCCTTTAAAATAAGGCAAATGGACTAGAAGGAGGATCTTGTGTGTGGTGTCCCTGCCCATGGCCAGGGGGTTGGAACTAGATGAACTTTGAGGTCTCCTTCAACCCAAATCATTCCAGGATTTCATGTTCTTTTCCAGTAGAACTGGAAACAGATACCTGAATGTGAAAACTGATGGTCAAATTTTGGAAGATGCTTCCATCTAAGCACCCAGAACTATATTTAAAGCTGCTGTGTTACCCACCGAGAATAATGTGGAAACTCTACTGACTTAACTCATGCACTGTTATCTTTTGCTCTGTTTTTTTTTTTTTTTAGTTTGGATGGAATAATAAAGCATGAATCAAAATATCCCAGAGCAGTCTTCTAGAGAGATACTTAGAATATAAGCTCTGTTCAGGTAGATAGTATCTAGGAGTCCCTTGGAAGAGCATCCAAAGGAAGTTAGTATACTAATATTGAAAGAGAAACAAGGGAGGAAAAGAAACAATGAAGTAAGGACTTGAGAAGAGTGTGAGGATGATTAAAAAGAAAAATTGGGTGGGCTTCAGCATACTCTGAAGATTTTAGGATATTCCTGATAATATCTTATTGCAGCCAAGATATGCCAGTGGAAGCATGATGCTTTCAACAAAATTCTCCTTTCAATTTATTATTGGTCTTTTTATAAATCTCTACCAGTAAAACACTCTAGAAGACCCGCAATATCTGAATTGCTTTTTCCAAGTGAAGAAAACATGATTTTTTCTGCCTTTTTGACATTAAGTCTATGAGCACAGGGATTCAATGTTTTCATTGTCAATAAATATGACTTTTTGTAGGAACAGCAAAAATACAGGCTGAAAAAGTCTCTGAAACTCATGATGATGGAAGTGAAGCCCTGGTTCAGATAAAGAATATTGGAAAAAATTTTAAAGACTTTCCTATATCTCTACTGGTAAGAAAAATCTGAAATTTGCTAAAACTGGTATATTCTGAGGAATGAAATTCTTTCTCATATAATCTATAGATCTTTAGAAAGGTAATTAATTGCTTCTTTATTGTGTTGTGATAGATGTCTCTAATGCTACTAATAATTCAATGGATATTAATTTTATTGATACTTGAGGTTGTTAAAGCAGAAAAGCATATTACTGAAGCTCCATTTTGACTATCTACTTTAAAATATAGTGACTTCTACTTTAGTTGGTACCAAAATCAAATGATTTGCAGAGCATTATGATAATTTCTCTCCATAGATACTGTTGAGGAATCCAGTGCTTATGTGTCTAATAATAGCCAGTTCTTCAGAAGCTTTAGTTACCACTGGATTTGCCACATTTCTACCGAAGTTCATAGAAAATCAGTTTGGAAAGACGTCAAGTTTTTCAGCAACTCTTGGAGGTAATGTGGCTTTTTATTTATAAGTCTTAGATATATTGTATTGAACACCTCATTAACGTGGTGGAAGATTATATGGGTATCATGTTTGCCTGAGATATTTGTAAATGTAATTACATGGAATGCAATTTTCACATCAGAAACAGTATTTTTGTTATTGTTGCCTGCTTTGTGAAAACTTAAGTTTTAACTTGTAGGTTAATAAGTATTAAATTATATTTAATTCATCAAGGGTGCAAACCTACTTGTCTGTAGGTTTTTTGAAGACTGTCAAATCTCATATTGGAAGTAGAATGAGAAATTTGTGTGCTTCTGAGACTGTAGTTTATTCCTTTCTTATGCTTAGTGAAAAACGTTTAATTTTTCTTACTTGAAATCAGCTGAAGTAGCATGAGCATCTTAGTCCCACTAAAGCAATCAAGATAAAGGGCAGTTGGAAAAAAAAAACAGTGCTTATTGCAAGTAAGGGGTTGAGTTTGCCCTTCTTTTTTCAATTCTGCAATAATGTTACAGTGAGGTAGTTTACAATAAAATGACTAATCAGGATATGTTATAAAACAACTATGTAACAGTTTCTGTAGTTGGCTTGCTGTCACTTATTGCTATTATCTGATATGCAAAAGTAATAGGTAGAATTCTATAAAAAGTTGAGTTTTAGAGAAACAGAAAAATTGGGTGGAAGATCTGCACTCTGTATGGTCACATGATTAACTCTGACACAATGACTTCCCAAGAACAGCAAGCAGATCAAGGCAGAAATGTCCATAATGGCCATAGATGTTTGCAGTATGGCAGACTCAATGTTTCTAAAACATGTCTTGCCAAGCTGTAGAGTGCTGCAATATAAGGATAACGTAGAGCTGCTCATTTTCCAACAAAAATAAGTTTGGGAAAGACTTTCTGACTGACTGACTTACTACTCTGAACAATACTATATATAGTGCTGTCACTTTGATTTGAAGCCAGGAATAGTATCTTCAAATTTTACATAGAAATAGATTGGAATATATGCTCATTTGTTAAACAATAACTAGGAGGGAAGCAGGAAACTGAGTGTTGCTTTTTATGTCCATAGACCTTGTCTGAGTGTCTTTGAGTGGAAAATATTGATAGTACTTGTTGATGATGATGAATAAACGTATAGCTTTAAAGAAATGGCTACACTAATGTTGAAAGCTGTCTGTACCTGAACTGAGCTAGCTAGCCTGTTACCAATGACCATGAAAACTACTAAAACTACCTTTGACTGTGATTGATTGTGACCTATGCAGTTCTGCCACTGTACTTGAACTGTCTTTGAAGTTAGCTGTCTCGGGTCAGTGCAAGTTATACTGAGTTCTGTGTTGTTTTGTAGATTAGCAATGTAGAAATGCTCAGATATTTATCTGGAGTACTAATAGAGCAAAGGGGATAAATCATAGTGGACAATTTGGCCTCGAACAGCAAAACTGACTCACTGACCTAGATTTTTTTAAATCTTTCAGTAGATGCCCCATTGCATTTTGTGCTGTCTCTTGTATAATAGTAATTATGTTCTTTTACTGACGAGTTTATTACACATGTATAATAAAGAACATGGGCGTGTGAAAAAAGACACTGAAGCAATGAAAGGGCATTTTGTATTTTCATGAAGTGAAAAGGCCTACTGGTGTACAGAGATTCCTGCCCAATATGTAGTACTACTAAGTCATCTAGTTTGACTGTGCTGAAGTCAGGTTTTGGACAGCTGTAAAGTATGTTGTCAATGTAAGCTCTGGAAAGGCTAAAGATCATGTAAGGGTAGAATAAATGACTCATGCAATTAGATTCTGGTAGTATAGTTTGGCAGTGACATGATGTGGACTGCATTTTACAGGTAACTGCTTTGATTTTTTTTCTTCTTATAAAATTGCACTCTTAATTGCCTCACAATTATATCTTGCATTTTTGTGTCTTGTTTTCCTCTAGGACTTGTTTTAGTTCCAGCAGCAGTACTAGGCCAAGTCATAAGTGGCGTCTTGGTTTCCAAGTGCAAAATGAATTTGAGAAGCATAATCAAGTTCATGATAAGCACTTGTTCAGTGGCCCTGGTATTAAACACAGTGTTTTTATTTGCCAAATGCAGGAATGAACCTTTCGCAGGTGTCTCTGAAACATATAATGGGTAAATATATTTTAATGCACTATTTGTTTTGGTGTTAATGTTTAAAATAAAAAGTTTACATTGTAGAATACAAATCCTATTAAAATGTCATATTTTGCTTCTATGTATGAATCTGAAGTGTTTTATGGAAAGTTATAAAGCTTTGTTTTCGAATCTTCACATAATAGATTATAAGAGAAGGTGTGGATGCCTTGCCTGCAAAATGTTCTGAGCAGTCAAGCCCTGCTTGACACAAATTTCAGCTTCTGTAGCCATTTTAGGTGTGATAAGCTCATAGTATTGACTACAGCTAATTTTGTATTGCTTGTAGAAGTAGGGTATTCTGTATCTTGTTTCTTTTAATCAACTCTGGATAATCTGAGCAGTTTGTTCCTGGAAGGAGTTGTCAATTTTGTGAAAGCGCATGGAAGTGCACTGCAACTTTACACTGATCGCAAGATTTTCACTAGGAGAGCAAAGACATTATAGTAGCATCAGGTTCTAGGATACTTTTTTTTTCCCCTGGTCTAATGGATGATAGAGGTAGAAACTTAATGAAAAGAAGAAATAGCTCAGTGACAAAGTTTAAGAAGAACAAAATTGGTGGAGTAACATGTTTAACTGAAACACAGTTCAAAATATTTTTGGCTAACATATATACAAAAGAATTCTCTAAACTTGATGTACTTTCCCTTAAACAAAATTCTCCTTCCTAATGAGAATATAGTCTATCACTCATTTTTAGGTATTTGTAGTAATTGTAAGAAATTCTAGAATAAATTCTTCCTGTTACTGTGAACAAAGCCTACTCTGGAAACCAGTAGAGCACTGAGGGAAAAGACGTCAGAAAAGTGAAAGCAAGACGAAACAAAATTAAAAAGAAATGTTTGCAAGGATAAACTTTCTTTAAAGACTGAATTTTTAGGTCCATACTTGAAAAAATCAATAAATGAATGTGATAAAATCACCACTGTAGACACCATATTGTAGAAAATGCCCAATCATGCTTTATTAAAGAAATAAGTAAAAGATCATAATGTTTCAATTCTTATAGTTCTAAATAGTACAGCCTTCTGTAGCACAGGCATTGTTTAAAAGCAGGAGGGAGGCAGTTGGCTGTTCCAAAACTCTGCTCTCAAGTGGTTGGTTACTCTGTCATTAATTAACAGAGCCAGAGGCAACTCCAGCTGTTTAAGGGTCTGCCAAAGAACCAGATCATGCTGTGCAAAATAACTCTACAAGGCTGATACCTAGGGGCTGGTAGCTACCATTTGGAAAAATCATAATAATGAGCTGAATAACTTACCTATACCTTTTATATTGTTTTCTCCAATTCCACCATTTTAGACAAGGGTTAGGTACCATTACCTTTTACAAAAGCATAATCAGAAAGTTCTCCTCAACTGCAAAAAAAGCATTCAAGCCTAAATAGGGTGGGCAAGAGGTGTATTGCTCTTTACTGACACAATAGCATGAAGTGCACCATGAAAATGCAGAAGATGGGCTTAGGAGAACTGCTTTTGTAGCCTCTAATACACATGTGGTAGAAAGTAGAAATGTAATGTCATGATACATATTAATTATTGAGGTATTTCCTTTTACAGAAGGTATGCAAAGTGAATAAACAAAGTTTCATGCATTGGTGACTGAAAGAAAACAAAACTTACCACTCATTCAGATTTGGTCTCTACAATTTGATGTAAAAATTCACAGTATGTTTAAAGGCCAGTGTTGAAATCTGATGCATAAAATATGGTTCTGCTTCAGTGTCAGAAAAATTTCTGGCAGAAAGATGACTTGAACATTTCAGGACTGTGAAAAACAGAATTCAGACTCTGGTTTTAGAGAGCTTATAGTTAAACACTGAGCAAAAGAATCTGTATTCATCAACTGAAAACTGATGAGGTGGTCTAGAAAATAATACATGAACTTATTTATATTTTTATACCAGATTGTATGATAATGAGCAGCTGATGAAAGATACAGCTGAACTAATTTTCATCTAAAGTTAAATACACTTAACTTGTATTTAACAGTTTTGCGTCACTTTGTCAGTTATGTATATTAACTCTTGCTGAAGACTGGTTATCTGCAGCAATTTGCAGTTAACCAGTCCTGAAATAACTCTCTTCTCTCCATATCCATTGTAAAAAATGGTTTAGTATTAGTTAATTCAATGTTAAATGTTGAACTATACTTCATGGGACATGTGACCTGCATCAGAATACTTAGTGGCGCTAAAACAGTGCCAACGCTAATACAGTGCCTGTTCTGAAACTGATTTCCATGAGGGATTTAGCAACTCAAATATGCAGTGGTACCTTAAAAAAAAATTTCGGAAGTATAGCCAAGTGTCTGACTCCTATTTATGCTACTAAATAAATGCATCTGAAAGAATAAATTATGAAATTGCTCTGAGGGCTGACTTGGAAACTTAATCAGATTCATTTTTGTGGAGAATTTAAAAGCATCCTTCATCGCAAGCATTTTCTTTCTATTGAAAAATACTATGGGCGAGTGAGGAAAGCTTTCGTAGGCTTAGTTCTAGAACCATACCAGTACAGGTTCGCTTTTAAGTACGTCTTAGTGAAAATAGTATATATTTTGTAGAAACACTGTTCATTGCTAAATTAGGCTATCAGCACAACTAGCATAGTTTATTTTGTCTTGGCAAGCACTTCAAAAGAATTGTTTTTGCCAAATTTGGTTGGCCAATATTTCATTGAGAACTTAAAGGAAGAGAAGTGCAATAACCATTTCTATGGTTCTGTTCATTTCCACATGTCTCTGGGATTCCTTGTTTTTCTTTAAAAGACACCCAACCTACAGAGTTTTTAAAGAGCATTTAATGTCCTCATTGGCTAGGCTTCAGAAAAGCAGTGTTATCTTTTTTCAGTGTTTTTCTGACCATGCGTACCTAAATGTTCAATCCCTCTTTGAAGGTCAGGGAAGAGAGACATTTTTTGTACACTTAATTGATTAAATCTTTCTAGGCTTTGCATGCCTCACAGGCTAACAAGGCACTATGTGAACGAATTTGTAATTAGCGAGTTTGCTTATGATGCACCATAGTTTATTCTTCATATGTAGAAGAATCAAAGTTAGTTTGCTTAGGCTTAAAGCACTAATGTAATTTAGAAGGATATCACTCTACTACAACCAAATGGATTATATATATAGTTATGATATCCCTAATATTCCATTTGCAGTTTGAATTCATATAAGTTTCCAGCTTTATTCCTAGATAAATTATTTATCTTGCTAATATTTTTACGATCTTAAATTCTTGTGGAGAAACCTGCTTTTAGGTAATTAATGTGGAACTTTCGTTTTACGGTACAATATTTAAACTACTGGCAGTGTCAGAATCCTAGGTTTAGGTGACTAAACTCTGAAGCTGTTAAACTTCTTATTAATGCACTGCTTTTAGAAAATCAAAGGGTATTTTTATTGTTTCCAGTTAGACCTCAAGGCAATCCTTACACATCCCAAACTGACTTTTCATACTAATACTATAGTGGGACTACTTCAAATACAAGTAGACTATAGCCTATACTGGAAGTAAATGCCTAAAGTGAGAGTAGATATAGTAAGCAAGAGTTTAATTTAGCTCTGTTATTCATTAGTTATTCCCCAAACAGCCAGAAAAAAAATGTTTAAGGTCTTCAGGGTATGATAAGACTTTCTATGTCATTGGACTCCGCATTTAGCATGAGCAGTTGTCTTGGTGCTTGTACTATTCAGACGTCTGGATAGGAGTGTTAAAAATAGTAAAAATGCAGTGGGTTTGCAACTGGACTTGAATCAAAAACAGGGAGAGACTTTGGAATATGATCAGTGGAATAACACTAAATAGTGTTTTTAATATTGTATTTTTTTTCTTAAAATTGTAAATTGAAGAAATTCAAAGACGGAAGTGTGTGGGAGTGAGAAGATGGTATAAGATAAGAACTGGGCTGATATGCAGAGTTTTGTGATCTGTTTTGTGAATGGAAATTAGAGGGATAATCTATAGAGGAATAATAGCATAAAAACAACTAGGGGCACAATATGTGGAAATTCCTTCTAGAGTTGTAGCTACTATGAACATAACTTCTTTTAAAATAATCGAGTGCATCAATAACCTGACTTGAATACTTTGAGATTTATTGTGCTGTAAATCCTGCAGTACTTATTTACATATCCTCTGTTTTTCAGTTACTTTATTAAAAGCCTTTTAACTTCTACCTTTCAGAACAGGCACGCTGCATAACTTAACAGCACCATGCAACGCTAACTGTGGATGTTTGCGCTCTATGTACTACCCAGTGTGTGGCAGGGATCGAGTTCAATACTTTTCTCCCTGTTTTGCAGGATGCAAATCGTATCTTGTTGATAGCAACATGACAAAGGTACTTTATGCAATGAATATAGCTGACATGGTCTGTTCTGTTCTGGTTTCCTGCAAAATGGATTGTATTTCAAAAGCATCCGTCCCTTAGTATGACAGGAAATTGCAGTATTTATGAATCTAAGTGGTAGTCACTACAAGAAAAGCTGTTGTGTGTGGTTTTTTCTTTTTGTTTTTTTTGTTTGTTTCTTTTTTTTTTTTTTTAACTTACAAGCTCAAATGAAATGAATACTGTATGTGCCACAGTCCAATACGCTGTGACCTGGTGCTCTTAGACATTCCACCTGTAGAGGTGTAACGTTTAATACCAATTTACTTACTTGATGATGGTTGATGTTACATGGGATTTATGATTTAGCAGAGTGATTCAAAATATGCTAAAAACACAACACCAATGTAAGTTACCTTTAGCAAAAGACAGCAATCTCAGTACACAGTTCAGTTATGGTACCAGTGTGACTCCTGTTACTGCTCTCTAACATGTGCACTGTCACAGTGCAGGGCTTCCCCTGTTGTTGGGAGGGCATATGAAGCCTATTGCTCTCTGATTTTTTTTTTCTGGTAGTTATCTGGCTTTTTATGCTTTATGTTGGGCTGAACCACACTTCCCAGCACCTCACGCTGGTCTGGCTAATTTAGAGGAACATTTCCCATTCTCTTAATGAACTCAGGGAGAAGCATTTACACCACTGGCTGATTGACTCAGGTGTCACAGCCCTTTCTTTTCTGTATGGCATTCTTTGCAACAGCTCTAGTCATTCACAGCCTGCATTGTTCTGTCAGCTTTCTGGGCACATCCCTCTTTCCAGTCTCCTCTGAGCTTCCTCCCCGGTAGGGGTTTATTGGTCAGTCACAGTGTTTCTCACTTGTGTGGTGGTGTCATTTTGTAAATGTTATTTCTACCAGACATTCTAATGCTGAAAATAAGTTAAATCTAAATGTGCTTTAAATAGAATTGACAATCAGAAAAGTAGAAATCAGCAAGCGTTTTGACATTACCTACAGTTCTTATCCACTAGATATTAAACTAGAGTTTAATACTGCTTCTGTGAGGTTTTTAAAACTTGAATGTCAGTTGCTCCTGCTGCAGCAATGGTGAGCCATAAAATTGGCTTGGTTATCAAGCCTTCCCAGAACTCAGAGGCTTTCTGTGCTTGTCTCTACTAGTATAACAAACTCTTGAGCAGGAATGTGGAAGGAGTGTAGGAAGATTCTAAAGACATGCAACCCCCTGAGGTACTCTTTATATCAGAAAAGGATGGTGGTAAATGAGAGGAGGTATTATCTGTAAGAAAATGTAGGAGACTGACTACTGTTTGCTATGAAAATTTCACACTTCATTGATATGTTTTTTTTCCTTAGTAAATAAACTTTGTGGATTTAAAAGAAGTGCATGTTCCAGTTGTTCCCCTGCTAACAAAAGCAGTCCAATATTGTTTCTATTCTTTCCTGCTTAAGTCTTAAGAGTAGAGCTCACCTCTCTTCCTGCCTCTAACTTTAAAATCTTTAGTTTCAAGGGTTTTTTTTATACTTGTAGCTAAAAACTTGCTACAGGTTTAATAAGATTTATTCTTGTGTTGTGTGCTGCAGACCTAGTGAATATTTAACAAAATAGTATCATTTTGTGTCTTTCTTGGAACTAAATTTTGTCTTATATATTTGTAGATATACCAAAACTGTTCCTGTATTGGGGAACCAAAAAGAGAAAATGGTTCAGAAGACTTTCTCTTTGAAGCTATCTCTGGGAAATGTCCAACACAATGCAGATTTTTGCCTTTATTCTTGATGGTCTTCTTTTTTGCTGTTGTTTTTACATTTATGGCTGTTACTCCAACAACTGTGGCCATTCTCAGGTATGTTTTCTGGGCTGAAAGACAGGTAGCATTCTTGTGAAAACTCAGATCAGTGAAAATTTTTTTTTTTTTGCTTTGGAATGTGTACTTCAATAGGAAATACCTTGTTCATTGGTTTAAGTACTCTGTGTAGTAAGCAGGCAGTACTTGAAAGAGGAGAGTCATAGCACTGTTCACTCTCTAATTACATTTGATTAGGAGACATTGTTTGAATCTATTAAAATTTGCCTGCTTGTATCAAAATCCTTCTTATGGGAGCACTCTTGACTGTTTTAGTTGAAGTAAGAAGGAATAAATATGCCACGTGTTTGGATGAAGAAAATGTTTGACTAGCCTGTGTGTCAGTAGTGTCAGGTCTTCAAACTGTATCAAGAAAAGAACAAAACAACCAGTCTTGTATTCTCAACCTTTGTTCCCTGTCTCAATTCAGAGTTCTGGCTTGAAAAATTGTAGTCTATCAAGGTCTATAGACTACCTTTCATGATACTAATGTTGTACGTATGGTGTTCACAAATATAAAATGTAATAACATGTATGTTTATCAGTGGTATGATGAAGTCTGACTTGTACCTCTAATACTTCTAGAGAGAAAATACCCATGATGCATAGGCATGCATGCAAAGTACACATGATGCTTATTGAAGTTGTGGCTAGATGCTCTTTGGCAGGGGCTTGAGGACATAAATGTTACACTGCAACAGTGTCTTGAAATAGCCTCCTGTTTGGAGTAGGTGTAAATTTGGAATGAACACCTTGTCGCCTTAGTGTAGGGGCAGAATTATGTGAAGTGTTGCATTATCTTTAAAACTTACCTGACGTAGTCTTATTTTGATAATTCTAAGCAGCAGCATTTGGATATTTGAATCCTTGCACGCTTCAGCTAAAATGGTGAGATTGTTTTTATGGAAGAAAGGACTATAGAGTAGTTTAAATGTTGAAAACCTAACTTAAATAGCTAAATGTCAGGTAAGTTTTACAGTATATTCTGATACCTCTTCAGCTGGCATATTGTGTGCAACTTTAAATGTAAACTCACATGCTCATGACAGTGTTCTAGTGCTAGATATAATGATCTGCATGATGTAAAACTCATTCTGCTTTCCTTAGTTGCCTTTTGGGTATTAGGGTCCTAACACTATCTGCTGTAACTGTTCATCTTTGATGTTTTGATATGTGGCTAATCCTCATACATACTCCAGAATGTGGAATAAATTCTGAATGTGTAAATATGATATTTTTTAACACTGATAAAATTTATTAAAGAAAAGGCATGTTAGAGTTTATTAAGAAAACAGTTCTGAAACTAAATTGTATAAATTAAGCAAATCAGGTTATATTTAGCCTTTATAGTGGTATAGTTAGGACGCTGTCATGAAAACATGTTTGTTCCTGGAAAAATATCTGAAGAAAATGAGTAAGAGGTAAGGAGGTAAATTTTGCTACTTACTAAATCACTATACAGAGTTGTGTAGCATAAGCCAGAATGGTTTAATTATAAAGTCAGGTAATTATATGCAAAGGTTATGAGAATACAATATGTTGTGCTCTGCTGAAGCCTGGTCTCAATTCATTTAGTGTTTCTTTAGAATCGTAGCTCAGGATTACAACCTAGCACTCTTTGAGTTCCTTGGTTGTTCTATGGAAAAAAAGTTCAACAGTATATCAGGGTGCTGGTAGCAAGCTACCTTTTTATTTATACTGTTTGTTAAACTAGTTAAATCTAAAATTTCTTGATGAGCAATGGGAGTTTTCTCTGTCTTTTATCTAAACAGCATTTGAAGTAGCTTTGTTACTTGTTTTGCAGGCTGGATTTCTAAGCCAAAGCATATTCAATGAGGGACACAGTAGAGAAATGAAACAATTAAAACTTGTTTACTGTGCCTTAAACTGCAAATCTTGTTTACAGGTGTGTGCCACATAAACAGCGGTCATTTGCTCTTGGAGTACAGTTAGTGTTTCTACGACTGCTGGGTATGACTTTCTTGTTGAAACACTTGCCTCTGAATAATCTTCTTATTTGACATTTTTTTCTAGACTTTTAAGTAATGCATTAAGAAGCTTTCAGAGGAGCTTGAAGCAGCCTGTCATTGGCTTATAGGATACACTTGTTGTAAGGTACCATCTGGATTCAAATTCCTTGTTAAATAGGGCATTTGTGCTCGTTGTAGCCTTCCTTGTTCTTATCAGCACAAACCAGATAAAGGTAATTGTCATTCAGCAAAAGGCACCTGCTGTTATTTTCACTAGAAGAAGGTCTATTAGGAAAGTTGAGATAAGAAAAACTGATGTAATAGAAAACAGCTTCATGTAGTTAACATCTGAAAATCCAGAAATTTAAAGAAAGTGACTGTCATGCAGTTGTATTTTTATTGACCACACCAGTATATTTTAAAGTGGATAGAGGGAGTCTTCCCTCCTCTCCCTTCCTTTAAAATTCCTTTGACTAATTTTGGCATTTATTGAAATTGTAGACACTTGTACATAAATAATTACTGAGTTTTAATGTGGGAAATATAACACTTCTAAGCATCTTCAGCATCTCAGTAAGACAGATGCATCACCTTAAGTAAAACAAAACTAAATGTAGGTATATTCTGATCCACACTCACTTGAATTTTCTCAGGTGTATTTTAAATTTTTGCTTTAGTAATAGACAGTTTTTAAATGGCGTATTTAATTCAAGACTGGTACAAGAAACAGTTACTGATTTGACTTCTATGTCAATATTTAGTACTGCAGCCATTCCTTCTCCTTTGAAATCAAATATCTAAGTGTGAGTTCTCCTTTGCTCTACCAGTTGAAACCTCAATTAATCTAAGTCATTCTACTAATACAGCATAATAAAAGCAAACATCCTCAGAGGTAAAAATTAGCTGGGAGATAGTGTTGAGTGTTATGAGGGCTTCTGTTTCATTTTACTCTAAGTTAAGATATTTATTTTAGTCTTGACTAACTGTGGAGTGATAGAACTTTTTTTCCACTGCCTGTACTGTGACTGAAGAACCGCAGCAACTAAGAGCAGTATTTATGAGCAGCTTCTGTAGACTTGAGGAATCACACAGGGGTTCTAGGTAGAAGACCTAGTGAGGACATAGCTACTTATAAGCTGTAGGACAGTTTAGGGCTTGGGTACGTTAGGTAGATATGCAGTGATGTACCTGAGGTGTTCATTATAAAATTGGCTATACCTGGATGCAAGACACTTGTGCCCTTCTTTTTTTTTTTTTTTTGGGTGTGGTTTTTTTTTTTTTTGGTGAAATTTTTTCCTGGAAGCTTGGCAATATCTGAGAGATGCAAAGAAATAAGTAGCTGAAAATACTAGTATAATAATATTTTAGTTCTCTGCATTTAGAACAGGTTAATGAATATGATCTGAAGAAAGACTTTCAGTTAAAATCCTACTTCCTTGATTAGCTGCTTTTGCCCCTGATTTAAATAACTATTTTTTCCAATGAAAACTGAGGAAGCTTTAAAAAACTCAAGTCTTTGAAAAAACTGCTTGCTTGATGAAGTGAGAGCTGTGTAAAGAATTAACTGGCGCTGTGCTTCCTATCTGTTAACTGAGAGCAATGTTAGGTGCGCACTTGCTGTTTAGTACGAGCCCCACGACTTTGTTTAAAATGTTATGGTCAGTGTTTGGTTCTCCCATTTTATCTTTCCAAGCAGTTTGGCATTTCACTGTATGCATGAAGACCAGGTAAAACTGGACAAACATTCTAACATTTTACTTTATTTTTTAGGTACTATTCCTGGGCCAATTTTGTTTGGAGTTTCTATAGACAGCAGTTGTACTCTGTGGGATATTGATGAATGTGAAACTAAAGGAGCCTGCTGGGTATATGATAATGAAAGAGTAGTTTATCTGCTGATGGGCATGAGTAAGTAATTTCTTTATATTAAGCACATGTGCAAGATATACTGATCCTGACTGCTAGGTGGGAATTATTTTAAAACAAAACCTTACACTTTTAATTTTTAGCAGGAGTGTTTTTAATTTTTTTTTCATAAATAATAAAAAGCAAAATATTGTGCAAGGAGAAAGATGACATTAAGTGACTCTTTAAAGGTTACTTAGAAAAAGTAGTACTGTTATACTATTATTTTTAAATAATAGTACAAAAGAGTTTTGGTCTTTAGTTTTCCTTCATTGTCACACTTTTACTGAATTTTACTGAATTTTAAGGGATTGGCACATATCTCAGTCTGGCTTCAGGGCCATAAAGGTGATTAGGGACACAAAGATGATTAGAGGGGTGGAACATCCTATAAAGAAGAATCTGAGAGAGTTGGAATTGGTCAGCCTAGGAAAGAGAAGGCTCCAGAGTGACCTTATTGTGGGCTCTCAGTACCTGAAGGGGAGCCTACAAGAATAGATGGAGAGGGACTCTTCGTCAGGGAGTGTAGTGATGGAACAATGGTTAATGGATTTAAACTCACAGAGGGTGGGTTAAATATTAGGAAGCAACTCTTTACTGAGAGGGGGGGTGGCCAGGCACTGGAGCAGGTTGTCCAGACAAGTTGTGGATGCCCCATCCCTGGAAGTGTTCAAGGCCAAGCTGGATGGGGCTCTGAGCAATATGGTCTAGTGGAAGGTGTCTCTGCCCATAGCAGGTGGTTGGAATTAGATGGTCTTTAGGTTTCCTTCCAACCCAAACCATTCTGTAATTACCTGTGTTGGTGTGTTGACAGCTTAAGGTCTGAGGAGCTATCTTCCTCTTGTCGTATTTCAGTTCTTTTCTCTAAATTATATAGAGTTCTTGTAACTATCCCTGAACAGGGGTCAAAAAAAATTCCCAACTTGTTTAACAATCTGTTCCCTTCAAGTATGTGAGCTATGTATGCCTGTGGGAGAGAAGACAGGCTAAGCTTGCATCTGTAATAACTGTTCTTGTCGTGTCTTCTTGGTACTTACAGTGCATAAACCGAAGTACCAACATCTAATCCTGAAACTGCAAAAACAATGGTCACAAGGCCAGATTTCAGTATCTCCCAGGCATGTTTATGATAAAATACAATCCCTACTGTTTTCCCCTTTCCCTGTCCCCCAAGGTTGCACAAACATCTCTGTGTAACCTTTTAAGGGAGCTGATGAGAGAACAATTAACAGGCATTCTATATGGGAATTTCTAGTTTGTGGAAAAGAGAATATTAATAAAGCAAATTACAGTACTGAAAGAAGGAATAAGACTTGCCCTTCAGGCTAGAGTGGGGTGAAGAAATATGAAACTGAAGCAAAGGTAACAGCTGCTGCAAGCAGAAACTGTCAAACAGGTGAAGTTCAGTTGGAAGACTCCCTTTACCTGCCCTTTGCAGTTCATGTAAAATACATTTAAATGTGCTGTGCCTTTCAGAGTCTTGCAGTGTAACTCATCATGTGAAACTTCATAAATGACTGAAACACTTTTTGCTACTGAAGGTGAATGCAATAAGGACTCTTCTATTCTTTGCATTCAGGTGCTGCCTGCAAAATCATCACAATCATCTTTGTGGTCCTGGCAGTGTATTTCTACAAGCCTCCACCACTGAATAAAGCACTGTCACCAAAGGATGCAGAAATGGTGTCTGCTGTACACACATGAACTATAAGCAAATCAGGGACTTTTGAAAAAAACCAATAAGAATAAGCACTCTTACAACAGTTGTACCAAAGTTCTTGTACACCCTTGCCTGAATATGAAAGATCACATTCAACATCCGAAAAGCTTAAAATATTTGTGAACCTGTAGTGTTCGCTGATTTGCTAAACGTTGCTTAGTATTCCATTGTGTATATGCAAAGAAATGACACTTTCATTTGCAGTTTAATTTAAGAAGTCTAGTGTGTAACTTAATTGAAACAAGTTGCATATTCTGATCATAAAAAAGGAAAAAAGCTGACTGAACCCCTCTTACCTCTATTTGTAACTGTAGTGGGAGAAAACAAGTGACTTGGTATATTAAAGGGAACTATGTATGTTCTAAAAGGACTTACTTTAATGTGCTCATAATCTGGACTAGTGCCTTTGGGGATTTTTTTTTCTGTAGCAATACTTGGGAATATGAATGTTTGGCCATTTTAAAAAATATTTCTACATGTTATTTTAGTGGCATAAGTTCACTGTATAGTATTGTTGGAAAATATAAATAGTTATGATAGGTTAGCTGGGTTGTAAAATCAAATACTGCTTAATTTGAGTGTTTGCGTTTCTATCTAGAGTATATACAGAAAGTTGCTCTTCAGTGACTTATTTAAGCATTTTTAAAATGTTTTTATAAAATTTGCAGAGAACCTATTTTCTTACAATTTCTGTGTATGCTCTGTCAATTCCAAATGACTGAGTTCTAGGCTTCTCAACTCCAAGAAGAGCAATGCTGAAAGCTAGCACAAGTGTGTATGGAAAAATCAGAAGTAGAAAAATATAGCTTTAGTTGTTCTTTTTGACATACTAAGTAGTTATTAAACCTGTATTTGTATAGCACAACAGAAGTGATATACAAGTCAGCCGCTGTTACCAGACATTAAACTACAGTGCCTGCTACTGAAATACCATTCAATGTTCACATGAAATTTTTAATGAGCCAGATATCCCATGTGTTTGTTTTTCTTTGTTAATAAACACTTTCTTTTTGTTGCACTGGCTGTGCATGTCATTCTTATGTAGCTGTGTGTGCCCTCTTCATTGTGTTACAAGGACTGTACTCATTGAATCTACCAAGACTTCTAAACAAATGATACGAAGGATTATGGCATATGGCTCATGCTTCATCAATTCTTTAAATGTAGTTGTTGAATTAGCTGTTGAATGAAGTGTGCAGCTCAAGAAGATCCTCTGTAACTATTTGTAAATAATGTTATTTACAGGAAATGTTTTATTCAGGAAAGAAAGCAGAATCAATTACACCCTGTAACACAACACTTGAGGTCTCTTGAGGGAGAGGAGCAAAGGGACAGAATTTGCTTGCTCCATATAGCTGAATGTTTCCTGATAAATGGGCTCAGAGCAAGATTGGTAAAATCACTTGAAAAAATGAAATAGAGATCTTCCTTAAAGTTTGGGAATGCAGCCTAAAATTCTGAAATAATTTTCGTTTTCCATCTCTGAAATGGTTTGTGTGAGGTACAGCAAATCACTTAATCATAGTAAAGACATAGTATTGTAGCTCAACTGGTAAACTTGCTTCTCTGGTTTAGACTGAGATCGCAGTTTACACTTTCTGCTACTGAATGTGGTTGCACAAATTACATAACCTGGGGGCAGAGCAACCAGAGCTTTCTCTTCTGAGGAAGTTGCCAGCACTTTTACTTGCCCTGGAGTGGTTATTTGGGTGGAGAAGAAAGGAAGCATTGCTGTTGTAATTGATATATAACCTTTCCTGTGACTTGCTGAAGATGACCCTTGCTAGTTCAGGAGTAGCAGCATGATGACTAGAAGACAGACCAAATAGAAGTTTACTGATTTACCTTGTGTCATAGCCATATTAAATTAATAGATACAGCAATAGATAGTGGAGGGAAGTAGATGTTGTGTCAAAGGTTTTTACAAAGGAAGGGTAAACGTCACAGACAAGTGTATCTTATGTCTGGACAGAGAGGGGTGAATTAAAAGCTGCCCCCATGACTGTGCCTGGAATGTCAAAGAACAGAGTCCAGTTTGAGTTAAGTCACTGCTGCTGAACCCCACAGATCAATTCTGGGGCCAGTGCAGTTCAACCTCTTCTTTAATCACCTGAATGATGGGATAGATTGTGTTTTAGAGAAGTGACTGATAGACTGGATGGTTGCCACCATCCCCAGAGGGACCTTTAGAAGGTTGAGAAATGGGCAAACAGGAACCTCACAGGAATTTCAACAGGCAAGTACAAAGGCCTGCACCAGGGAAAAATAACCGCAGGTATTAGTAATGTGGAGGTGACTCCCAGCTGGAAAGCAGGTCTTCAGAGAAGGCCCTTGGGTTCATGGTGGGCAAGCTGACCACAAGGCAGTAATACACCCCTCCTGCAAAAAAGGCCAATAGTGTCTTGGTCTGCATTGGGCAAAGCACTGGCAGCAGGTCAGGGGAGGTGATCCTGCCCTTTACTCAGTGCTGATGAGACAACATCTGGAGTGCTGGATCCAGTTCTGGGCTCTCCAGAACAAGTGTATTACAGACTTATTGGATAGGCTGTGGTGCAGGGCTAAGATGATGAATAAGGGAGGGGAATGTAATTCATACTGAGAGAGCTGGGGAAGCTCTTTTTAGCCAGCAGAAGATCAGGCTCAAAGGGTTCTGAGCCTTGAAGAGGTGGAAACCAGACTGTTCGTATTAATTCCTAACTCTATGGACAAGAGGCTGTAGACACAAAGGGAAACACCTGAAATTTCCTCTGAGCACAAAACTTTTTTTGACTGTGGAGGCGGTCAAACACTGTTGCTGTTTCTTTCTTTTTTAAAAAAAAACAACCAAACAAACCAAAACAACTATTAGCTTGTTTCTCATATTAAACAACACTTAGAAGCTAATACTGTGTGTATGTGTCATTGGTTGATATTAGTTCTTTTCTTGCTAAGAGTGATAAAACATTTCAAACTGAAATTGACAGTCTTACATGATTTGTATATGCTCTGTGAGCTACTGTTTAGAATGCTTGGAGTGCTAAATTAGGGACTCATATCTTTGAGGTTGTGTCAACAACCACAGATTTGGGTTTTAAGAATTTCAAATATTGTCCAAAATGAGGCTGATTTAAAACTTTTTGAAAGTTGCACCTTCTGACAAGCATGATTATTTTTAGAAATGTATCCCAGTGCAAACGAGGCTGTCCCACTAATAACTGTAGTAAATCCAAAGTTTTAGTTCATCTGTGAAACAGAAGTAAGGTGCTAAACCTAAGTATATTGTCCTGTATGTCTAGTGCAAAGGAATTCTCCAAAACTTTTCTGGAGCCTCTACTCAGCAAATCTGTAAGATTCCAGGGGTTCTTACAAGGGAGTGACTGTAATTAGCTATTACAGTTGAGACTAAACTTCTAAACTTTTTGTTGTTGTATGTGTTTTTCAGTCTTAAAACCAAGACTGCAAACTGTGTTTTCTCTGTCTTGAAGAGATTACCGTATCTTGATGATAAGATAATCTCAAGATCTGTTTGGACAGTGAAAGCTGGAACCCCTGTTAAAATAAGCTAATTATTTTTATTTTAGAACTTCTCCAAAGTGAATAGCTTAACACCCAAATTCACTTGCCATGACAAGAACACCTTATTTCTGGCATCATGAATACTGAGAGAGGGGAAAATATGAATTTTGTTTTACATGTGGCTACCATACGTGTCATTACTTAAAAGTAATATTTTTTGTACATACCTGATTTGTGGAGTCTCTTTGCACATGGTTAGAAGTATCTGAATAAAATTACTGAAATGTATTGATTATAAAAAGAGCAGACCAAAATACATCTACTGGCAGATTATAGACAGAAATGTAGGAACCTTAGGAATGCTGCAGCTTTTTAGCTGTGTTTAGCAGGTTGAAGTTCAGTTGCTGACCATTACTGAGGTAATGACAGTAGGACTTGCACTGCTTTCTGGTTTAAAATATGTTGCAGGTAGATCAGGTGTAAGCAAGTCTAAGACAATTACTGAAAAAACCAATCTTTTAAGTCTGAAAGCCTTTAAAATGTTGTGGATTGAGTAGTATTTCTGTTTAGCAATGAATGACTCTAATCTTTTGTTAGAGTAGCAGAACGTACACTTACGATACAACATATAATTAGGATGAGGATTTTTTGTTTGTATGTGTGTGTGCTTTTTTCCCCACCCACCAGATAGCTCTGTTTCTGCTAAAAAATAGCTGATTTCGTAGGGTTTTGTGTGGAACATTATGAGTCTTTAAAACACCGAGCAGAAAATATGCTGCTTTTGCAAAAATATTCTGTTAATGGTAGTGTGACTGGTGCCTTTTGTCTGCTTGATTTCTGTTTTTGCAGTGGCAGTGACTTTCTTTTTTTGGTAAATACGTGAATATGCCTGTTTGTGATTTATTTTCTTTTTATGACATGTCCGTGAAGCATGATGTAGCTCTACTTTTGCGTGGATTCTTGTGGATTTTTTTTCCTGAAAGATAGAGATCTGCAGGTAAAAAAGATCAATGTAAGATTAAAGAAGCTTTAAAAAAATACTGAGGAAGACAGTTAATCTTATATTTCAGTAATAAATTATGCAAAAAATCTAGAATAAATTATTTGTCTGTTGCTTCTATGGAAAATATACCTGGAAGAGGGAGTCTGCTATACAGGAATCTTATGAATTTGGGCACCTTACTCATTGTATGCCTTTCAAAATCTGTATAATGGGCGTGTTGGTAACTGGTTATAAAACACCCATGCCTCTCCAGTCTACAGAACACTGTAGTAAATGTCCCAAATGGAAGTCCCAGTGTCACACAGAAACCTTTTTTTCTGATCATTATTAATCTTTGAGCATTCATATTGAATATGTGAATTTTTGGTATGAAATGCCACTCTTGAGCAGAGGTGAATATAAATATAAACCAGCAAAATTATATTCAAGCTGAGTATGGAGATCATCATTTCCTTCAAATTATTCAGAAACTTTGAAAAAATCGACTGGGCTAAATAAAGACCTGTTTTGCCCCCAGTATTTTGCTCTGAGATTGTCTTTAAAGGTACAAAATGAAGGAAATATTTAACTTGTTTGGAAATAAAATCATAAAATAGCGTCCATTGGTGTGAAGTCAGTGAAGATTTTGCTGTTTATTTAAAGGGAATTAGGGTGCTTAGACAAATTGCAAGACTGTTCTTTGATATTTGATGCACTTATCATGTATCCAGCTGAAGGAAGTTTGTGTCACAAAACTGAAAGGCCTATAACCTATAATCCTTGTAAGAAGTGACTGAGCTGTGAGAGAAAATTAGTGCTTTTCAGATTTTTTTTTCCTACTTAGTCAAGTTTTAAAAATGTCTCACTTGTCATGTTTTAATTTGCTAGATGTAGAGGTTGGTTTCCTAGTTTAGGAAAAGCACACCGATTAATGCAAATCCACATCTTCACCTTTGCACTTTGCATTTCTCAAGCATCTGTTGCCATTCCTTCGAATGGCAAACTCTCAGGCTACAGATAATGGAGGCTCCAAAACACTGAAGTAATTACCTGCAGTAAGCGAACTGAAGCAGTTCCAGCAGGATATTGGCAAATAAACATACTAAACCAGCTATATCAGGAGACATGAAATGAGACAGAACAAATGCGGGCTGAGAATGTAGCACAGGAACATTCATACAGGAGATGAAGAAGATTACATTGCTATTGTATTTCATTCTAGTCAAGGTTAATGACCTGCATTTGAAGACCTTTGTAAATCAGTTGGTTGTGATACCAGCACACAAGGACATCCAGTGTTTGGTTGCAAAGGGACATAATCTGGAAACAAATCTACTAGTGTGAATAATACTACATATTACAGTATATGGTAGGTGTTGTGGTTTAACGCCTCTAGCAATTAAGCCCCACACAGCCATTTTTATACTCCCTCCTGGTGGGATGGTGCAGAGAACTGGAAGAGTGAAAGTGAAAAAAACTTGTGCATTGAGATAAATACAGTTTAAGAAGTAAAGCAAAAACCACACATGCACACAAAGCAAAACAAGGAATTCATTCACCCCTTCCCATGGGCAGACAAGTGTTCAGCAGTCTCCAGGAAAACATGGCTCCATCATGTGCAATGATGACTTGGGAAGAAAAGCACCATCACTCCAAATATTCCCCTATTCCTTCTTCTTCCCTCAGCTTTATATGCTGAGCATGACACATATGGTCTGGAATACCCCTGTGGTCAGTTGGGATCTCCTGTCCTGGCAGTGTCCAATCCCATCTCCTTGTGCACCCTGAGCCTCCTCACTGGTGGGGTGGGGTGAGGGACAGAAAAGGTCTTGGCTTTGTGCCTGGACTACTCAGCAGTAACTAAAATATCCCTATGTTATCAAAACTTCTCAGCACAAATCCAAAACATCACCACAGCTACTGTGAAGAAAATTAACTCTAGCCTAACCAAGACCAGCACAGGAGGATAGCTAGAAAAAACTTCAAACATTATGTGCAATTTAAAGGAGTTTACTTTTTGATACTGTAAAAATTATTTACCCTTTTGCAGGGCTGGGTCTGCCATATGGATAACTGGTCAATTTTTTTGTGGTTTTTCCTAGAAGGTAAAATGCCATTCTTTCCAGCTAGCATTTTAACAATATCCTCTTGAGCATGACTGTGTTTTAATTTGGGTGCCTCATCATTTGATACAGCACATCACTGAGCGATCTCTGGAACTTGACTTCCTAATATGACAAAACAAATGTGACCTATTATTGTCAGTTCCCTCTTTGCTTAAGATCTCATCCATGTCCTTCTGGAGAATTTTTTGACTGTAAGTCAATTTGTATCTAATTTGACATAGAGAAGACATAAATATGTGAAACTTCCAGAAATGTTCATAAAACTTCATCAGAACAGATAGGTGAGTGCCATTCACCAGAGAAAGTTGTAACTTAGTTATCTGCCTTTATTACAGCCAGAGGTCAAACAGGTTGACCAGGTTGAATAAAGACTAGGGAAGTAAATGCCCTTTGTAGATGCCCAGTGAGATTGCACTGGGAAGCAACTTTATGATTGCTGATGGTTCCTTAAGAAGTGGATCAAGAAAACAGAAAATTAGGTTTTCTAGTTTAAACCTGCAGTAACTAATACCAAGAATAATCCAGGCAAATATATTTAAAAAATCTTCAAGCTAACACAAATTTCAGATTCATGTAGTTTTCACAGGGCTCTGACTTTTTAGAGATACAACTTTTACTATCAATTAGTATTTATTATTGAAGAACTGTCTCTTGCACACACTGTTTACTGCAATAGGTGGAAAAAATCTTGCCTATTGTTTTGGTCCCACCATTCTGTGAACAAACTACCTACTTTAATCATGTGGGTAGTTCCCTCAAAATATCCATAAATTTCAAGCCAAGCAGATGTATAAATTCTTGTAAGGAAAGGCATGTAAGCAACTCAGAGCTATTGAGGCAGTAGTTTCTGTCAGGTTTTCTCATCACATTCAAGCCTTCAGAAAGATACATGCTCTCATTTAGAGCATGAAGTCCATAGGAAAGACAAAGCTGTTGAAAACAGTTGCCAAAGCAATTAGATGTTATTAATTCAGTTGCTGTAGTAGGATAGACTTACTACTTAATGGATCTTATTACATTTTTCAGTAGGAATTAGTGAACCTACCATTCTGGGAATAGTTAAATAGATTATTTTCCTCAGGTTTTTTTTCTTTTTTTTTTTTTTTCCAAATTTGAGGCTAGTTATGTGAGCACACCTTAAGTGTGCCAGCTTTGTTAAGTTGAACAGTTACACAAATCTAATGAATTTTCCCTCCTGTTTAATAGTGAGCGTTGGGTACTAAGGCATTGAAAAAGACTAAATGTCTTATCCCAGTCTGTCTAAGAAGCTAATCAAGAATTTTTAGTATGTTGTTATATGACCTTCTCTGCAAACTTTACACAGTTTCAGGTAAGCAGTCATCAAACTATCTAAAGACTATTGCAATAAAGGTTCTCCTGTGTTACCACAGAATCACAGAATTATCAAGGTTGGAAGAGACCTTTGAGATCACCAAGTCCAACGTCAACCAAGCACTACCAGTGTAACCCCTAAACCAGTGAACCACATCACCCAGCACCAGATCCAGGCACTTTCTGAATGCTTTCAGGGATAGAGACTCCACCACCTCCCAAGGCAACTTATTCCAATGCCCGACCACCCTGACAGTGAAGAAGATTTTTCTAATATCTCCTGTCTCAGTTTGAGGCCATTTCCTCTGGTCCTCTCACTGCAGGCACAGCAGAAGAGACTTCCCCCCACTTTACTAAAACCCCTGTTCAGGTAGTTGTGGAGAGCAACAAGGTTCACCTCAGTTTCCTCTTCTTGAAACTAAACAAACCCAGCTCCCTCAGCCATTCATCAGAACACGTCTTCTAGTCACGTTCAGCTGCTGTCAACCAGCACCTCAAAGTCCCACTCTACCAAACAGTTCTCGAGTCCCTCCTTGCCCGGCCTGTAGTGCTGCATGGGGTTTGGGATTTCCTTTTTTTTCTGTTTCAAGGCATGCCAGCTGAAAAGCTGTTGAAATTATGTGGGAAAAGCAAAAAATACACTTTTTCTGGGGCTTCCTGCATTACACTCAAACAACTCAAACAACTCAGTGTTAAGTCATCTACTGGAAAAATACATGGTATCAAAAAATGCTGTGTGAAAGAACTCCATATTGCAACAGTGGAGTACCAGAAGACTAAGCAGGTTAACATGGATAAGAATTTAACCACTAAATAGTTGTGCTAAGTATTTTGATTGTATTTGTTTTCCCTTTGAACTTGTACATTGTGCCTGCTATGCTTAAGCTGTACTTTATTTAAAGTAATTTTAAAGCATTTGTAAGTCAATTCAGAATCATGCTACTCTAAATGAATTGCTATAATGGATTCATTTGGAATGATTCAGGTGTGTGGAATGCACAGTGTTGTTAAATAACTGTTCCCCTTACTAATGTGACTGAGCTTTATTTTTTTGGTGTATTCTTCGCTATGCATGATTGTGTTGTGGCTTTTATCCTTGTTTGGGTTTTTTGAGGCCTTTTTCTTTCGTGTGCAATGGTTCTTGTAGCAGGTAAGATGGCTGTTGCTTGAGGCTCTCTGCATTAATTGAGAAAAAAATTAGTTTTTTTTCTCTTACCCCTTTTAATTAAAAGAACAAGCATAAAACTCCTTGGAGCACTGTGGGGACTTCTAACTAAAAATTCTATAAAACTCAAAACCCATAATGAACAGCTGCTGTGATCACTGGGTGAAATATTTATGGAGATATCAGCATTGGGCCAGAAAGTGTATCACTTAATAGGATGGTTGATGTGCATGTTGGAGCCCTTAAGGTACAGAACAACAGTTTGTTGGCAATAAAATGTGATGGAAATCATTGTGGACTGGATAGAATTTGATCCAGTGGAACATCTGTCCTGAATGCTGGAAATAAGACATATTTGTGTCAGCTGCATACAAAAACAACATAAGTAATGGAAAGTTGGAAACTCATAAGTAAGTTTTAGCACATTGTTACTCAAAGTACTTAGTGTCCATGAAGACACATTTATTCCCAGGATAATAAAATTGAATAAAAAAAGGAAAAGTATGTACACATTTCAGGTAGGTGCTTTTATATTCAACTAGCTTTGTGCTAGTGGTGCTTCCTACTCAGCTAGAATATATTATTATATGTTATTTGCTATTGAAGATTATTGTACTATGAAGTTAATTTCAGGAGTAGTCACAGAAGAAATGGTATTGGTGCAGGAATGAATCTGGAAAAGAATTGTGTGATAGGTTTAGTGGACATTCTATACAGTACCTTGCATATATGTATGTTGATGGGTCTTTTGGAACTTAGACTTCAATTTCAGTGTTTGGAGGAGCTTGTGTTTTGTGCATTGCTTTGTGGTGGCATTTGAGACTGAAAGCAGTTCAATTCTCATGGTATCCCTTGTGTACTTAAAGGTCAATATTAAAGTTGGTATGGGCATAAGTTTGCTTCCTTTTGAAAAATTAACAAACTAAACCTGACTGACAGCAGTGATCTAGTTAATTCATTCATTTGTTGGTTTGTGTGGTTTGTTTAAGTATAGTCACTCTCTGCCAGTACTGTGGTTTTTAAAACATCAGCAGAACCAACAGATCTGGGCTCAACAGGACTCATGCTGTTATTCTGTGCTCTGAGGAAAAGGTGTGAAATCTTATACAAACAGTGAATGGTTGGTAGTGTCTCATTTGCAAGAGTATTCTTTGAATAGATTTAGACTTACTTTGAATGCATTTTATTCACCTTGAACTCCGCAGTGGTTTGCATGGATTGCTTGGTGCACTCAATGTGTATTTTGCTGTCCTTCACCTTCATATTGAAAAGAATAAGGCAAAAGGTGATATATACTAATTTTATCTTGTAGCTTTATGTATGTCAGACAAAGTATTTTCCTTGCATTTACCTTTTAAAATTTGGTTTAGAAAGCATTACCTGACCTGTTACACAGAATTAGAATTGGAGAGCATTCATTACCTTTTGATGTAAAGAATCAAAACTGTTAGAAAGATGTGCTGATTATGTTCATTATTATTTGCCTGAACAATAATATTCTTTTAGCATACTGGTTAACTTGTAGGTAGTAAAATAACATTATTAGGAGGTCAACATATTTCATATTTTAGCATGAGCCATGTGTTTCACTGTGGAGATTCTTCAGAGTCTTTTCAGCTCTGCTGAAAAACTTGTGTCGTCGGCAACCTGACAAATAAGGTCACTTAATGAGATACCTGAAAGGACTATCTTTGTGTCCAGCTGCCACAAAATGTAGAGGTACTTGAGCTCCATTTATCCTCCTGCATTTATCCAACAACTCAGCTTTAGTGCTTGGTCAAGCAACTTGAGATGAATAGAATTCTTCATTGTAGACCTCTTCAGGATATCCTAAGCCACAACTTGCATTAAAAAGCAAAATCTTTTGTGATTGTTCTGTCTGACATTCTGAGTATTTATTTGTTGTTATCACGGGGAGCCAGGTCTAGTTGCCCTTGAGTGAGTAATTTCTTTTAAAAAAAGATATTTGGAGAGTAAGAGTAATTGAGATAGAAAAACTGGGGCACTCAGACCTGTTTCTTCCCCCCTCCCCCCTGCTTCTAAATTGTTGAATTAACTACACTGCAGTGACTACATGATCTAACAGCACAAGAATATGTTGTTGATGCTCTCTTAAAATTATGATCCTAATTGGAGTTTATTTCTTCAAGCAGCAAATTAATTTGCTGAGATCAGCATATTGGTAGCAGAAAATTAAAATGAAGGTAAAATTGTAGCTGTCAGCATCTGATGCAGAGCCATACACCAATAACCATTAAATCTTATTTTTCTCTCTGCAGAGGGAAAGGGATGATCAAGATGACTGTTTTTAACACTTCCAATTCAATCCTGCTGCCTGTTTGTTTTAAAGAATGCTTGAACAAAATTCCCCATTCCCTTCTACAATATTAGCCTCAAATTCCAGCCCTATAAAGTTTCTTTCAAAATTAGGTTTATTGGTTTCAAAAGCTGAACATGAGTCAAATCTGAAACATGGCATGCCAGCATGTCTTTTTTAACTTGACAAATTAATGTTATTGTAATACTGTTCAGTTCAGCAGTGACCCACTGCCAAAACTCTTGCAGGTGTTTCATGCAGTGCTTGAATCTGAGTCTCTGCTGGGTGCAGTTTGTGTAGTTGATCCAAATCTCTCTTGAGAAGTTGTGGAAAGCATCACACACTGATACTGCATGCTTGGCAGGGAATCGAAGAGTTTGGTTTTGTTTTCTTCATTAACAGTGGAAACTGGGAGGCTAAACTTTTCAAGGCTCCAGGGGTATAGAAATTTAACCAACACAAGTCCCATGCTATACTGTATTTTTAAAAAAATAATATTAGAGTTATTTTAGAGAAAGTAGTAAATCTTTCAGAATGCCACGTACCTATATCAGGTCTTTGGAGAAAAGATAGAAAACTTATATTTTCTTAAATTTTAGCTCTTGAAAAAATATGTCTTTGAACCCTGGAAATACATGAAAAATGTTAAAACAAATATAAAAAGGAAAAAAAACAAACTCGAGGGCAGTTTTTCTATTGCCATAATGGTTTTCATTTTTTATGTAATTCAGAAAATTGTTTGCCTGTTTCAGAAGGCCATTCAGAACATGGGGGCAGCCACATTAATTCACTCTGAGAGGATTGCAATGTCTGCACAAGGCTGATAATGCTGCGACAGAGGTAGGATCTGCAGGAAGAAAGTTGTACTTGGGACAGAAGTCCAGATTTTAGAATATGTAAAGCCCTGAGTGGTTGCTGTCTGTCTCAGGAAATGCCAGAAGTCTAGGGTTACCTCAGTTTCTGTTTGCAAGCTTCTACACATGTGCCTTTGGATAAGTGTTATTAGTTGTATTTGAACTAATTGTATTTTTGTGCTAATTGGAGTCAGAATGCACTTCTCCTACCTTCCAGCTAATTGTCCTAACAAAGGCTTTAATGAATGCATTGTCATGGTGTGTTGCAAGTAGCTAGAAATCAGACCTGCTCCTGTTCTGATTTAACAAAAATGCATTTGACATGAATGTGATAATAAAGCAAAATTAATAAATACTACTGAAAGAAAAGACGTTGTGGCCCAGACTTACCACCATGCCAAGCTTAGCAGACAGGAAGCATCTGACACATTTCTGCAGCCTGGTACCTGCAATCTCCATGAGAGCAAACACTGGATGGTTCCATACGTAAGGGAATTTGCTGAACAGAAAAGGCAGTAATGGACTATCTGCTGCAAACTTTCTGTCTTAGATTTTTTTCTTCACATTCCATAACACACAGTAAAATAGAAAATAAACAGAAGAAATTGAAACATATTTGTAAAACAACCATGTACAGCATGCTTGGAAAAGTGTTTCTGTGGAAATGATGTATTGGCACTCCATATTTATTTTCTGTTGAAGCTTCCAGATCAGGCCTGCTCAGTTAATAAGTCAAAGCAAGATTTTTCTAACAGCCCACACAGCATGTCTACTGATCTACCTGAAATTCAAGCTGTGTTATTCCACTTCCTACATCATCACTAATATAAAGACTCTGGTGTCAGAATTTCATTGACAGTTCTGTTCATGCATTTTACAAATGAAATGTCTTTCTTTTCCTTAATACATTACCATAAACTTGATTTCGACACTGAAATCAAACAGATATATCACAGAAAGTAGAAAAGGAGAATATATGTGCAAACAACAAGGTTATTCGTTTCCAAAATTATTTCATCTGAACTGTAAACAAAATCTGGTTTGGAGAGTGTAAGAATCTCATTTGACAGATACCTGAAACAGATACCCAGTGCCTATCCTGATGTCTGTCTGTCCCTGTTCAAATTGAAACTTTTACCTCATGTTGTAGAGAATGACCAAAATCTCAGAAATGTAGACTAGTACCTACTTCTAATTAGTGCTTGGAAGTAATAAGAGTGTTTAGAAAGATGGTGGTCATTGTTATATATAAATTAAATCTTCACGCTGTGTTTAAAACATGATAAAATTTTATGTTTGTTTTACTGCAGTAGTAACTGAGATACTTCAAGAGTACTGAGAATGAATCAAAATAGAGCACCTTTTGTATGCAAAGATTCTCAGTCCTATTTTGAAAGACGTACAGGATGGGACTGCCGTTTTGCAGTAACTTCAAGCTGCATCATCACATTCTTCAAAAGTTTACCTGTCTCAGATGTAGCTTTAATCTGTTCATATTTCTGGCTTGATTTCCTGACCAAAATGATAATTATGCTGGCAAAAATAAGTTGTTCTTGCAGATCCAAACAAAGGTGGTGGGGCAGGGGGAGTGAGTGAGGAAGAGGATGAAGGGATGACCTGATGGTATTTTGTGGACGTAGTGCGAGCTCACTGTGCATTAGTGGAATGATACCCACCCTGCCATAGAGGGAAGGAAGTCTGGAGGGCATTAGTGCTGTATCTCAATGAGTCAAGATGTAAACTTGTTATCTGTCATTTGCTTAATCATCATCATTGCTTAATCCTTAATTGTGACTTGTCATAGAATCATAAGACATCCTGAGTTGGAAGGGATCCACAAGGGTCGAACTCTTGCCCCTGCACAGGACCATTCTCAAGAATCACACCATGTGTCTCAGTGTTGTCCACACACTTCTTGAACTCCAAAACAAAGCAAGCTTTAAACATGTCTTCTTTGTCTATGTCCCTGTTTATAAGGTGACCATCCTCATCGTGTGACTGTGACTAGACAATGTTATTTCTGCACTGCCTTTTGCCATTAAATTTTAAAAGCTCTTTTTATTGTTCCCACAGTACTGGCCCACTTCAACTCAAACTGAGTTTTGGCCACACGAATTTTTCTGTACAGTGGTGAGCAGTATCTCTGTATTCCTCCCATGTCACCCAATCTTGTTTCCATTTCCTTTTTTCACCTTAGCTCCAGAATATGGTCCCTGCTCAGCCAAGCCAGCCTTCTGCCTTGCCTGCTTGACTTCCAACATTTTGGAATTGCCTTCTCATGTGCTTTTAGGAGGAGGTGTTGAAAAAGTGACCAGCACTGATGGACCCCAGCATCTTCTAAACCATTTTCCCAGAGACCTCAACACCTGGTTCCCTGAGAATCCTGCAGTGTGCTCCTAATATCCAGAAGGATATTCTGATCCTGAGAAAACATGTCTTACAATCAGTGTGGAAGGCAGTTTGTATGCAGTCTAATTTTCAATTTTTTTTACTAAATAGTCTGAGACTGACCAGTAGATTTTTTTTTTCTCCACTTTAATCCTCTTTGATAGTTCCTGGCTGGATATTTGGAGCAGGCATACGTGCCCTGTATGTATCAGGCAAGAAGTTTATTTTGATGAGCTGCAAATGTTGACAGCTTAATGAAGATGATTCTTTGTGTATGGTGATTCTCCTTTCTTTAATCTTTCTACTGAAGAAACGGAAAATCTAAATTCCTTGTGATTTAAAGTTTGGGTGTGGTGAATATGTCTTAATATCCAAATAGCTAATGAATGATTCTTAATCATGGTTGGATTCTTGTTCTTTTGCCAGTTAATGACCAGTTGAGAAGAGTTAATGGTCCTCAGATGCATCTTGGACCATTAACCTCTGAGGAAATTATTTCTTAGTAAGCGCCTTCTGTTAGGAATTTTGCTATTACAAGCTAAATGTATTTTAATGTCTTCTGAAATGATTTTTGTTGATGGTGGTGGGGGGTGGTGTTTTTTTCCCCATAACTTGTTTTGCTGTGTTATGTCATTGCATGGACTTAACTTTTTATTTGATACCACATAAATTGTCAACAAAGAAAGAACCAAAAGGAGCATTCCTGCAAGTCTAAAAATTGAAGTAGTCAATACTCAAAAATACTTTCTGTGATTGGAATTGACTTACGATATTTTTAATCTACTTTAGCAAGGAAGTGGTGTTGGAGGTAGCTTTTAAGGAATTTTATCATAAGGACAACGAAAGGAAGATTTGTGGACTGAGTGAACACCAGAACTGCAGTGGTAAAAAAGACTGTGTTTTACATTACTTGGAATTAGCACCCATTGCTGGGTTGAGGCATCGTGTTGCAATATGTTGCAAGTGGTTGCCATGGATCCAGCTC
>JAYRBT010000093.1:11696243-11708369 GCA_036023395.1 Myiotriccus ornatus
TTGGAGTTGGATCAGGGGTTGGACTTGATGATCTTGGAGGTCTTTTCCAACCCAATCTATTCTATGATTCTATGAAATAGTAATAGAAAACTATGGAAATTTTGTCTTAATTTTTTTTAGTTACTATTATTTTTTTATATTTAATAAGCAGATGTGAGGGTGGGCTAGATTTATGCACATGCCAAGTAAATTTTTAAGCAGCTAATCACAAAGGCATTCAAGACTGAGAAGAAACAGCCTCAAGTTGTATCAGGGGATGTATGGAGTAGATATTTGGAAAAATTTCCTCAAAGAAAGGGTGGTCAGGAATTGGAATAGGCTGCCCAAGGAAGTGGTGGAATCACCATTCTGGGAAGTGTTCAGAAAGTGTGTGGATGTGGCACTTGGGGATATGGTTCAGTGATGAACACAGTGGTGCTGGGTTAATGGTTGAACTCAATGATCTTGGACTTCTTGTGCAACCTAAATGATTCTATGGTTCCATGACAGTCTATGTATTAGTTCAAAGCACAGGAGGATCTCCAGTGAGGCTGAATCACACAGGTAATTGAAGGGGAAGGTATGGATCTTGTAAATTACTTTTTATCCTCTACTGCGGCAGCAAAATGGAAATGCAATGATGAAGTTGACTCTAATAGATAACATTGAAAGCTGGCAACTGTTTTGTTCCAAGCAGCCATTTAGGCCATCTCAATATACAGTTGTTTTTGTGCTCCTAATTACAACTTTACTGAACTCCTTGGTAAACTATGCAGTGTAAGTACTTAGCACATTTTAAGAGCAGTTGGCTATAATGTATCTCCAATAATATGTAACTATGTGGTCTGTAGCATGCGTAGTTTTTGCATTTTGTGGGTTTTAAAGATCCCATCGTCATCTGAAAATCAAGTATTTCATCATTCATGTTAGAAGTCTATAGGTTACAGATCTTATGGCTGGCAGGTCACAGCTGTGAGTATAGGTCTCTGTTTTAACTTCCATGATAACTTCTCTGTGTAAGTAAGTAATGTTTTGCATGGCTGAATTCATACACCAGATTCTCAGCTTCATTCAACATAAATTTTCTGAAGGATTTTGGAAAGAAGCAGTGTTGTCTTTTCACTTTTTTTGTAATGAGTGAGGAGCCAAGATCTGAAGTTAGCATCAGATCAACTCATGTTCTCCCTTTTGTTTGAGAAAATTGATTCTACAACTCTGTGCTGGTTGTGACGTGGTACTAACTTAGGAGTGCTGGCATACTTTAAATTTCTGCTGTGTGTTTTCCTCCTGCAGCAGTGTATATCAAGAAATCATCAGATCAGTGTCAGGAGTTATGAAACAAAGAAACGAAGCAAAGCCCTTCCCCGTGCCAGCCACACATGTGTTCTTTTTCCGGGTTTTGCACTATTAGAGGAGAAATCATGGGAGAACATGGATACAAATTTTTTTCACACAATCATGATGATTCATTGACATTTGTATGCTTCGTAGAGAGTTTTTTTTTGGTTTTGTTTATTAGTTTTTTGGATTTGGTTTGGGTTTTTTTTATAAAATGTCCTTAAATATCAAGCAATATTCTGATACGTGTTAGAAAGGTGGTTTATATACTCTCTTCTAGGGGCCATCTCTGATGAACCCCTGACGACTTGGTGGGTCTTAAGTCTTGCCCTCTATCGTGTCCCCTTCATCACTAGATGTTTTCGCATCCTGTTAGGGGCTGAGCTCTGAAGAGTCGAGGATTTGTAGCGTGCACAGCTGAGGATCAGATAGGAGAAGTTAGTCCTGAGATGTTAAGTTCTGATCTGCCAAGACTGAGTGTTGCTGCTGTTGATGGAGCCCTTTCTGGACAAGTAAGATCACACTGCTTTAATTTGTGTACAGACCTTCAGGATTGGTATTTGCTGTGCATGGAGTCTTGTCAAGCCTAGAGCTGAACCTCTGACATGTGATTCAGCCTTTCCTGATACTGACAAAGGACCATTTAAGGGATATGGAAAGTATCCCTTAGAAAATATCTGTGGAGAGCAGATGCTATCTTGAGCTGTATTGATAAGTGTCCTCCTAATTCCTTGTTCTGACTCTACAACTTAAAACAATGCCCTTTTTCAGGGAATTTTTTTGCAAAAATGGGAATCTTCAGAATTAAAATACTCAAATACCTTTTCACTGGGACTGAGCTAGTCACTACATTGTCTTTGAAAATGAGTGAACTCTCAGAGCTCATTGGAGGTGGAAGTCACCCATTCAAATCAAATATGTCTTAATGAGCAGGCTTGCTTTTTCTGATTAACTCACATATGTTCTTAGTAGTTTGGCTGATATTGTTAAGGAAGATTGTCTGTGACTTGAAGAATCCTTGTAAGTATTCGCTGCAACTCATCAACAGAATTGAGGTCTGGGATGACAGTCTTTTCACAAAATTTTGTTTTGCAAAAATTATTCCCTAATAAGCCTGGGAAAGGACAGCAGAAAAAAAGTTAATGGTCAGGCAATTTCTTATCTCTTAACTGAAATTTGATATATATCTGCCTCCTAAATTCAAAAAGCACCATGCAAACCAGTCATATTTTTGCTTCTATGTTCTTACAACTAGGTAATATATCCATTTAATACATAAATTAACCATGCAATTAGTGTGAACTCCGGTGAAAATGTAATACACATTGAGTTTCTGAAATCTTTCATTAACCTCTTGGTAATACAGTTTATTACATTTAGAGTGTAAGCTTGTCCTTTTTGACTTTCTCTTGTGCTCAGTGCTGTGACAGCTGCAGCACGCAAAACACGGGAAGCCCTGCCGTTTATGGCTTATGTGCCACAGATTCTGTAGCTGTAAAATGACTCCAACTATTTTTCATCATTTTCAAGAATAAAAGATGGATAGTCATAGAAATAGTAAACAGCCATATGTTATTCACATGCCTATGTGATTTGTAGTTTTATGTAGCTGACTTAACCTTCCTCTGTTTTCTCTTTTCTAGGTTAGTGGGGACCATTTTGCCTAGTCTTTCCCCTCAGCAGGTGTGATTGTCCTCTGAATTTTCTCTGGTTACCCTGTGAGGGCCTATCAACATCACATTTCCAGTTATCAGTGTTAGAGCAGAAAAAATACCCATGCATCAGTAAGGAAACGCTCAGAAGTCTTTCTGGGATATCGCAAACATGTGTTTGTGTTACAGCACAAAGATAATTTTACGTGTCAAAATCGGCTTCAAACCCTAGGTAAGTCTTTTGCCAAGAATGAGATTCAATGAAATGTACTCCTGTGACTTTTGAAATCTGTTTCGGGTAAACAGAATTTCATTTATTTGATGCTCTTCTGAGACGTATTCAAAAGTAATTTAGTACTTGCTGACATAATTTCATTGAGCACTAATTCAATGAATGTTGTATTTTTTTTGCTGTCAGTGTGATGTCTCTAGTACAGTTAATGCAGCCTTCAGACAGTTACTGACTGTACATGCTTCCATTAATGTACCTCCCACACTACAGTACTTCCATGGAGACAAATAGTCTCCATCACTCTGGTTTATTTTTTAGACTTATTTGTTGCTTACCCAAGTCCCAGTTTATTGCTTATCAGTACTCTGGACTGGTAGTCACGAGATATATATATATATAGATATATATATATATATATATGTGTATGTATTAACCCTGACTCATTTCCTGACAATAAATAACTTACTAAACTACATGTACATCACTTTTTTTATCAATAAAATAGAAGCAAAAAAAAAAAAAATTCAAATACAGAGAATGTAAAAATGCAAAAATTGATGGCTATTTATTTACAATAGCAAAAGCCTTTAATTTATAGTTGTTGACAACTATGATGCAGAAATATTTCAGTGTGTAAGCATTAAACAGCCTCCAGATCTGGATAGAAAATGGATACATTTTGCTGTGGATCTCTATTACACAAGTGAAAACAGGACTGGAGTCACAGGTAGGAATAGATCCAGTCCACAGTTTTGTGTGATCTGTTCTGAAGACTGACACTGGAATATGCTCTTCTGTGTAAATGTATTGCTTCAGAGAAATATTACTGCTAAAAATAACAGGAACTCACAGTTTTTTACGACAGCAAAAGTAATATAGCTGAGTGTGGACTCTTAACACATGAAGAAATGGACGTAAACTTTATTGAATAGGAAGTGTGAAACACAATCATTAAAATCCTCATCTTAAGAAAAGTTTTAACTAAGTGTTGACTCTGGTATGTGTACATGTAATATAAGAAAAAATACAAAACTGATTATTTGGGCAGAAATATTAAGTTCAAATTAATGCACATGTTGACAATCAGAATGCTGTTATATACCTATTTGAATGGTGATGTAGTTGAAAACCACTGTTCAGTCTTGAATTTGCTCTTTCAGTATTAACTTTAATAATTAAATTTTCTACATTGTCCTGGATTTCAAAATACAGATAAAATACTGTTCATCTTCAAATGGCTCAGTAGGTATTGGAGGATGCCAAGATTTTTTTTGCTATGGAAATCATGGAATGAAAATCTGTTGACTGTATTTTACAGAATAAAAACTGAAGGGGACCATTATGGAATTTATACCAGTTTTTAAAGGTACAGTTTTTTGGGGAAATCTGGAAGGAATTTGAGGATAACAAGCTGCGCTTTATGTTTCAGTACAATTTAGCAGTCCCTCTGTTGTTTCATAATAATATATTATGAAAAAAATTCCTCATGTTCCTACACAAATTTTAGATTAGTTTACACACTCAAAAAGTGTTCATAGTTATAAATGACATGAAAAAACTTGACACTTTCCCTTCTCCTACATTTTTTTTTTTGATTTGTCCATCTGAATGTCTATGTTCCTGACAAGAACAAAAGACTCTAGCTCTCATGCTTTATTCTTCTGGTGTATATTCCTCTAGAGCTGCTCTGCTTGGATTTTTTATTTCCATGATAAACTATTTACTTCTATTAAAAATAATCCAAAACAACTCCAAAAAAATTCTGGTAAGAAAAAAATCGTTTCTTCCTATTCCCAGCCCCAATCTCTAGTCTCTGGAGTGCTAATCCGTGTACACTGATCTGTAGTAGAAGATTCACTCATGATTAATAAGCACCATTAATAAATACTTTTGTCTTAATCTATAAATATTTTTTAGGGTGCAGTCATAATTGACTATGTGCAATATTTGTAGGAGAATTTATTCCAAGTACTTACCACATGGAATATAGTCTCTCAAAACAAGAAAGTCATGGAAAACTTGTAATTACTTTTTTACTTCTACAGTTCTGTTCTGTGAACTTGTACAGAACAGTCCAAGGAAATTGGAATTGTTGGCTCATCCAGTGATGATGGAAGTCATTGAAGTCATTAAACTTTTAAGTAAATTTAATATAGGATATCTGTATTTCTGTGTCCTCTAGGAAAATTGTCCCAGCTTGTGGCCTTATAAATTCATGATTTTTCCAGAGTGTGATGTGATCCCTAAGCTGCTTGTTCGTTTGCTAGTAGTTTGTTTTTATCTTTGGCTATTATTGTTGATTGATCCAAATAAAAGATTAAGTCACATGAACTTAAAATACCATTTTTATAGTAGGGTTATAATGAGAAATACGTACAAGTGGAATTATGTTTGAACTGCTCCTTCGAGCTATTCTCTTTCAGTGGCAGTCAGGATGTACCTCACGCTCCCTGTCTGAAGTATAATTTGTGAGTGACCATTGGGTGTCACTGCTGCTGCTTGTAATACAGATCTGTTCCCACCGCTATTAAAAGAGTAGTCTGGAGGTTTAATTTGGGGAAAAGAGCATCTCACATTAATTTCAAGATCTGCTTTTTCCCTTTTAGCAACATGGAAAAGGGTCACCCAGAAATACCATGACTGATATCAGTGAAGGATAAGAGGCACAATAACAGAGATGCAGTTTCCACAGATATTCTGCAAGGCCTAATATGTATAATTAAATCCAATTGCTTTAAGATGATACTGACAGTATTACAATAAATTTTTAATCGGGGAACAGATTTCCACTTAAGTGAAATCAAATGCCTCTTTGTTTTTTAAGGGAATAAAGGCCTATGCTGCCACGTTGCTGCTTTTAAAACAAAGACCGTTTTGGTTAAGAAAACCCCAAACAGTGAAAATCCTGAAACTGCAAAGCAGCATTAAAATTAGACTTAGAGCTCTTCATATGTTCACTAATGAGTGAGTGCCTTACATTACCAACAAGCACAGCAGGTGGCCTGTAAACCTTGAAAGACTGATAACGTTTCTTACTGTTGTGAGAATCAAACGTGGTTTCATACTGAGTGGAAAATAAGGTGCTGATACTATAACATGCACACATTGTTGACTTTATGGTCTTCTTCATTGGAAGGCTCTGCATGTTCTCAGAAGCATGTAGACTTTCACAAGAGAACTCAAGTGTTCATAAATAATAAATATCTGTTCATAAAGAAATGCATTGTGTTCAAAATACATTCAAAATTTTTCTGATCAGAAAAAATCAGAAAAAATGTGTTGTTTTAACATCCTTTGCATCTGAGAAATCAGTCAACTGTATACACCATAAATATATACAAAATGTTCCTGAGAATGAATGTGGTTAGGCTGTGTTTAGTGCACTTTGTGCTTATGCATTTGCTTTTTTTCAGTAAGAAGAATTTTATCTGTTGTCCTTTTTTTCTTGCTAGGAGTAAGCTATTAGTAGAGAAAATCAACACTGCAATTTTGTCATACTTTTTAGAATGAAATACATGAATTTCATATGTAACTTTAACATTATCTGTGTGCAAGGTCTTAAGATGTTTGTAGGCTTCAGAAAAAATGGCTTCTTCTTAGTGATTTAAATGTTTAACGTTGGGGTAAGCAGCAGGTCCGCAGACCTCCTGATGAAGGATATAGAGGCGGAGGATTTTGGCTTAGACTGCTTGAAGCCGTTTCCCTGAGGAATTCAAAGGAGCAGTGAAAGATTTGAGAAGGTGCCAAAACTGACCAGTGAGAGAAGAATGTAAACAAGGTGTGAATATCCAATCGTGTGTAAGGGTTAGTAATAGACCATAGATAGAGAGTTATTAATGGAAAAGTATATAAGGTTCTGTTCACAGAGTGTGTATAAGACTGAACTGAGCAATAAAGCAGACTTTCGGATCATCATACTGTGCCTGGCTTTTATTCTTTCGACCTGCCTGACTACTACAACAGTTTAATATTTTTCTATTCCTTTCATGAAGCCATATGTTAAAACCACAACCCCACAGAACACTATGTAGGCATCTGTGGATATATGTTGCATGGATAATGTTAAGTTTAAGTTAGCAAAATATAGTCTATAAAACTTTTACAATGTCCTTATGGTATTTTGTGAGTCAGGGTTCTGCTACTACCCTTGTTTTTAAAGATGAGGAATTAAACAAAAATGCATCATAGACCTTAATTCTATTCACATAAGATGTTTTAAGTGGAATAAGTAATTGACCCTAACAGTATACGGTCCAATTAATTTTTAATTGCTGGATATTTGCATGACTTATATAAATAGCAAAGATAAGGGGAAAAAAACTCCACCAGATTTACTTCTGAAGGAGGGCTTTAACTTTGGACATAGACAAGTATTGCAGACTTATACAATAAATTAAACTTGATGGGAGTTCTCTGATCTGGCCACCAGCTTAGACCATGGCTGTCAAAGTTACCACAGGTTATGTGGGACCATGTCCCTTTTATTTTTAAGCATTTCTAGGAGTGGAGTAGCATAAGTTCTCTAGGCCACATATTCCAGGGTTTCCCTACTGTCATAGTAATAAATTTCTCCCTTACCTCTGGACAAAGTGCATCTCTGCAGGGCTGGGAGCATAAAATACCATGAAAAGGTGCTGGGGGGTGGGTAAACTGACACAACAATTGTAAAATGAAACAAATCCCAGAAGCCCTAAATGCTGGAAAATATTTTCTTAAAATTTTTTTCTTCTGAGATCTGTCTGATGCTTCATTGAAATTAATGTTCCACTCAGAGAAATCCTGGTCCCAGAGCTTGTATTGTTTTCCAGCCTCAGGGTCATGGTTGCAGAATAATTATTATTAAAAACTAGAATCAGCTAAAAAGTATGTTAAGTGTTTTTTCTCTGTTTTCAGTTTGGCTTCGATTGTCATACAGGGTTTCTCAGTCTCAGTTTCTCAGTGCACCAGCTTTGTGTGGGATTTTGTAGTAACTTGCTATGCCTCTGGAGGTTTGAACGAAGACTGAAGATTTTCATTAATTCGAAAACAGATAAAAGGTGGCAATGATTTTCCTTTATGGTCATACGGATACAGGAAGGTAAACTGATGACTGATTCAACTGTACAGGGTTTTAAACAGAATTCATTCTCATAGAAGTTACAGGATTTAAAGGGGACCATAAAGACCTTATGATGTAAATGTTTCTAAAATGAGATGGGAAGTTGTCCTACTTCCTGTACTTTAGAGAAGTCTATGTTCAAAGAGTTCTCTGGCATGATCTTGTTAAAAAAACCCCATAATAATTCACATCCTTCTTATTACTAAGTTATAGGCCCCTATTTCATCAAAATCTAGTAATACTCAAAATCCCTTTGCATTTTCATGCTTATTATAGAGATGGTCTGTACTCTAGGCTGATTTAAATTTTAAAAAAAGTGGAATGGATCTATGGTTCAAATTAAAGCGTTCACAAGATGACAAAGTTATGATCAGTGCCTCTTCATATGAAATAGGCTGTAGAGACCTCAATTTTATTACTGCTAGCAGGGGATCACAATATCCTATTGCTTCCTTAACCATTTTGCTTCAGATGTATTGCACTTCTTAATTTACCTTGGCAAAATCTTTCTTATTGTCCACTCAGTATGGTGCCTACTGGCATATGATGCCACATCCAGAATGTTCAAGATGACTTCCCACAAGCAAAATCAGTACAAGTTGATCCCTGGAAAAAAGAGAGATGTATCACTCACAGTAGAGGTCTCTATAGATTTTGGTACCCTCTTTTCTTGTGAAGTCATCTGTGCAGTGTTACTTTCCTTTTCCCCTTTATGATATGCTCCTCTACTCTGATCTGAAAATGTTTGGTTTTGAGGCCATTGAAAATGATTTATCACTTTAGAGCATCTGAATATGTTCCTATTTGATTCAAACAAGGTCTACCATGTCATATTTTCAGGGAGTCAGTTTCAGTAATGGTTTGTTAGGACAATGTTTTGCAGGACTCTTCTATTAAACTGGTTTCCTTTCTCCTTCCTCTCTCACACTATCCTCTACTGTTTCCCTCCTTACTTTAGAAGCAGAAAGAAAATTCACTTTTTCTCTCTGCTTCTAAGTACACTACATGAAAAATGACTCCTACCTGTGCTGCTTCTGCATGGCTGAAATAAATAACTAGTTTCCTAAATGGTCACTTATAGTGGAAGGACTGTCTATCTATTTATTTCAGTCTCACAAGATCTTTTTCCTCAAAAGCTCTATACACAGTGGAAAAAATATACCATCAAGAGATAGGTTAAAGCTGAAGAACATAGATGTGAAAGTCCAAAGAAGAAAAAGGCCTTGGGAGTAGGCTGATGAGAAAAGATGTCTGAAGGCAGGAAGAATATACCAGGGAGCAAACAGTAATTACAGCAAATAAAAGGAGAAAATAGGTATTGCCCAGAAAGAGGGTGCAGATTCTGGAGCTGGATCACTGTGAACAGCTTCTAGAAATGATAAAACAATACAGAAGTTCAGTAAAATATAATAAAGAGATTAGGCAATTTAACTTTTTATATTGCAGGGTTAGGAGTGGAGACTTTTTGAAGATGGCATCAGCTGTTCTTAGAATGTATACATAAATTCCTGAGTTTTTTGTTAGAACATCTTCAGCAGTAGAAAGTTGGTTACAGCCTTGTTAAAATTTAAGTCTGTAGCTATGCCTAGAGAATTACAAACTCATAATGACATTAAAATCCAATTAATTGGATTTTAAAATAAATATAAAGCTTAGGCTTTTATAATTTAACCGTATCTAAAGTTCTCAGTGCAGTAAGTAGAGTTCACTGCTTTAAGAAAGCCTTTCATGTGTACACTGGGCACAAGCTCTGCAGTAAGACTATTATGTCAGTGGTTTTACCTTATATGTATTTGAATCCCTGTCCTACTTTTCTCATGCATACAAGAGTCTACAGTCTTCTTTCCAGTGTACTTCTGTAGGGTGGTGCTGGCTCTTCTTTCTCCTTTGTTATTGGAGGCCACTTTGAGCAGAGAAGGGGTGTGCTTATTTATGGTCCTTACAATGTGTTGTTTTGGTGGTGGAATGATGTTGTTTAACACAAATGAATTATGCTGTGCAAGCTGAGCACTGACCATTATTGGCACTGAAAATCATTCAATATGATGTGTGGATGCATCACTTGGGGGCACAGCTTAGTCCTGGACTTGGCACTGCTGGGTTAACAGTTGTACTTGATAATTTTAGAGGTTTTTTCCAACCTAAATGATTCTGTCATTCCAAAATTGCCATGCCTTGTATGGCAAAAAGCAGTAAGAGCATTAGCCTCTTCTTAGTTATTTAATTAAACCTTTTAAGAAAACAGAAAATATGCACTTAGAAGTAGTGGACTAAGAATTTAAAAGAAAAGAAAAACAGCTCATGGGCTACAAAAAGGTAACACATCAGAAAATAACTAAAACCATTTATTTGTGAATAAATTTTGTGAAGAGTTTAAAGTGGTTAAAGAGAAAATTGCTTTGAGCTGCTCTGGAAAGGAAATTGTCAGGTAGGAGGAAACTTACAGGTGAAGTTGTTCAGGGATCAGTCTTGGGACCAATATAATTCAACATTTTCATTACAGCCTTTGGCAGAAGAGAGCTAATGAGGCCTGCTGATAAAACAAAGTTGTTCAGCATCATCAAAAAGAGGGATGAAAAACTGGGTCACCTTGTGCAATAGTCTGCAAGGTGTATGAGATGAAATTTAATAGTACAGCTGCTTAGTCATATCCTTAGGGAGCTGTAGTAAGAAAATTCATTATTAACTGAAAGCTGTTTAGTTGGAAATGACAAAAGATTAGAGGAATTTAGTGTGACAATTGATAACAGAGAAAGTACAAGTCAAGAGTTACGAAAAAAGATCTTCCAAGAAAAAGGGAAAAGAGATTCCAGGATTCCTTGTTAGCATACTATATTCTTTTCTAGTATAAGAGTGTTTCTAATACAGTGCTTAAGAAAAGGCTACAGGTAAGGATCAATGTGCAGCCTGTTATGAGAAAAATTGAAATAAACTATGGGTTGTTTGGCACAGCAAAGTGAAAGCATGAGTTCTAGAAAGGGAAAGGACTAGCTTAGTTATATAACAGTTCTTATAAATTACTAAATAAAATAACCAAAATAAAGTTTAGAAAACCAGGAAAAATGTTAAACTCTCAGAAAAAGTGTGAGGTTCTGAAAAAAAATTCAGTAAGGGTAGTACGACTTGACAGTCCAAGTGCTTTTAGGGCAGTCTTATGGGCTTGTCACCAAGGAGAAAGTGTAAAAGGCTTTCTAAAGGTGAGGAAATCCCAGAGGCAATTTTTTCAGGCTTTACATCTCTTAGCTAATTTGAGCTTTATTGAAGATCTATATATTCTCTTGAGAGTTTCACTGCAGTTGTTCCTGTGTTTACTACCATTTTTGCGTATTTTCTTTAATGATAATTTACTTATTAGCTACTTTGTTGCTTGTGGATGGATTATTTCTTCTACCCTGAGAAACTGATCTTGAATTCCTCTTTATCTTTTGAATTTTTCCTGTGTCCCTCCTCCTTCCTTTTCAGTGAGATTCTTCTCACCTTTCTTTACACTCATCCAGTTGCCAAGCTGACACATTAACACTTTCATTTTTCTCACCTTTTCCTAACAAATCAGCAGTGAATTTGCTAAAGCCTCAGGTTTTGCAGGTTTCACACTGAAGGGATGCCAGGCACCTGACATCTTAGAACACTGTTCTTCAGCTTGTTTGTAGTCATAATCAGTCTAAGCCACTTCATACTTGGTTTAAATCACAAATTAATTTTTTAAATGGGAAGACTAGAAATTTTACTTTGCTAGCAATGCCTCTGCTTTCAAAAAACTTTTTGGTATATGCACCAAGTCTGTATGAACTGCTGACAATTTTTCTGAAAATAATAGTGTTTTTTAA
>JAYRBT010000093.1:11708469-11742604 GCA_036023395.1 Myiotriccus ornatus
CATAAACCTTCTCTCTACTTAAAGTAATTGTGTGGGGGGTGTGAAAGCAAATTGACCCAGGGCAAAACCACGACAATCCCCACTCCAAATTAGGACACAACTAAAACCATATTTAACCTGTCAGAAAGCTGTACTTCATGGCTGTATCTATTAATTCACAAACCAAAATGAGAGTCGAGTATAAACAGAAAAGGAATAATGCATGTTAAAGCTGTGTGAAGAGTGATTTCTGGAATCCTTTATATACTGGAAAGGAAAAAGAACAAAAGCTTTCATTATGTGTTTCTGGTAGAGTGAAGAGAGTAAGCTGAGTGAGGCAGCATAACTGCATTGCATAGCATGGTATGGCATCCAAAGTAACTGGTCTCAGCAAGAAAGACACTTCTTCTCTAGCCATTGATATAGCTTCTCTAATGCCACCTCTGGTATTTCTTTGCCATATTTTAAACTGAACTAATGGGTCCTATAAAGTATCCTGTCCCTAAGAGTGGGCAGCAGCTTAGTTGAAATTGCATGAGACAGAAGTACGTCTTTTCCTATGTATGTCTTCCAATTCCCATTGTGTATCAGGAGAATCTGATTCAGAAACTGCAGAATGCAGTTTCTGACTATTTTAAATAACACTGACTGAAAGCCAAATCCTCTGTTAATTTGTCTTTTTTTAAACTTATTAATATTTTTTGTGCTTACACTATACTATACAATCAATGGGCTCTACAACTTAATTATGCACAGCAAACTGTCTCTGGACAGATCTCAGGGGGAAAACCAGATCAGAATGTTTCTTGTTGGTAAAAGCTAACAGATACTGAAACCCTTTCAGTTCTCCCTTGTGCAAGGTCATACAGACAGGGATGGCCCAAAAGTGACTAAGAATGGAGGAAGAAGCAGACTACAGACACCTGACTACTAGCAGGATGAAAAATGATCAAATAATGTATGTAACACTTGGGGTAACACCAATGACTTTGTTACTTCAGCAAGCAAGAAATTGTATGCAGTATGGAATAGTTTAGTACTTCTAAACGGTTCTGACCAATTTTTTTTTTTTTTTGTGCTGTAGTGACCAGAGAATTTTTACAGTTATGATAAAATATGTACATTTCTGATTTTCTGTGAATTAAATTAAATTAAACCTACTTTAGGGATTGATTTGTTAAAGTAGCCTCTGGGCATCACCATTAGTGTGCCTGTATCTTAGTGATTTAATAAAATAATTATGTAGAAGATTAACCTCAATTAAGAAGCTACGGAATAAGAGACCATAGTACTTGATGACACTTTAAATACCTTACTATATCCAAGATAAAAGGCAATGGACAACCCTCACAATTTAAAGTATTAGAGAGCAACAAATACTGTTAGAGCAAACTCTAATTTTTTTAAACTTCAGGCAACTTAAATTCTAGGCATAATTTTAAAGGAATATTCATGACAGTGAAATATTACAGTCAATTCATTTCATCAGCATATATTTCTGTGTATAAACTTAGAGATGACAAGAACATTACTGTTTACGTTGTGATGCTTTTCATCAGTTTAGTTATCCCTTTCTGTGAATAAACCTAAGTTTTAGTTCTTTATTCTATTGATTTTAATTCGTTATACAAAGAAGGTAGATCATCTCTTTCAAACTGCCATTCTAGAGAAAACTATGTTATTTTCAGTTCCTGATAGTGATCTTATTAAGATCAGCACAACCATGAAAATACGTATGTGTGCAGAAGATAGTGCTTTATAACAGCACTTAGAAACACCGAATGTGACAATTATGAAGTGTTTGCAATTGGTAAGATTGCATAGAAGAAGGTTTTAAACAGAATATTCCATTATGATTGTTTTATATGGAAATAAAACAGGATTTTATTGGACTAAAAGAAAATGGAGCATTTTATAATCTAGGTATTATCGTATTTTTCTTTTAAGTGCAGAAATGTATCCAGACTTTTTTTTTAATTAAAACCTGTAAAAATATGACTGAACAAACTTCTATCTTGTAAAATCTTTTTTTTTTTAAATCTTTGTCTGAATACAAGGATATCATGAGATCTCTGCAATCCCAGCAAACAGCTCAATGTAGTTGCAAAGTTTCCTTAATAAGCAATTTATTTTTTACACTTCCCCACTGTCATTTATGTGGCACTTTAAAATTCCTGTGAAAACTACAGGTTTTAGTTTATCCTAAACTGAAAAGGAAACAAAAGTTGTTTTAAAGAACTCTTCTAAAATACAGGCATGAGAATTTCTAAATAATTAATGTGTTTCCTTGGTTTGGATTAGTTAGTTTAGAGCATTTTTTGTTTGGTTGGTTGGTTGGTTGTTTTTTGTTGTTGTTTTTGTATTTGGTTTTGGGTTTTTGTTTGTTTTTTGGATGTGTGTTTTGGTTTTGTTTTTTAGAAAGGTCAATAGCAAATAGTTAAAAAAATATTTTGAAAAATTATGCATTGTGTTTTGTACTCAACCCTCTGACTGTTGTAATGTATAATTTGAGGGGAAAAGCAAAACTCTTCAGATCCTTTATATTGTAGAGAGCTGGACACAATAACTATGACGGAGAGAGTTTCCACTGAAAATCATTTCCTGGACTTTGACTGATAAGAAAAGATGTTACAATTTTGGAAAGATCTCCTGCCTGGCTCCTTCATGAACAACACTGGCTTTGAGCAGAACCTCTCACAGATCATGCTAGAAAATAAACATATTGATATGCTATGAAAAAGGGCAGTAATTACACTGTATTCCTACCATCCTCAAACAGCCATGGGTATCAACAACAAATCATGGTATTTTTGTTGGGTGGGTGTTTTTTTGTTTGGTTGGGTTTTTTTGTTGTTTGGAGTTTCTGTTTGTTTGTTTTTGTTTCTGATCTTTCCTTTTTCAAAGCACTGAGAACTGAAATCACACAGAATATGAAGATCAGTGTTGCAGATGACCTGGTGCCAGCTGGATTTCCCAAGATTCTTAGGCTTTGCTGGTGCAGGTACACCAATGTGTTTGCAGGTTCTTCTGTGTGAAACATGCCTGTCTCTCAGCAAGCTGGCAGCTGTGAAGATAAAAGGTATTTGGGCCCCCAAATTTAGCTAAAAAGCTAATAATCTTTAAGACAAAATAACTCTGCCAAAAGCAAAGCAGAGTTTTGTGCTTGAGAACACAGAACACCTGGCAACATTTGAGTCAAAGCTACTGCTGTAGCTAATTACTTGCTACCTATTTAATAAAACACTAAGCCTAAAGGACTTCTTGGAGCCTTTCTAATACGTTCCATATTTCGAGTTGTTTGTTGTTTTGTTTGGTTGTTTGGTTTGTTGGTTTTTTTTTTCCAGTTTGAATGCGGTCTTTGAAAAGTATGCTACTTAGAAGATAATTTATGCTGTTACATTTCACTGATATCTGAAAGGCTCTTTATTTGGTGTGTGCAATTCTTTTAAGGTAATGCAGAGAGGAGTTCCCTGATATAAAGAAAAACTCAACTCCTCGCTTTAAAAAACCCCAAAACAAACAATGTCGTAGCTATCGTATAGCCATCATAAAGCAGTGGATTTTTTTTCAGAGGTGTTCAAACTTCATGCATAAATATATTATTGTATTTGAACCACATTCCAAATTTGGACTTTTATTCTTTTTCACTTTTTTGTTTGTAGGATATAGCATCTGCAAGGAAATAGGAGTAAGATAAAGAGAAATGAAGAAAAAGGTAACATTTTTCCTTTTCAGCCTCCACGCTCCAAAGCTAGGACCACAGCTGTATGCAGTTTCATCAAAGTTCTGGGAAAGCAAGAAGGCTCACTTCATTCCAGCAGCCTGAAGTATGCTTCCATTTTGACCACTGGGGACCTCAGTGTAAATTACTGAGATCATAATCATAGAATCATAAAATGATTGGAAGCAACTGTAAATACCACCTAATTCCAACGTCCCCGCCAAGGGCAGGGACACCTTTCACTACACCAGATGGCTGAAGGCTCCATCCAGCCTGGCCTTGAACACTTCCAGGGATGGGGCATCCACAGCTTCTCTGGGCAACCTGTGTCAGTGCCTCACCACCTTCATAGAGAAGAATTTCTCCCTAACATCTAATCTAAACCTAGTCTCTTTCAGATAAAATCTGATCCTATCACTTCATGCTCTTACACAAAGTCCCTCTCTATCTTCTTTATGGGCTCCATTCAGGTATGAGCCTTCTCTTCTCCAGGCTCAAAACCCCAATTCTTTAAGCCTTTCCTCATAGGAGAGGTGCTCCATCCCTCTGATCATCTTGTTAACCCTCCTCTGGAGTTGCTCCAACAGGTTCATGTCCTTTCTGTGCTGGGCCCCCAGAGCTGGATGCAGCACTGCAGGTGGGTCTCACCAGAGTGGAGCAGAGGGGCAGAATCCCCTCCCTCACCTGCTGCCCACACTCCTTTGGATGCAGCCCAGGACATACTTGGCTTTCTGGGATGAGTGCACATTGATGGCTCATGTCCAGCCTCTCAGACACCACCACCTCCAAGTCATTCTCAGGAGGGCTGCCCTTGGTCTGTTCATTCCCCAGCCTGGATTAACACTGGGGTTTTCCCCAATCCAGGTGCAGCACCTGGCACTTTGTCTTATTAAATCTCATGAGATTCCCATGGGACCACTTCTTGAGCTTATCCAGGTCCCTCTGCATGGCATCCTGTCTCCTTCAGGTATGTCAGCTACACCACTTAGCTTGGTGTCATCTGCAAAGTTACTGAGAGTGCACTGGATCCTTTCATCTATGTATTTGATGAAAATATTAAATAACACTGATCCCAATATAGATGTGACCCTGAGGGACACCACTTGTCCACTGGGACTCTAAGCCATTCACCACTACCCTCTGGATGTGACCATCCAGCCACTTCCTTATCCATCTAACAGTCCACTTATCAAATCCAATTTAGAGAGAAGGATGTTGTGGGGAACTGTGTCAAAGGCTTTACAGAAGTCCAGATAAATGACATCTATAACCCTTCCCCTGTCCACTGATATAGTCTCTCCATCATAGAAGGCCACTAGGTTGGCCAGCAGGACTTGCCCTTGGTGAAGCTGTGCTGACTGTTGTGTATCATTTCCCTGTTTTCCATGTGCCTTGTCAGAACTTCTGGAGGATCTTCCATGATCTTCCCAAGCACAAAGGTCAGGCTGACAGGTCAGTAGTTCCCAGGGTCCTCCTTTCCATTTTTTTTAAAGATAGGTTCAGTGTTTCCCCTCTTCCTATTGCCCTGAGTGCCATGATTTTTCCAATATCATGGAAAGTGGCTTGGCAACTACATCAGCCAGTTCCCTCAGGGAACATATCCAGGATGCATTTCATTGGGTCCCACAGGCTTATGCACACTCAGGTTCCTCAGGTGGTCATGAACCTGGTTTTCTCTTACAGTGGGAACAAAATACCCCAGTCTCCACCCTCCTGTCCATCCACTAAAGAGGTGTGTAGGAAGAGATGTTTCCATTGAAGACTGAGGTAAAAGCGTTGTTGAGTACCTCAGCCCTCTTCCGGTCTGTTGTTACCTATTTCACAGCACTGATTATCAGTGAGGATAGACCTCTGACCTTCCTTTTCTGTTAACATACTTGTAGAATCCCTCCTATTATTCTTTGTGTTCCTTGTCAGGTTCAGTTCCAGCTTTGCTTAGGCCTTCCCCAACCCATCCCTACACAACCAAAATTCATCTCTATACTCTTCCCAGGATACCTGTCCTTGCTTCTGCCTGTGCATTTGCTTCTTTCCCCTTAGTTTGACCTGCGGGTCTTGACTCAGCCATGCTGATCTCTTGCCTTCCTTGCCAGATTCCTTGCTTCTGGGGATTGTTAGCTCTTGGAAGACAAGAATGCTTACAGAAACACACATTCCTCAGAGATTTCAAAATCCTCTCATTTTCTATCTCATTACTTCTTCTTCACCCTTATTCTCATTTAAAATGTGTCCCTACTTGGAGAGCAGAGACCATGCTCCACTCTCAGTGCATCATGAGCTTTGATACTTTCACTTGGAATTCAAGTTACTTACTCAGTCTGAAAGCCAGTTTTATTCCACATGGACTCTGAACTTCTCACCTTACAGAAAGAAAAGGAGAGACTGATGGCCCCTCTGTGTAAGAAGGACTGGGTTGTTTTGAGCTCCTGAATATAAACAGCAGGCTATCTTGGTTACTGTCCAAGGTCCCTACAAACAGCTTGTTTCTCTTTGCATCACAGGACCATGTTCAGAGAACATTCCAGTTTATTGTCATGGGCTCTGTGGTGAGCATCTTTGCATGTGAATCACTTTCTTTTTGTATACTTTGGTTATTAGTATTGTTGCTGTTACTGTTAATTTTCTTATTTCATTGCTGTTTCCAGTAAATTTTTCTTATCTCAACCTGTGACCTTCACCTTTTGTGCCACCAATTCTCAAATACATCCTGTCAGGAAGAGGGAAAAGGAAGGGGAAGGGAAAGGGAAAGAGAAGGGGAAGAAAGAGGTGTGTGGTCCTGGTGGGGGCACTGAATTGGAGAGAAACATTCCTAAACCACGACAATAACTTAAAACCTAAATTTAGATTTCTCCAGAGCTGACTGTGGGAGAGGTTTAACAGTTTTTCCACTAAGGCTTCATTCCACTTTTCTAAAAAAGCTGAACAATGAAGGTGGCAGCCATCACTGCATCACAGCAGTTAGGAGGCTTCTGAGGAGGTAACATAACCAAATACAGACCATGTCATAACAAGCACTACTACACTCAGGCAAGTCTGTACTCTCAGCACTCTTTCTTAGCCTTCTGCACCCTCTTGTCTCACTGTAATGCCTTTGCTCACCATACCCAGGATATCAGTCAGGGATTTGCCTCTCATACCAATCCAAAAAAGACTTCTCTATATGTTATCAAGTGTTGATGGTGGATTATATCAGCTTCTAATAGGCTCCTGCTTCCTGCAGTACAAAATTATTTTTTTGAATGCTATTTTTTCTTTTTCTGGTTAGCTAAAAAATTCATTAAGAAATACAAATTTCTTAATATGCTCCAAAAATTTTGAAATTTCTATCATGAATGACATATATGTTTAGAAACCATCACAAGTATTTTAGGGACAGGCACCTATTAACAAAATCAGGATGTAAAATTCTGACCAAGTATGAAGTATGTTGTGAAAAGCAGTTCTACCTACAGGCATCACTTTGAGTTAATGTACTTCTGCATTACCTCCATCCACAGAGAAAACTTATGCAAGACATTCTCTCACTTTTTTCCTAAATCTCTTCTGATACCACATGATCTCTTACACTGGAAAAAACAGGCATTACAACATTCATTTAAAATTGGCAGATAATTGTTAAAGGGCTGAAAGCTTAATTTTCTGTCATGAAGTACCAGATTCAAATACATGACTCAGTATTTTCCTCTGATACTAAAAGACGACAAAGACATTACAATTTTAAAGGTATTTTGAAGCTTTCTGAGAGGCACTTTTTAATAAAATTGCACATAAGAGGCTATATTTTTAATGTGTTCATTCACTCACATCCCTTTTTGTAAGTACTCAGCTAATCTGCTTAAGATGGAAAAGATGGGTGCTATGACTCTTAAGAACCTAATTTAGCAATGTCATCTGTCATTAGCTTCATTTTAAATTTGTCTTTAAGGAACCTGTACATTAAAGAGAGTGAGAAAAATTGCCAAACCCACTCTTGACTCTTTTATATTGGAAAGGCCATGAATGATAAAAAGGGCTGACACAGAAGAGGAAGCTCACTATAGCAAATTATTTCCCATAACAAATTACTGTAAGTATTATAGCATTTAATCACACAATTTAGGACTGAATTTTTTGTAGTTACTAGTTTTAGCAATTATAGGTTCTCTTTTCTGCTGTGATATGGCCATTTAGTGAAAGAACACAATGTAGATGTGCAAGACAGTCTTGTTGGTTTAACTCCTTAAAGCCCATCATTTACAATATGTCTAAGTCTTTGTGTACTGTCTAAACAGGCCTTATTATGAAATTTTCTGCACTCTTTAAGGCTATATTTTCTGTCTGCATCTTGCTTAATATGACACACTTCACACGCTCTTTTGCTAAAATTTTATTTCTCAATAAAAGGTTACTTATTAAAAATTCTTTTTCTGTCTGTACTGCATATCACTATTGACAAGTGACACCTCCAAAAATTTAACAAAAACTGCTATCAAAAAACAAGCATTCTTCATATCTTCACTGTTGCTTCAACATGCTCTGTTCCCTCTTTCATTCAGTGTCTTTGAAGACAAGAAGTAAGGTGTGATAAAAGTCCAAATGTGTTTCTTGATATCCTGATTCATAGGTGTAAGCTGTATTTGAAAATATTTCTCACTCACTTTTATGTTGAAAACCAATTGAGTCTTTTAAGACCACCATCTGCTCAAGGATTACAGTAAAATTTGATAATGAACTCTGTCCATCTTCAAAGTACAGTGGCACCTACTTTTAGGAGTTTTAACCTAAATTAGGTATGCTCATAATACTGAGAATCTAAGACTTTGAGAACTAATTCATACTTTGGAAAAGGCAGACAGTTATAAGCAGAAAATCATGGCACCACCATTCCACAGTTTCACAGAGGAAATAAAAATGGATTTCTGTAAGTGATTTAACTGTTGTATTTTTATTGTTCTTAAAACAAGCCCTTTTTTTGGCAATGTTTACAACACACAAAAAACTTCAAAGATTTTATTTTTTGTTTGCTTCCCCCCCCCCCCACCCTAGTTCATGAAAATCACCTTTTGGGAGTCCATTAAACCCCTAAACAGTATACTTCCCCACTGATATAATACACTAAAATATTGCATTCTTAATGCTTTTGCAAGAAAGAATGCAAGCAAGCAAAACACAAAATTTTCAGAAACAGGCTTACACGTAATTTTAAATTGCAAATAGTCATGCAAACAAAGAGAGTACTTGTTTTTGCTCATTATCAGTAAGTTTCTGTTATTTAATGAGAGTCATAAATGTAAATCCCCAAAATGGATACATTAGATTTTTAAGAAGCAATCAAAGTGGTAAGTAGTACTGTTTATTTTGAAGCCCCAACCTCCAACCCTTTTCAACAGCAGATATCATACATTGTTAAAGCATCAGGAAACAGCCACAGACCACTCATCGTCAGAGAAAATATTCAGTGCTTCCAGGAACAGACAGGACTACTGTGGGTACATCAAGCACGTGTATCATGCATACAGATTTTGCTAAGAGTAGCATATCTGTGCAAGTGAGCCTCTGTGTACACTGGAGTAGCCTGGAAAAGATATGAGCTGCTGTCATGAGAACAATTAATATATTGAGCTCACAGTGACTCCTTTTACTGGGACTACTTTTTGTCCTTTTGCTCATCACTTGGGCAGGACATAGCTGTGATTTCCGGGGAGGTGAGCAGAAGATTTTCAGGAAGCACCGCAGTGGACAGTGTTTAGTAGCAACTTGTTTTACTTCAGCCAAGACATACTGCACCTCTGGGAAGTTTACAGGGTCTCTCTGTGACAGAGGAAGAGGCTGCAGTGGTCCATAAGCTCAGAACCTGTAGGTACCACAGGTTTGGATGAATTCAGTTAGGGAAAAAAAAAAAAAAAGCAGGGCAACATGACACAAGGTCATCCATAACAATGCATGATACAAACTGTGACCCCTTCTGGCTTCCACATATAGGTAAACAGCCCAGATTCTTCCAGAAGCTGCTGGATCCAAAGATAAATGTGAGAAAAACGAAAGAAAAAATATTGTCCACTGGAATAACAGAACACACTGCTGTAGATGGAAACTTGCCAAAGAAACATTTGCTCAGACTAGTAACAGGAACTAACTTTAAAATCTTTAGGTAAATTTATTGTTGCTATAAACTACTGACTTTTTATAGTTGCATATAAAATGATTTCTTCTTTGAAACAAATTAAGGTAGCTTGCCTACTTTCAGCAGCTTGCTGTTATAAAAAAAACCAGACTTTATCTGGCAACTCAATTTTAAAAAAGCACAATAAAAGTGCAATGTTTATTGTTGACTCTTATTGTTCCACTGCTTAAAATAAGAAAACAAAATACAGACTGTATAAAATGCACTGATTTTATTAGCAAGCATCACCTCAAAATCCAATTTCATAAGGAATTTAAACTTCTGTGATATATTCCTAAGTACATGTTCATGGTTTTAAAATGAAAAGCATAAGCCACTTTTTTTTTTTTTTTTGCAGTATCCTTTTGTCCTCTTAAATACTTCATGTTCTTGAGCACAAGAAATTGATCATGGCACTGCCAGGGTCTTTTGGTACTACAAGGACAAAAGGTAAATATGAAAATATAATACTAAACACAGTGAGATTTCCCAGTCCCTTCAAAGTATTTTGCCAAAAACTTCTATAGAAATATAATCAATGATTTCAACTATGAAGAGCATTTTGTGCAGGAGTACCATGACAAGGACAACATAGAATAGTTTTACTTCAACGGTGCCAGACACATTAGTCTCTGGCTCTGTAATTTCACATGTGCAGGAAGTGCCATTCTATGTCTCCTCCAGGGAACATTTGTGTGCAGCATCAGAATTCCATTCAAAACCTGATCTTAAACAGTATTTTCTCAAACTTTGGGAAGATTCTTTACCTTCAGATTCTAGATATCATTTTTATGTTCAGGAAGTCACACTTTTTCACCAAGTCTTCTTTAAACACAATATCTCAATTAGTTCAATACAGAGCTAATGAAGACATTTCAAATAACAATTATGTAGACTTAATAGTTAGAGTTTAAAAAGCAGCAACATAAAGAGACACTCAGCTGCATTCTAAAAAGTAGTCAAGAACCAATTTAGAGCTTATTGTACATAAATGTAAAAAGCGTCTTTTTTTCTTTTTCTTAAAAGAAGTATGCACTATTTTTTTTTCAAAATGTGTCTGTAAATCCTTTGCAGATATGTATATATATATGCAGTTGTATATATGATATGCAGTTGTATATATGACATGCAGTTTGCATATAATCAGCGGAAGAGTCATTAAAAGAGACAAGACAGATAAAACTGAGCTTTTTCTAATTGATTGCTTAGAAAGATTTCTTATCTATGCAAGGGTAAGTATAGAGATATTTGGATAAAGATGTTCTCAGCATAAATAACAGTGAGTAGAACATGGTTTGGACACCTATAGAACTGGATAGTGCTATTCAGGGTTTAGGAGTTTAATATGGCTCACAGGGGCAGAGGTGGCTTGCACCTATCAGAGCAGAGCAGAGTGACCACTTCTGGTGTCTTCATTTTTCAAGATCCCCTGACAGTCATTCCACAAGGACTTCATAAAGGATGAAAAGAAACAACATCAGCTTGGTTGGTTAGAGAATGGTGCTAATAATGCCAAGGTTGTGGGTTTGGTCCCCGTGTGGGGCAGTCAGTTCAGAGTTGGAATTGATGATCCTTGTGGGTCCCTTCCAACTCATAATAATCTGTAATACAGACAGACTAACAGAGCTGAGGGAAAAGGAAAGAGATGTTCTCCGTATGGTGCCCTTTGTCACTACAAGTATCAAGGAGCACAAGTTTACATTTTAGGTGAACTAGCAAAACAAGACAAAATAAAAACAGAGAGCTTCCAAGTGCCTTTCTCTGAACCACTGTTTCATTTCCTGATGAAAAGACCCCTTCCACACATCCTTGACACTAACATAATCTTGTAATTTTTCTGCTGTTTCAATTCATCTGCATGGCCTATTTTATGGAACTCAAAAAAAATTGGCCAATTTTGTTTTTCTCAAAGGTAAAACTCAAGTAAGCTCCATTATTTTAATGGACAACTTAGGAGTTTGAGGGTCTTTCATGGGCACTCAAGTTCTTTCACCTTTTGGGTGTAAGATATGAAAGTTCCTTATTTCTTTTGTAAGTGAGAAAAGTCCTACAATTTACACTCAGATGGGGGAATATAACCCTAAGACACATCTTGCAGAAGCTGCTGTATACCAGGATGATCACAGAACATCACAAGTTCTTAAATTCTTTTTCTTGTCTTTGTCTCCAACCAGTGAATTAGACAACAGTTACTAACAATCAGGTAAAAATTACTGTCAAATCAATTTCCATGGGCAGGTTCAAAGTTATGTCAAATTTAATAAAAGAATTACAGCTCTTTCAAAGCACATTTTTGCATACAAACTTGAAGTTTATTTATACCTGACTCAATACTAAACAAATCTGTGCATTTTGATGATTAAAACAAACAACAACAACAACAACAACAACGAAACCCCAACAAATATACAAGGACTTTAATTTTTGTTTCAAAATACAGAACACAAATTGCTCTAGCCCCCTTTTTTTTTTTTTTCAAAACTCAAAGACAATATTAACTTTGCTTATTCTAAGAGCACCAGCTTCCCACTTAGGAAAAAAAAAAAACACTTTAAAAAACAACTTTCCCTGTCCAAGCAGCACTAGAATCCTCAGTTTTAATGACGGTAGTTTTGCCAACAGGGCATTTTAAAATCTGAATACCGTCATGCCATAATCTTTACTGACCTAGGCAATACTCTTTTCTTTTTCCCTCATGCTTTGCATCTGACGTGCAGTTTACCATGCAGTATGTTGCCACATCACCCTGAGTGAACAACTCAGCACTGTTACATTTTACACAGTCCATGTGTCATTGATACTTCTTCAGGACAGTTTAACATCAATGACTGACATTCTAGAAAGTATTCCTCCTTGGCTTTTGAATACGACACTTCCTTCCGTCATAAGTCACTGTGCAGGAAGGAAGTTGCTTGGACTTGTTAGGAGAAAATATACCTCAAGAGAACTCATGGGGTAGAAGCAGCTTGATTGGGAATGGAAGGTCCTGAATCGGTCAAGCTCTATCAGAGTTACAAGCCACAGTAAAAACTATCAAGAAGGTTTATTCACATGCTCCATCCTTCCAACACCTTCAGCAAAAACTGTTGTTCAAAGAAGCTGAAAGTAGTCTATTCCCATGAAAAGGACCATGTTTTTCCAAGAGAAGACATACAGATGATAGTTTAATGGCTCACATGCTGTTTAAATCAGTTTTACAGTTTCCACATTCTCCTTGAATCTGCTTTCACAGTTAACTGACAGCTAACTAAACTCATTAGCTTGTTAATAAATTAACTAATCACTGTTGACATTACCTATGCCTGATTCTGTATGACCCAATATGATTGATACACTAGTAAATTTAAGGCCTCTGTGATAACAAGTCTGCTCATGAAAAAAAATCTGGTTATTACTTCAACTGCAAAAATATTTCTGTACAAAGCTGCTTTGCTACTCTGGTATTTTATCCATTCCCTTCAACACAGTGACAAATGAGAAAGAGCTCATTGGCAATGTGGATTTCACCTTCTCTATGCACATGGGACCCCTGGGGGAAAAAAAAAAAAAAAAGGAGAGACAATGAAAATAATTGAATTACAGATACTAACAATAAACGGATTATCCTATCAGAGCAGCACTTAGTTTAGGAACACACATGACACAAGCACAATAAACTTTATGGCAGAGTCATTCTGTAGACAGCTTTACCCTGCGCCAGAGTCCTCTCTCGTGTTCTCGAATGCCCACTGAGCTTTGCAACGCTACTCCGCCACCTTCCCCTGTGATCCGCCCAGACACAGCCCTGTCCTGGTCTTTCCACCACTGCACCACGACTAAAGAAAAAACTGGAGTCCGAGCCTTCGGGCCCTTTTCCGAGCCCTCCTTTTGCGGGCTGTCGAGGAACATGCCTGGTGCAGGCAGCGGGGTTTGCAGCCGCGCTGAGAGACGCAGGTCAAGCTCCGGGCGGGAGCACGAAGCGCACAGAGACGGACGGTGCCAGCAGGTGGATGGGCGCTGGGAGACACATCGGGAGCAGAGGACTCGAGAGGGAGAGGATTGTGAGGGGATAAAAGGCAGTTCCTTTGCTGAGGGGTCCGGCATCGGAGAAAGCCGATCGGGCTGTTTCCCCGTGACTGCGCCGCGAACAAACGAGATTTTGGGGCTCTGCCGCGGTGATACCCGGCGTCGAAGAGGGGAGGAAACCTGGTCTGACCGTGGGGGATTTAGATGTGGACTGATGCCCGCAAACGGGGTACAAAGGAGGATTCCAAGAGTCTTTGTGAGTACTAGGGAGCCTTCCTCTGTACCCGGGTTTCGGGCCTCAGGAGAGAGCCAAGGGGGCTCCAGTCGATCACTGGAACCGCTCGCCGTCAAGGGGCTTCGGTCTCAGTAGTGACAGCCTCTGGCAGTGGGAATGCTCCTGCCAGAGAGCCTCGTGAAGGGTCACGCTGGGAAGCTTCCTGCTTTCATTTAACTCAGATATAAAATTTCCATTCTTTCGCACGTAGACAGAATTAGGCTAAAATAGAGGCACCCGTTAAAAAAAAAAAAAAAAATCTGCCTTAAATCTGGTTGCATACCAAGTAGTCCCTGAGCTACACGCGCACGATATCGCCAATGAAATCCACGGAGTCCGCCGGCGGGGCGGGTTCCAACCAGAGCCACGGCGTCTCCCGGCGGGGCGGGCGGTCCCGGCCGCTTCCGCTTCCGGCGGCCGGAGCGCGGCGGCGGGGCCGGGCAGACATGGGGCCGCGGGCGCTGCCCGGGCTCCTGGCGGGGCTGATGCTGCTGCCCCTGCTGCTGCTCCTGCTGCTCGCCAGCTGCGGGGAAGCTGCGGCCCCGCGGCCCCGGGACGCCTCCACCGCCTCCCCGCGCCCCACGGAGGCGGCCGGCGGGGCCGCCACACGGAGCAGCAGCAGCAGCCGCCTGGCCGAGGTGTCGGCGCCGCCCGAGCAGGGCCAGCCCATGACCCAGCGCGCCCTGTCCGTTCTGGTGCTGGCGAGCGCCGCCCTCATCGTCTACTTCGTGATCCGGACCGTGCGGTGAGGGAGGGAGCGGGGGGCGCCTGCGGGGAGCTCGGGCAGGAGCGCTGGGGAGCTCCCGGTGCCGCCTCCCCCGTCTAGCCGGGAAGGAGCTCCGTGGGGCTTGGATAGCAGCATATCAGGCCTTTCCTGACCCTGCCCTCTGTGCTCCCCAAGTGGCCTTCGTCCATCAGCCCACCTGAATTTAATTTTGTACGTTCTCTAACAGACTGTGACCTGTTTGCAAAGTTCTGACCAGCTAAGCTGCTGAATTTGTCCCTCTCCCCGTCTTTCTTAGTAAACATTTTTCTTTTACGGTTCCTTTCACAGTAAACTTACCTAGTTTGTACTTTTTTATGGAAAGGGCACTTAAAAAGCTTGCTCTACTAGCCAAGTGCCTTTAGGCTCATACAGTTAAGCACACACTACTTGTGACTGTGACTGTATTTTTCTGGTTTTGTTTGTTTGTTTGTTTGTTTGTTTGTAGTTTTACTTGTCTTTGTCATGCTTTAATTTGGAACCCTTCTGGGCGAGGCCCAAATGTGTGATTATGCATAAAGCCCATTAATTGTGCAGCAAGTTTGCTACGTACTTTTCGTTATAGTTAGTTATGCTGGTGATTATTGTGCCTAGTATTTGCATCACTTATTCCAGAAAGGAAGCTGAAAGGTGGTGTGTGGCATGTACCAGCATATACAGTAAATTAGGATATTGTGGTTGCTCTATAGCTCTTAAAGGTCATTCTTGAGAAGGCTTCAGTCTTATTTTCAGTAGGATGTATGTCTTATTGTATCTTAAAAGGAAACGCCATAATCTTTTTTAAGTGAATAAAAGCAGACGAGAGCACTTGTCAGTGTTAGTGTTTCTCCTAACAGGAGCCCATTGTATTTGGAGGTGTGAATAAATAAAAGGAGTTGGAGAGGAAAATTCTCATCTTCTACCATTATTTTCTGGATGAGTGGTAATTCCTTGACATTCTAGTTTGGGCAACAGGAAGTTGGCAGTTCTGCATTTGAACTGTAGTACTGTCTTCTAGGTGCCACCATAAACAGGATGGTTAAGCCTCCTGTTATTCTGTAATTCTGCTGCATCATGCTTTTGAAATTTGGAATAGATGAAGTGTGTGTTTTTGAATTTGAACTTGTAGATGAAATATTTTTGCAACAGTTGTATAAGGAATATAAGGTCTAAGTACAAACATCTCCATTTTTTGAAAGGTTTTCTTGGGATGAATGCGTATGTCTTGCTATCAGACATAAAAACTTAAGGGCTCTTTTGCAAACTTTCAACCAGGTGAACTGCTCAGTGGATGAAGGGAAGACAGTGGATGTAGCTTATGTGGATTTTAGTAAGAGTTTAGATACTGTCCTGCACAGTACCCTCCTGGACAAGTTCTCCAGCTGTGGAGTGAGCAGATTCACGGTGCGCTGCGTGAAGAGGTGGTGGAATGACAGGGCTCAAAGGGTTGTAGTGAAGAGCTGCAAACAGTCACCAGTGGTGCTCCTCAGAGCTCAGTTCTGTGGCCAGCTCTGGTCAATATTTTTATCTGAAGGCTGGAGTTTAATGTGCCGTTAGCAAGTTTGCTGATGATACTAAACTGGGAGGTGCAGTTGGCTCTCTCAAGGGACAGGAGGCCTTGCAGAGGGATCTGGATGAATTGGAGCACTGGGCAATCACCCGTGGCATGATATTTAATGAGAACAAATGCTGGACTGCAGCTGAAACAGACTGACACTGAACACAAGTATTAATTGGGAGAGGAGTAGCTGGAGGGCAGCCCAGTAGAAGGATCTGGTAGTGCTGGTTGATGTTCATCTCAGTATCAGTCAGCATGGGCAAACTGCATCCCAGGTGCACCACACACAGCATAACAAGCCAGTCAAGAGAGGGGATTGTCCCCCTGTGTTGAACGCTGGTGTGACCTTCCCCTGAGTATTGTGTGCAGTGATGAGCTCCCCAGTTGAAGAAGGACGGTGGATGGCTGGAAGGCATGTCTTGTGAGGAGCAACTGAGGACTTTGGGCATGTCTAGTTTGGAGAAAAGGAGGCCTGAGGGTCGACCTTATGGCTCACCAGGAGAGGCATAAAAGGGATATTAGGAAGCATTTCTTTACAAATAGGGTGGTCAAAGAGCTTCCTAGAGAGGGGGTCATTTGGACAATACCATGGTACCATCCTTTAACTTTTGGTCAGCCCTGAATTGATCAGGCAGTTGACGAGATGGTCATTGTAGGTCCTTTCCAGCTGAACAATTGTATTCTATAACAGTCACAGAGTAAAGGATTTTAAGTTAGATTTTATTAAAAGTCAGGACACTGCTTTAGAGTCATAGCTATGACCATACATGAATCTTGCATAAGCATGTCTAGTATTCTTGTAGCTGTGGTCTTTTGACTAATTGGTATATAGAGAAAGTTTTGTGTCACAAGTGATTAGTTTATCTTTTTATTAACAGGATTTGTTTGAATCTAGAAATCTGTGCCAGCTTTGTGATGAGATTTTTTTGAACAATCTGTGATATAGACATTTGCTATGGCTGTCTCAGGTTATTGACTCACAGTAGCAACTCACGTTCCATATTAACCCGTTAAGGAAAAATGGTAAAATGCGACTGTCAGCATTCTGTAAACAGATGCCTCTGCACAGTGTTCGCTGATCTGAATTTTGGATCTTGGGCAAGGCTTGTTCCTTGTGTGCAAGAGTAGTTCTGAAAAGCCAAATGGAAGAGTTCATTGTGTGCGGGCTCATATGGAATCCGAGCCCATGCAGCAAAGCCCCAGAAAGTGAGAAAAGCAGATGCAAACAGTCGGTGTGTCTGTGATAAGCACCATGCCTTAATCTGAAATGTGAGTCACTACCTCTTCCTTCTGCATTTTGTGAAGCATACAAGGCATTGACTCTACAACTTCTCTCTTATTCAGAAGTGTAGTTATAAACAATGTTTTAACTTGATATCTGTAAAAGACTGCACAAATGATAATAAAAATTTCCACTGTCACTCATGGCTTCTGCTACACCTTTGCTATAGCTTTGTTTCATTTCTCTCTGATTTGATCTGCTATTCTTTACAGATGCATAAAACACGTAGAGAATTGTAGCAAAGCAATTTTTTCTTACTGTAGGACCTGCTAGAAGTATACATTTGCGTACATTTTTACTTGGCTCTTACATTTAGCGACACAAAAGCCTGTGTAGGCTTTTTGTATTCACTGCAGTAATTCTGTACAAAACTAAAGATGACATTCTTATTGGCCTTAATCATTTCATGTAAAGTGTTGACTCTTAAATGTCTTACCTCTGAATTTCGTAGAGCAGAGTGTGTACACTTCACTTACAAATTTTAAAAAACTTATACTATTGTATTTTGAAGAATAGTTTTCTTACATTGTTGAAGTAGAAAGTAGAAAAATATTCATGTAACTTAAATGTTTTAAAATACCTTTCAGGCTCAGAAAGCGAAACAGAAAAACCCGAAGATACGGAGTTTTGGACACAAACATAGAAAACATGGAGCTGACCCCGTTAGAGCAAGATGATGATGATGATGATACAACCCTATTTGATGCCAATCATCCTCGAAGGTTAGTATTTAGAACCCAAATGTACTTCTAGCAATAGAAGTGAAGGAGTGTGGGTGATAAGCAGTTTCTTTGAGAAAGCTCACTACTGTGTTTCATATGCATAGTTGGAGAAGGGATGTCAAGATCACTTGAATTTTAAATGGGCAAGAATTTAGTGGGCAAGAAGATAAACACCATTTGTCTTCAGCATGTGAATTCCAGAGAAATGGAGAGGAAGGTAGGATATTTTTGTTACAAATACAGTGTCATTATTGAAGCTTATGTTAAAGTCAACAACCTTCTCTTTCCTTTTTTTTTTTCTGTTTTGTTCTGTTTTTTTTTCTCAAATTACGCTGTTCTGGAAGCTCCTCAGGTTTTCCTGTATATTCTCGCCTGAGAGTTCTGCTTCAAGCAGCTTTGCTTCATTCTGTGTTCTCACTGCTAAAATAGGCAGCAGTTAGTTGATGCTGATCTTGCACCAAGTTTTACATTTGGTAGTGCTGCACTTAAAGGCTTACATTCTTAGGTCACTTTTTGCAACTACATAGATAGAGGAAAATTTTGTTATATTTCTTTATTATCTTCAAATTTTGTTATATTTCTTTATTATCTTCAAATTTTGTTATATTTCCGTATTGTCTTTACACTTAAAGATTATGATCAATTCAAACTTAAATTTACACAATTCAGACTTAAAAGTTTTCCTTTTTGAGTAATGCCATCACACTGCACATATAAAGATATAGAAAAAAAATTGATAGTATTATCATAGTGAGGACTACTGTCAAGTACCAGAAGATTTAAAATAATGAATTCTGCCAGTCACAGCAAACAGTTGAATTATGCTGTTTAACATTAAACTGAATAAATCTCAAGCAGAACAATTGAACAAATGCAATACATGGTGTCTCAAATGAATTAGAAGTATTTGTATAGTAAGGTGTTCTGCTGTTTGTCAAGAAATACCATTGGGTGCAGTTCTGGAACTTAAAGTGAAAGGTTCAGTGTCTTTTAACTTTGTCTCCTTAGAGGGAATCTTTCTGATGAATTTTTTTTCATAAGTCAGAGTCTGTCTTTCTGTTTTCATTCCACCGTACACTAGAATAAACTAGTTGTAATATCTACATTAGCATTCCTCTGTATTACAGAATCACGTGGCTCTTACAGTTACCCCATGTTACTAGTCTTGCTCCAGTATAATTGTCACAGTGTATCCAGGAATTCCCTCAGTGTCTTCCTTAAACCTTTTAAAAATTTCTGTTGTAATTCAGCATAGTGACTAGACTTTGAAGTATTTGATGACCAGTTAACATGATATTCTTTATAAATGTTTATTTACAGGAGTATCGAGTATATTGTTTAGTAGGAAGTACCATCATAATAATAGCATCGTCATTAACAAACAGTATCATACAATTACAATTTTCAAAAAGTGGATTTCTAATTTTTCTTTTTTTCCTTGTACTTTTCTAAACACTTCAGTCTGAGGGAAAAAGAAATTCATATGAGTGTTTCATTGTAGAGGTATCTAAACTGTTGTTTCGATATCACTGAGAAAGTATGCGCATAAATTATCAAAGTCCTTATTTTGATACTAGGAACTTGAGAAAAAATGGGCTTCAGTTATGTTTAGTCAAGACTGTGAATATACTCTGTTTCTGTATGTTGAGATCTTGCGGTGTTCTCCTTTATGGGGAGAAGCTCTTAAAATCGTAAGTGTTACTTTTTATTTTGAACTAGTGTTCATGTGCAGTAGGAAAGTAATGCTGAACAATGTGAATTCATTCCACAGATCTCTATAGAACACCTTGATAAAAAGTGCTGTCCAAACGTTGCAAGGCAATGGCATTGCTGGGAGGGAAGTTTGAAAGATAGAGTACTTGAATTTTATTTTTATTTAACCGTAATTGAAGTTCCTTTTTAAAGTTAATTCATCTCCCGTGGTTTCAATGAAGTCTTTTGCATCCCCTTTGAAGCTTAGTAATCAGTCTGTGTGTCACTGCTTAAGCAAGAATGACCAAAGGCAGTACAAAATATGTAAATAATCAAAGAGTTGCTGAGGACAACTTGATGAAAATGATACTCAGATATTCTTAGGAGATGTCATTACACTTTGTCCTGACATTTGCAGAAATTCGGAGGAACGCTTGTTCAGGGTTTTTTAAGGTAGCATGAATGTCCAGTCAGGCTTGGAGCAACTCATTAGGGAACAACGAAGAGAGGCCCTTAGCGGTTTTTGAGTTTAGTGCCTTGTTGAGTAAAGAACAGTTGCAGTTTTGCCGAATTTGTAAACCATTATCTTATTCAGTTCATAAGTTTCTTTTCCTCATAATTCATAATGGAAGGCACTAAAAAACTGAACATAGTTACAGGAAATTCTAATCTACATGTTCATATACATTTGTTATTGACATCAAATTATAAAATAGATGTCTTTTTTCCTTTATTTCTCTATGACCTCAGTGTGGTATCCACTCTGCTTTCATTTTTCTTGATTGAAACAATCAAACATTATTTAAGGTGATGGTCTACAGCACAGTATGCATATGTTAAAAATCCCTATAGGCTTGTTCTGGGTTAACTGGTAAGTCTATATGACCTTTCCAAGACTAGGCAGAGAAACTGGCTTCTGTCCTAAAATCACCATAGTAGTGTACTGGTGTCCAGATACAGTTTTCTCCAGTGTTGCTGTTTCCTTTCAGAGCTGTATAAAAAAAAAGTCTCCAGTACCTCCTGTTGTAACACAGGTGCAGTTTAAGGGTACTCCTACTGTTGTCATCACCATGTCCCTAATCTCTCTGCTGCTGGAGTTTGGAGCAGTTTACCTGAGCAGGATGTTTAAGTCATTTTGTTCAATAGCATACTATTAAATGTCCAAGTTGGAAGTTCTAACCCTTGGTTTCTCATAATACAGCTTTACATACATATTAACTGAGTAAACAGTATACTCATATCACGTCTGTTTTTCAAAGGTATATCACACTAATTTTTTATAATGCTTGTTAAATGACTTCACACAGAAACTGCTTGCTTTATGCTTCAAGGTGCAAGGAAAAGCACTTGCTCTGTTTTTTTTAGAGTAGACTTACCAAAATTTCAATAGGAACTCGGGAGCTTTGGAAGTTCAAAAATACATTTAGCATGGTAAATCCCTTTTTATTTTCATAAGTGAGCTGTCTCTCTATTTGGAAGGTTTAAATGAATGCAGTTTTGTGGCACTTTGCTTCACAGTCCTATGGTAACTAAGAGCTTTTGCAGGCAAATTTAATAATAAAATGTCTTGTCTCTGTTGGTTCTTTCATAATGTTTAATCTTCAAAAATGTAGGCTAAATTTCCCCTTGAAACAGGGCATTTCAGATTAATGCATCTGTTTCTTCTGTTGTAGAGAAGTACGTGCCTTTCAGTGAAAGAACTTAATCTTAGAACCAGAGAAGGAGACTGCTTCATGGGAGAAATAAGAAGCAAGAGGGTATGCAAGGGGGCGGGGACTAATTTAATTTGTGTGTATTATGGCATCCTTAATTTCTTGCAATAAGTTATGTACCAGTTTGTTGTACCTTTTTGTATATAGAGGATTCTAAATGTATAGTCTATGGGGAGAGAGTGCTAACTGCACTAAAATAAAAACCAATTTGGAAGGGAGATTACTTGTAAAACAGGGTGTTTTTTGCTTGTTACAAATCTTCTATGCCATTAAGTGTGGTATACACTTTTTTCTACAGTAATCTGGAATGTTAATTTTTTTTTTCTGGTATTAAAATGTAAGTAAATATAGCCACTGTGGACTCCTCAGAATTGTTAGAACTTAATTTTAATTGGGGAGATGCTTTATTGTTTACAAATAAAAACCAAACTACTGACTTCTGTGTTGAGATTTTTTTTTAAACTGAATTAACATGTTTTGTGTAAACTTCAGTGAACAAATAAAAAAAAATACTTGCAATGTTCCTAGCATTTAGCATGATACTTCAACACTATACATTTTAAAGGATATTAATATAATAATGTAGAGCATAGTATTACAGCATCTTGCTGTTAAGGCTGCTGATTACAACTGTTGAGTCAGTTTTTTTGTGAGATCACCTTTGGTGAAGCAGAGATAAGCCTTTGGGAAAATATTAAATATTGTGTAATTTTAAACTGGAGTCAATATATAAGCCATTTGAAAGACTTGGGTCTCAAAAGACCCAGTGTGACTTCACTCCTTCATAGTTTTAGAATAGACTACTGTTTACTATAGATGTTTTGTTTCATGGTACTATTGCTGACGTTGTTCCAAATGTTAAACCTCTACAGAATTGACCCAGTTCTCTGGTAATATTTATGTGTGACCTTAAGTAAATTCACTGACAATACTAAACTAGTAGGAGCTGTGGACTCCCTTAATGGTAGAAAGACCTTGCAGAGAGATCTGGAAAGACTACAGAGTGAGGTGATCACTAGTCATGTGCAGTTCAACAAAGATCAAGTGTTTCATTCTCCACCTGGGTAATAATACATACAGACTGGGGGACAAGAGGCTGGAGAGCAGCCCTGCAGAAAGACATCTGGGGGTTTGGATTAATGGCAAGTTGTATCTGAGTCAGCTGGACATACTGCCCTGGCAGCCAGGAGGACCAGCTGTGTCCTGGGGGGCATCAGGCACAGTACTGGCAGCTGGTTGAGGAAGGGGATTATCCCACTCTGCTGTGTTTTGAGCACCACAGTATAAGAAGGACTACGGTATGTCCAGAGAAGGGTGAAAGGTCTCACAGGCAAGACTTCCAAGAAATAGCTGAGGTGACTTGATTTGTTCAGCTTGGAGAGGACAGCAAACAAGAGTAGCAGCAGAGTGAGAGATGCTGATTTCCTGTCTCTAGTGACCAGTGATAGGACATCAGGGAAGGGAATCAAGGTGAAATTCAGATTGGACACAGGGCGTAACCCAAAAGTTATGCCAGAGATCTTTTTGATATTTATTTATATCAAACTAAGTAACGGGCACTTTGTTGATTTTTCTTCCCTAAGCTTCACTCTGTTTAGTAGAAAGAAAGATTCATTCATAACAGCTTCAGAAAACCTGACCCATAAAGACGGAGGGTGAAATGGTGCACGTTTGTCACCTAAGCTTTGCATTGTTTATGTTTTTGTTGCCTAAATGGCTGTGGGGAAAAAAAGAAAAGTCAGTGTCAGTTTTGGTGGCTATCTGACTGGATCATTCATTGTGCAGAGAATTTCTCATTTCTAACGAACAAACTCTTCCCCAACTTCTTAAAAAAAATCTGTAAAAAAAGATTAAAAGTAAAATAAAAGGTATTTATGAGGAGTCTTTATAAAAATTCTAGTTTTAGGGGACTTAAACTTGCACAGACTTCTGCAAGAGATTACTTTATTTAAAGGCCTGTATGCCACAAATGTTTTAAAACTTGGGAAATTCCATAGGGACAATGCAATATGTTTGCACTGATCTTACTCCTTGAACCTGCCTTAGCCACTGTCCAAAAAGAGATGTGTGACTGTGGATTTCTATTCAGTCAAAATACAGTTAGCTCTGAGAGAGTCCAAAGGCCCCTCATCTTTTTAAACACAGAAAACATAGTTTTATGGAGATACCTACTGAATCAAAGTAGAAAAATATATATCAACATTGTTGTGGTGTTTCTGAAAGTTACGATTACGTTGTGAAATCTAAGTTTAACTATCCTTTCTAGCAGATTGATTTTTAATTTTGTTTTTCCTAGTATGAAAAAACATCTTGTTTTTAGTCATTTTAAGCCTATTACACTTAAATTACAGTGAATGGTAGAAAGAGCTTTGTTTTATTGCAGATCTGATGCTTCTTTCAAGATCATTATATTTTGTCTTTGTGTTGTCTAAGCAAAGCACCCTCAATTTCTTTCCTCACAAGTTACTATAATTGACAAGCTTACTTAGTATCCTTTCCAGTCCTAGATCCAAGTAGTTTATGGAGATGTTGAAGAGCACTAGGCCTAAAAAGGAGCCCTACAGAACCCCGCTACTGATCAGTCACCAGCCTGATGTGACCCCATTCACTGGTCAGCTTTTATGCCCGAGCCGTGAGCCAGTTCCTCACCCATCACATGATGTGTTTATCCAGCCGGACATTTCGTCCAGAAGGATATTATGAGAGACCGTATAGAAAGCTTTACTGAAAAAAAATGATTACATCAACTGTTTTCTCTTGATCAGTGAGGTGAGGAACCTTGTCATGAAAGGAAATCAAGTTTGTCCAGCAGGACTTTTACCTCATGAACCTGTGCCAGTTGTGATGGATGACTGTGCTGTCCTTCAGGTGTTTTTCAATAATACACAGAATAATCTCTGTAATTTTGCCAGGCACTGAAGTGAGACTGACAGCCTGTAGTTACCAGGGTCATCCCTCTTGCCCTTCTTGAGAACTGGGACATTTGCCAGCTTTCAGTCAACTGGCACCTTCTGTGTTTCTGTGATTATATGGTGGTGGAAACATGTACACAGGTTGTTGCAGCTATCATAGCTTCAGCCTTGAGATACATAAATCATTTTCTTTCGTCCTCTACCCATATAAAAGATGTTACCACATTTTCAATTCATAACTTTTACTGATTTAGAGCCTTAGATTTTGTGGCAGCTTCAGAACCATTTAGTACTAGGCAGTAAATGCAGAAAATAGGGTTCTAAATTAAATATGAGTAACTACAAACCTGCTTTATATCTGTGAGGAGGATGGACAGTGTAGAGCTTGTTCAGTCCAAGCTAGGACACGACAGCATTCATTTTCCCAGAGGTCCTGTAAGATCAGGGCTTATTTGCCTGAGCAGCTGTGGTGCCTCTGGCTCTAGTGTTACATGTTTTCCCCTGACAGAATATGAAATATCTGAGTGCCAGGGTGCAATATTGGTTAAACGAAAGTGTTCATAGTCTTTTGGATATAAATAGTAGAGAGTGATTAGGATTTTGATTGATTACATTGGCAACTCTACCTGTCCGTAAGAAAAATGCTTAAATTCACTTGGGTTGATGTAAATTTCAAGAAAAAGAAAGCTGAAGTAGGATATATGAAAATCTTGTTAATGATAAAATGTGTTGTTGTTTATTCTGCTATTTGAGTATAAACTCTGTTGTCTTTGGTGCAGATATATCTGAATATAAACTCTGTTTTCTTTGGTGTAGATATATCTGTCCTTAGTATCTATGAAATGGAAATATTTTCCTCAGTTTTTAACACTGTAGATACTGTTCAGCCCATTTGCATGGCTAGATATAAATCAGAAACAAAATTGTAATGTTTCAAATTTTAAATTAAAATAAAAACTCCCATATTAGATTCAGTTTTGTCTTCTTTCTAAAATCTAAAAGGACAAAATTATCATTAAAAAACACAGGTTGCAAAGTTTTGGTTTTGAGTTTTGGGGTTCTAACTGGGTAATGTTGCAGCTGTCGCTGTTCTGTCAGCTCAGCTGTGCTTTTGAATGCAAAGTGTTAATAGTCATTGTAGTAAAGAACCTGTACTCAACACCCCTTATGCCAAAGTATGAGACTTGCCTTGAATATGACGTTTCAGAGCAAAATCCTAGTGAAACATTTAGGATTTTCTTTTGTTTAATTTCTCACAGCAAACCCAAGTTCAGTTTTGGGTAGCATATGTGCCATTCTCCAGACAGCAAAACATAAGAAGGGAACTGTGGATATCCTTTATTTAGCAAAGTTAAATCCACAGCTTCTTAAAATCTGTTTCTAGTTAAATGGCAAGGTGATGATAGTTTAATAGTTTCAGAATTCAATTTGAATATTTTGTTCAGAGAATATTTAAAGTCTCAGACTGACAGTGGTCTATAACCTTGTATGTAGAGGAAGCAGTATAGTGTAAGAAAGAGAGCATATGTTTTGTACAAGCTTAGCCCTTGACCAACGAGACCATTTTGAGTTGTTAATGCATTATCATGACCATTGTTGCATGTGCCAACAATGTCCTTTGCACACTTCAAAATCATACCTTGTTGACATCAATCCTAGAAATATTCATGGCAGACTTGTCAGCTACTCTGTGACAATGCATAAAACACAACATCCTCTTAAAAAATTCTGCAGCAAGGCTTCCAAGGTGTAGGTATGTCTCTTTTCTCCTTAGCTAGCAATCAGAAATCTAGTACCTCAGTTGTTATTTAATCTCAATAAGAGGTCATATGTGTGCTATAACAACTTTACTAGCATGGCAAAGTAATATTTTCTAATTACGTCTACTGTCTTGAAGTGTAAAATAAACTACTGACTCCAACAAGACTTTCACAGGAGTGTTGGTAGTTGTAGGAAGAAGATGACAGTTTCTTTTGCCTAATGCAGAAATATAGGAGAGTCAACATTCAGCCTGTATTGCCTAAATCAGAGAAGTGGTATTTTGTTACTAACAATAGCAAAAACAAAGGGGCTCACAAGCTTTTATTCTAAGGGTATTTCTCAATAATGTCACTGTTATGTGTGGCACAGATGTGTGACAGCAGGTATCCTGTCATCAGTGACAGAACATCCATCCACTTATGTTACCAGCCAAAGCCAGGTGCCCACCTTGTTGGGATTGCTGCCAAATAGTGAAATGTTCTTTCTGGCATATACTACCTAACACTGCTACTGGCTCCTTGGCTAAGCTGGCTGGTAGTCCAAGCCTCTTATTATTTAATTGTTGTCAGTCGGCATGGACTTCTCTTCAGCAGCAACTGCCAAACTGAACTCTAATCAGCCAGGCTTCCTCTTTCTTACCAGTCAAGCACTCAAGAAACATGTTTGATTGAGGATTCTTGGTGGTTTTTTATCCAAGTGACTTCCCAAGTGGGCCCCTCCAGCCATGCAGTGAAGTTTCTGTGAAGAAGGACTTGATTGACAAAGCAGGCAAGCTCTGTGAGCTGATCGTATTAACATAAGAGGGCACTACCCTGCACAAAACACCTGTCAGTGGAACATGGGTGAAGTGCTGTCAACATATTTCTTCACTTTTTATTGTGAATTTATGTACACTGTAGGCACTTGATGAAGCAACTAAGTAGTTGTGTGTTACAACATATGGGTTTTCTGTCTTAGAAAGGTTCTCGTTTCCTCTCTGTGACATGTAAATGCTGTCTTTTATGTTATGTGTTCTTCTGTTAGCTTCCTGAGAAAGAGAGGCTAGGTGCACATAACTTGAAAGAATATGAAATGGGATGGAGTGAAGTGGAACGTTAAGAGGCCTTTGAGAAGCCATGAAATGAATGGAAAGGTGAACCTTGCATAGGTATTATTCAGAGGTGGTGTCTGCCTTCCTCCCTCTTTCAACAAACCCACTCTTTTCCATTGTTTAATAACTGCTGCTAAGGAGACATATCCTACCTATGACACGTTCTCCTAAGGAGGATCGTTGTCCAGAAACAAAGGGAACCTGCAAGATACCAGCTTGGATGGGTTTACTGTTTCTCTTGTGAATTATAAAGTGTGCAGCAGATCATGATCATCCTACGAGTGCAGAAGGCAAAGCTGTTGTGTAGGGGATGACTGAAGCCGCAGTTCATGGTTACATGGCAGAAGTTAAGGAGCCATTATTTCCAGTAGCTTTGATGATTCGAATTGGAGCAATGTTAGCCACTGCAGCAACAGAGGTAAGGCAGCCCTGCTGACAGTGTTGTAGTTGATGCCCCATGTTCGGAATAGGTGCCAGCCAGCTTATTGCAGGAGATAACTGCTTGGGATCTTCGTTGCATCTACGTGAACTCTGCTGTACTGAACTGCTGTGTGGCTCATCCCCTGGAGGTTAGTGTTACCTGCATCAGGATTATAACAACATCCCAGAAAATGGAGGTCACTGAGTTGAACACACCACCAACTCGAAAACTGGCTCAGGAATGTAACCTCCTGCACCCAGAAATTTATGGCTAAAAAAGTTGCGGAATTAGCCTGTATACCTGTAATTTTTTAACAATGGTGGATGTAGGCTCAGAAACTGCCAACTCAAAACTGCTCGGGAGCTTACTCTTCTTTTTTTTTCCCTGACCAAGTTGTTGCAGACTCTCTTGTGCTTTACTAGATATCTTTTGAAGTTCCGTTTGGTAAAAGTAGAACTATCTACTGAGAGTTCTATCTTCTGAGATAGAACTATCTATCTCAGCTGCCTCCACCTTGTCAGTCATAGGTTGGTGCACCATACTGGCTCAGTGCGGTTTGCGTGGACACTGAAATGAAGGTCAGGCAGAGCTTAAAAAACGTGATAGATGAGAGAGGAGCTGATGAGTTGGTAGTGAGAAGAGGCCCAGAACAGACTTGCCAAACTTAGAGCAAATCTTGTGGTTTTTGCTTTAAATCATGCCTTCTTCATGTCTTAAATCTTGATTCAGTGATCCCTCTGTGGTTTATTAGTGTAGGTATGAGTGAAGATATATTGAAATCCTGCCATATGAGAATGTTTTATGCATATAGATGAAACTGTGTAGCCTAAATAAACCCTTTGAACTAAAATGGCAGGCTGACCTAGACACAGTCACTCAGGCATGTGCAAATAGGGCAGTTGTGTAAGTAATGTATTTGTGACAGATTTTTTTTTTAGTGTGAATGCATCTTTGTAACCAAGCTTATTCTGTATAGATGTCAGCTCAGACAAGTGGCAGGTAATAACATTTTCATTTCAAATGTGGATTTGATGTGAAAAAGCAATGCTGGTTATGTCTCATTACAATGCCCTCTTGAGCTCTAATTGAAATAGATTCTTCTACATTCTCAGTACAGTGTACTAAGAGAAGATACAGTTTATTAAGAAGCTGTGTACATATTTAATTCCAGAATAACTGCACTACTCACAGCTCTCCCTTGTGATGCTCTTACTATGCATTAATATTGACGCTTATTTAAATTAAACAAGCAAAGTTATCAAAACATTTAATCATATACTTAATTCCCACAGAGGTCAGCTGGATTTAATTTGATGTCTTACGTCTCTGCTCAGCTTGAAGCATTTCAAATAGCAGTAATAAAATTCCAGTTTGTTTGGAAAGATCAGGTAACTATACCAGGCTACTGCCAAGCCATTCCCTGTGTAAAGTATGCAGGCAGACACCATACCCTGTTTATGTCAATAAATTATGTGTTACTTAGTAGAACTAAGTGAAACTTGACAGACCATAATGTTCTGACTTACTCTGAAGTAGATATATTTAAATGATGACTTGCAACATATGAAGAACTTGGAAATGACTTTCATGTGAAGAACTTGCAAAGCACTTTGATTGCACTTGTTCCTCAACAGATACTCAGAAGGTTCGATGCTTCAGTGTGCCAAAAAGAGGAGCATTCATTCAATTTAAAATTTGCAGTTACATATTTAATGGCAGTATGCAATATCAAAAATTCGGTTACATGATGTGTTAAACATTATTCTTTGCTTTATATTCATGTAAAAATTTGATCTGGTTTCTCTAGACAATCAAATTCTGTGATATCTTCAAAAATAAAAGAATTTGATTTGCTTGAAGGTTCTTGTTTGATATCAGTGTGTGTTTAAGACAGTTGGAAATCTATACATGAAATCCATAATGTCTGTTTCAAGTAATCTTTAGTGTTACCTTAAGGGATTTTTTTGGTCTTCATCACGATCAGAAGTTTGGTTTTCTTTTTTTTTTTTTTACTGTTTTTCATTTACTGAGAGTGACAATGGTCTGGGTTTACACACTTTTAAAAAAAAATCTTAAATCTAAACTTTTTCAATATTGTAGTTGATTACTTAGTTGAGAACTGATTGTCAGTATTTGTATAGACAGTATTTCAAACAAGTTCTCTGACACTTGTTAGGTTCTCTCACATTACATTACATAGAAAGCTGTTAAAATAGCTGAAGTTACAATACAAAATCAAGTGCTTAGGTATTGGAAAGTATCATACAGATTTTCTGAGCAACCTTACTTTAATTCTTGTCTGTAAACATAATATTATCATTATGGCTGATTGTATCTCTTTTTTTTTCCGCACAGGACTTCCCTTGCTTACTGCAGGGTGAAGAAAATTAGGAAACAAACTTTAATTGTACTGTTTTCCTCACACATTTGCATGACTTAGGCCATATTCCTGAATTCAGATGTTCTTCTACATAAAGAGCAACTACTTTTCTCTTGGCTTATTTCCAAGACACCCATGCTGGTTGTGTCTTAGGCCTTCAAATGAATAAAACTCCAGAATGTCTTATTCCCATTTTCTAGTTAGGGTACTGAGACTGTGAGAGACTAAAATGTTACTAATTTCAGTAAGTTTTCTGTAGTTAAAATAGCTAGAAATTATTTTCTAGGGTGTTGAAGCATTTCACGTGTTCTGAGCATGTGTTGTTGTATTAATTTTTGTGTTCTAAGAACTTTTACAGATCAGAGCCAGAATCTTAATTTGATTGATTAGCAAATGAGAACGACATAGTGAAGGACAGAGTGGACAAACTTTGAGTTAAAACATTTGTTTAACATCACCTGGAAACTCAGTGGCAGAGCTTGGCCTGAAATCAGTTTCTGTAGAGCATCGTTCAATTTTGTTTCCCTTTCTTTTTCCTTTTAATCTTGAAATAAAACACATAGATCTTTAATCACCATGTATCCCTGGTTACAATTCCCTGATTGTACTCCATCTGGTGTGCTGAATGAAGCAGTGTCTTTTGGGAAGAATACTTTCTAATTATGTAATTAAGGGCTGTATTGCAGTGCACATGCACAAGGGGACAACTTTCTTCTTTTATGATTAAAGAAAAGTTATTTGTCTTTGGAGAACTGAGCTAGTAATCAGGAGGAAAAAATAGGAGAGTGAGCTTAGGAACTGTTAAATTAAACTTGTAGTTGTTTTGGAAGGGGATACTTTAATAAATATTTTTCTGACAGAAAAGGGATTTCTTCGAGGGTAGGGGTATGAAATGATGTGTTCAAGGAGAAAAAACAGTCTTTTGAGTACATTTGCTATGGGTTTCAATTTACTTCATTGTCTAAGAAAAACTAATTCTGAATTTATTTGCTTTGAATAACCTGTTACAAATCTGGATCTGTGAAATGCATGAATTATCTAGAATTCAATAGCCATTGCTTGAGGCTGGAAGAATTTAGTGGTTGGCAGACCAAAAGGTTGGTTGTAAATTTTGATTCTGCAGTTGTAAATTTTGATTCTGTCCGAGGATATGTTTTACTCCAGCTTGTAGTAGATACGTGTCAGCAGTCTATCTTGCTCTGTTACAGCTATGTGCTCTGCTTGGTTTGCTTCCTTCCCAACCATCAGTATCTGGTTTGCTTACAAATAAATATGACAGACCAAGATCTTAGAAAGTAAGTCAGTGAAGCATACAGGAAAATAGACAGGAAGCAGCTGCGTCTTCAGGTTACAGCTACCAGATGTAGAGTCCGCTACCAACTGCCACAAACTTTGCATCAGATAGGACGAATCATAAATTGTTTGCTAGTCTAAACTCTTCAGATCTTCTACTTAAGAGAACTGTGAGCAGAAGTTTTCCTTTTTTTTTTTTTTTTATAATGAAGAAGGAATAAAAGAACGTAAAAACTTTATTTAAGGGTCAGTTTTAAGTAAGATACCTTTTGTGAATTAGGGAAAGATACGTCCCATCTTGCCATGTAACACAAATTAGATGGTTGGGCTTGGTCTTCCTCTACTAAAGTAGATTCTGTTGAGTGTATGTCTAACCAGTGTAGTTTCACATAGATAAGTAATGAAATATGACAGTAAGAAAGGTTTCTTTTTATTCTCAATGAGGAATAACTTTACCATTAATGCCTAAAAAAACTAACTAATGGGAAGTTTGTTAATAGTAGATTCTAGAGGAGACTGCTGAACCTACCCACATCTGTGCAATCCTTGGCCCGAGTTAAAAGTCAAGTCATGGAACCAGGTGGTAACCAGGGGGAAATAGCTTCAACATATCAGTCCTAGGCATAACGTCCAGTGTCTAGGGCACAGGCAAGGAGAAAACAATGCACCAGATTCCCATTTGCTTGTCTGACTGTAATCCTTGTTGGTAATTCTGGCTTGAATGTGGACACAGACATGACACTTTAGCAGGGCTGAGCCAGAGTGGCTGCAAGTGAGAAGTGCTTACCAAAAACCGAGAGGTGGCATTAGACTTACAGCACTCAGAGGTCCTGAAAACACTTTGGATTCCTAAGCTGCAGAAGGTACAACCAAACTTAGCTAATTTCAGCTCTGCTTGTCTTTTAGGCCACAACAGCACGAGGAAAGAGTGGATTGCCACGAATTAAAATCACTAGTGACTTAATTCTTCTGAAAGGAAGTTCATCCCTGAAAGGGGATGTGTATACTGAGGTGCACTTTTCAGATCAACCAAAGTTTGTGGGATAATTACAATGAATGTTTGCTAATGCTTGATTTGAGTCACTTCAGTGTTTAACAACTTATGTTTGTTGTTTGGTATCCATGGTTTCCTTGGCTAAGTCTTCCTTCCTTTCCTTTAATTAAACATGGTTTAATTCTCCAGGGGAATAAACATTTATTTCCCTCATATTAAAAATTATTCCTCGGTTTCCTGTTATTCTGGTGTGTAATAGCATACAAATTTTAGGGATCGTCCTTAGTAATTTCCTTGGCCACAGGGTGTCAGCACTAAGTGTCTCTCTGCTTTAGACAGTTCACCAGGACCTGGGGGGAGGAATGAGGAGCACCAAACCCTCCAAAGAGCCCCAGGTGCAACTGTAGGGCTCCCAATAGCTCCTTCTTCTGTGTGGAGACACAGTTTTCAACCTGAGTGTAAATTCTGATTTCAAGTTTGTTAACAAGTGGAGTCTCCAGCAAGAGGCTACAACTTGACATTGGTGCACAAAACCAATTACAGTGTTAACTTCTGCTGAAAGTGGCATGAAATAAATATTCAGGTGAAAGGACTTTTTTTTTCAGGCTGTCAAGGACAAAATCAAGTAGAATGCAGTACTATATTCAAGCAGAATATTAGAACTAGGAGAATGAGTTTTCCAAATTCATACCAGAATTTGCTATATAGCAGAGAATAAGTGGATACTAGAAATATGTCACTGTATATTTTAGGTATGAAGGATGAGGAGAACAATAATTTTCATTACACTTAGCTAAGATACATTTTTCTTACAGAATTATATTGACTGATGTATTAAAATAAAATTATAGGATCATAGAATGGCTCAGGTTAGAAGGGACCTTAAAGATCACCTAATTGGAGTCTCCTGCCATAGACAGGGACATGTTTCACTAGACCAGGTTGCTCCAAGCCCCCTCCAGCCTGGCCTTGAACACTTCCAAGGATGGGGCATCCACAGTTTCTCTGGGGAACCTGTGCCAGTGCCTCACCACCCTCACACTCAAGAATTTCCAATATCTAATCTAAACCTGCTCTTTTCAGCTTGAAACCATTCCCCCCTTGCCCTGTCACTACATGCTCTTGTAAAAAGTTCCTCTCTATCCCTCTTGTGGGCTCCCTTCAGGTACTGGAAGGCCATAATTAGGTCACCCCAATGTCTTCTCTTTTACAGGCTGAGCAATCTCAGTTCTCTCAGCCTTTCCTAATAGGAGAGGTGCTCAATCCCTCAGGTCATCTAGGTGACCCTGCTCTGGACTTGCTCCATTGTCTTCCTGTGCTGGGGACTCCAGGGCTAGAGGCAGCACTGCAGGTGTACTTGAGTATTTATATGTTAATGTTAATGGCCAGTCTTCACGAACGAAGAACCGGGGAAGGTCTTTACACCTTCCAGCCTGCGCATTGGATTTTTTAGGT
>JAYRBT010000093.1:11742704-11756510 GCA_036023395.1 Myiotriccus ornatus
TGCCGGGGCCAAGCAAGCTTGGACGGTGGCAGTGAGGTCCTCAGGACATAGATGGATTGCCTTATAGGGCTAACGGGAGTATTTATATACTTGACTACTTAAAATATTCTTGAGTAAATATTTTGAGCGTAATATTCAATGTATTTCAAGTATAGTTACTTTGGAGTTATGACTAAAAATAACTACTCCATGACTTAAACAGTAAATGAGTAGATATTTGTCAGTAATGGGCTCACTAAAACCTAACATGATGCCCTTTTTCCAGCTGATGGGCAGACATGGCTGAATATTTTCATACCAGTTACTAGTTACTGTAAGTAATGCAGTAGTCTGTCTTTCATTTTACCTTCTTTTCAACCTCTTAAACCTTACATCATGTTGTAACAGTGGATCTTTAAATAATCTATTTATTCATCCAGACTGCATATGAAAAACACTCAACAATGTGATTACTGTGTTTGTGAAATAGGTGAAGAGAACCATGTAAAATTCAACAGATTACATGTGTCAGAAATGTGGCCACGAACTTAAATATTTTTCACTGTCTGCTGCTTTAAAAAACTTTTTATTCACGTATGTTATAGTTCTTTACTGTGTGATAATGCTTTTTATTTATAAATATCACCAATATTTTTTAAGACTAGAATATGTTGTATTGATTTCTTTTGTTTTGACTGTGATAGTAAACTCAATTACTGGAATTAGTGTTGTTGGTGCTTTTTCATCATTCATTCATGTCAATGTAGAGAAAAATGGATGCAAAGAACTAAAATGAAATTAATCTTGCTGACATCCTAGATCAGTCTAGGAAAGTTAGAATCAAGTTTCAACTGGGATCATGATGAGATTAGGCATTCTGTATCCCTATTTTTGTAAGGACAGAAAGAAAGAAACTTACATGCAGTATTTTAGGATCTGTGATCTTACATCTCAAAAAAAAGATTTTACAGTCAAAATTGTGGAGCACATAGTTTCAAAGTCCTTTCCTTCTGAGTAGTGTCCAAATCTGAATGACCACATCATTGTATTCAGATTCTAGGAGTGAACTCTGCACTTCTATTTAAAAATATCCACCCTTACCTTTTAAATAATACACTACTGTTTATAGTTTCCCAATTTTTTGCAATCTAAGTTCTTTGTTGAAAACTTACTTCATTTTTTGTTTGCTGTGGTTAGGTACATCTTTAAAAACCCTCTTTACCAAAGTCTTTCTTTTACAATTGGAAGACCACATGTGACAAATACATTTTTTCAATCAGGACATATACCTTCTAGTTCTTTTGCAGTTGCGTGCAGTTTGTTTGTTTACCTGATCTCCTACACCTCCTTTGTGTGGACTGCTTTTATAATTTCAGTACCGCTGCTTTTGTAAAGTTTGTAAAAGTTTACTAAGTGATGTGTACTGGTGGTTGTGCAACCTAAGACAGAGGTAGGAATTAACTGAGGAAAATAGTAATTAATAAATGAAATACCTTGAATACAGCTAGTGTTCTATACAACTAGTGTACGCTAGAGTTCTTACTTGGTGTGCAAGTTAGTATATGCTATTGTTTTAGTTCAGGAAGTTAGCAATTATTTTAATGTGCTTGGTTATATTTGACACCAGAATAGGATTTCTGATCATATAATTCTGATATGCAGGTGATAACTACTTCTGTTACTACTCTGTAATCTGCAAATGAAAAAACTTTTGTTTGTTTGTAAAGAATAATATCATTAAACTCTCAGAAAAAGGTAAGAAATAGAATCTGATGTATCATAGAATCATGGAATATCTCAAGTTGGAAGTGACCCACAAGGATCATCAAGTGCAACTCCCTGCTCTTCAGAGGATTACTTAAAACTAATCCATATGACCAAGTGCTGTGACCACTTCTCTGGGAAGCCTGTTCTAGTGACCAACTGCTGTCTCAGTGGACCTTTTCCTAATGTCCAGTTTGAACCTCCACTGATGCAGCTTTATTCCCTTTCCTCATGTCCTGTCACTAGTCACCAGAGAGAAGATCAGTGACTGCCCCTCCACTTCGCACCCTGAGCAAGCTGTAGTTTGCTATCAGGTCACCCTCAGCCCTCTCTTCCCCAAGCCAGGAAGGGTCAAGATGACAAAATGAAGGGACAAGAAAATAAAAATTAAATTAGCATAGCAGTGTCACTGATTGCACACTGCATTTTTTGTCCAGCATTTTGAGTTTCATTACTGCTTTGAACTCTGCATGTTTCTTAGCACTGAATTGTTAATCCATTCCTAAACTGCGATTTCTTCTTCTCTTTCTCCTCACTTCTCAGCATTTAGCTGGTCTTCAACTTCTTATACTCCTTAATCCCTCTTATCTTTTGACCTGTGGATTCTTGACTGCCCTCCATGATCCTAGCTAACATCTAAATGGGATATAAATGAGTAAACCCTGGGAAGCAGGTATTTTTCGAGCTCTAAAACTACTATTTCATACCCAGTGTTGCACGTAAGAAACCATTTACAATCTTGGTTAATTTCTGTGAGTTGATAGGCTCTATAGTGTAATAAAAATGTAAACTAAAATTATTTTAGTACCTTCTTTTGTCCTCAAATAGACCACACTAATGATTGTGATCATATGATTTGTACATCCTTTTAAACCTTTTTAATTTTTGCCTGTCTATCCGTAGGAAATATTGTTAGTCTGTTTGTTGAGTACATAGAAGACGCAGTTTTACCTGAGTCTAAGGGAAGCTTTTGAAGTTTTGAAATTCTGTGAGACTTTTACCAATTTTTAATTTTTTTTTTTTACCGGTACATGAAGCATAAGTGCAGCTGCGCTTTAATGTCTTCCTTTCTGGTTATAGGGTAAATCAGGATAATGTCTGTCTTTTTCAGTTCTGTCCTAATTTGAAAGAACGACAATTCTTGTAGTACTGGTAATTTCTGAAGAGCTAAAATGCCCTTGTATAACCTGGACAACAATTTTATTTTCCCCACGCTCCACAAGTCTGTTTCTTTTTCATGAAGTACAAGCGTAGAAGAGGTTTTCATGACATTCAGTTACCAAAGGCAAGTCTGAGGTTTTGATTGCACAAGCTTGATCCTCTGGTTCCAATAAACCTAGACATTGTTTGGCTCTTGACTTGCAGAAACAAACTCCAAAACTCACAGAGTATTGAAGCAGGTATGTTTATTCACGGCGCCAGGTGCACGGGGGATAATTCCTCCAATCACGCACACCCATTGCCTTTGTTCAGCTCTTTTTATGCAGTATAATGTTACATATGTATTAATAGTGTTACATATACATGAGTTGTGTTACATATGCATTAGCCGTGTCAGCAAATTCCAGAAAAGTGGGAGGGGAATCATTAACATACACCACTCCTATAACTCTCCCTTGGAATGCTCCCTTGGGGTTTTCTTTCCGGGGTCTTTGGGGGTCTTTTGGATGAAGTAAGAAGTCTTCCTCAGCTTGAACTTTTTACCTTTGCTAAGAACTGCTGAGTTGGCACTGTGCAATTAACTCAAAACTGGTATCTTCTTCAGGAGCTTCTCTTTATCAGCTTTCAAAGTCTCTTTCCCATGAGCTTCAAAGCCCCTTATCTAAACTCTAAGGTTTCCTGTTCCAGCTAAAGTCTTCATTATAAAATTAACTATGTCCTGTCTGTGAGTTAGTATAAGCAAGCAAGGCCCTATCCTAATCTATCTAAAAATTAGCTAGTAAGCAACTAAGGCTATGATCTTGTATTATTGCTTTATGTTTTGATCACCCTTTATCACTCTGCACAGCTGGAACTAGACTTTAAGAAAATCTTCATTTTTATTTAGGCACTTAAATAGCTGATGGATTTTGAGAAAAAAATCAACTCTTTCTGGGATACTGATGGTCAAATTTTTAAGTGAGAAGTGAGGTAGCGGTTTAACAAACATGTCTGTCTGTAGTAAAAGAACTTTCTATTAAAACCAATAATAGTTGCTTTTGTTCCAAAAACCTAGCTGTAGACCTATTTATAGATTGCCCTGAAGGAGTTTAAACAAGCTCCCAGATGAAAAGTGAATCATTAAACATAAAATCCTAAAATAGAGCTGAGTAAGCAATTAAAATATTTGCTTGGCAACAGAGATGTCTGGAATTTTATTGGGGGTTTTTCACTTGTCTTTGCTGCATCTGTTTGTGGTGGGAGATGAGGTGACCAAATCATTACAGAAAAATACAGAGCAGAGCACAGGCAATAGAGTTTCCTCATTTCTCTCCCCCAGTGCTGGCCACACAGCCACTTCAACTGTGATCATTGGGTTAGTAATTGAAAATTGGAGGAGGGTACAGGTGCTGGAAACCCCCAAAGGATGGAAAGCATGGGTATTGGCATTTCTTCCTCTGTGTATGTGTGTTTACATACAGAAAGGGCATACTTTTTCTTGTAGTTATGGCTTTTTCCTCTATCCTTGCAGGATAATTACTTTTGCAGGCAACAAATCACATTATAACATATAATTTATGCTTCCACATTTAGTGACATTTCCTAGGACTTTTTGCAGATCCTGTTTAACTCACATTTTTTCATCCATTCTCTTTCTCTCCCTCCCTTCATCCCTCAAAGCGTACAGCCCTCTTTGATATTAACACAACTCTTCCCCTTACTTAGACAAAGACAGTTGCATTATTCTTGAAAATATTTGACTCCGTGACTATGCCTTTGTATTGCTTACTCAGAAATATGCACAAAGATTCTGCTGTCATGCTATGTCGGGCACATGCATAAACGTGTACAGCAATTACATGAAAAACTTCTTGCAGAAATGTTGAAAAAGTCTGTGTTAAGGTTTGTTCAAAGAGATAGGCAAAATAGAACACAACTTAGAGGCTGAGAAAAAAACAGGAATTCCTTCCCTTCTGTGCCACAAAAAGCTGATCACATTTATCAGTTTCAGCCTTCCACAAGTCCTTGTATCCTTTGATTTGTTTTATTCATCTTTATCACCCCAGATTCTCTTACTGAGGCTTGCCAGTGCTCTTCTTGCTCTTTGAATGTCACCTGAAAGTGGTTACTGCTACCAATTATTGTCTGGTATATGGAAATTCAACCCAAGTGATGTTACTGAGAAAGGTTGGTCATACACTGCCTGTGACACAGGCCTATGAGCTACTAATTAAACACTAAAAATGACAGATTAGTTTTGCTAGTTTATTGTGCTGATTCTTCAGACTGGCTGTGTCCTGATGAGCTTCTCCCTTTTTTTCTCCTGTCATTTCAGGATGGCACCATCAGCAAGCTCACAGACAACATGAAGCTGAGAGGGTGTATTGATCTGCTGGAAGGCAGGTAGGCTCTGATGAAGGATTGGACAGGCTGGATTCATGACCTGAGGCCAATTGGATGAGATTCATAAAGACTGAGTGCAAGGTCCTGCCCTTGGGTTACAACAACCCTGAGCAGCGCTACAGGCTGGGGACAGATTGGCTGGAAAGCTGCCCGGCGGAAATGGACCTTGGGGGTGCTGGACAAGAGTCAGCTGGACATGAGCCAGCAGTGTGCCCAGGTGGCCAAGAAGGCCAATGGCATCCTGCTTGGGTCAGAAATAGTATGGCCAGCAGGACAGGGATTGTGCCCCTGTTCTGGGCACTGTTGAGGGCACACCTCAGGTGCTGTGTTCAGTTTTGGGCCCCTCCTGACCAGAAAGACACTGAGGTGCTGGAGCAAGTCCAGGGAAGGCCAGTGGAGCTGGATAAGGGTCTGAGCACAAGTCTGACGAGGAGTAAGTGAGGGAGCTGGGTTTTAGCTTGGAGGAAAGGAGACTCAGGGGAGATGTCATCAGACTCTACAACTACCTGACAGGAGGTTGTAGCCAGGTGGGGGTTGGTCTCTTCTCCCAGGTTACAAGTGATGGGATGAGAGGAAGTGGCCTCAAGTAGCCTCCCTGCACCAGGGAGGTTTAGATTGGATATTAGGAAAATTTTTTCACTGAAAGTGTTGTCAAGCATTGAATTAAGCTGCCTGGGGAAATGGTGGAGTCACCATTCCTGGAAGTGTTCAAAATACATGTGGATGTGACACTTGGGGACATAGTTTAGTGGTGAGCATGGTGGTGCTGCTGGGTTGATGGTTGGACTTAATGACCTTAAAGGTCTTTTCCAACCTTAACAAATCTATGATTCTATGGAATAGTATGGAATGGAATAGTTCCATGTTATAATTAGTTCCATATTATAATTAGTTCCATATTATAAATAGTTCCATAATATGTATGGAATAGTTCCACAATAACAGATGAAAACTGACACAGTTTTAGCTGTCAGTCACGTAGCAGAAATGAAGGTGCCAGGGCACAAGTTATTGATAAATAGATCAGAAGAAATGTCCGACTTCAGTGGACTACTGTCTACCCCTATTGCAAAATCTTTAAGACTGTAGAAGTGAATATAGACTAAATTTTGTAATGTCCTGGAATGTGCTCTAATAAATGTTTGTTTTGTCTTGAGGATGTAGCAAGCATACTCCTATTGAAAATAAAAAACAAACCAAATCAAACAAACAAAAACCAGGAAAAAAAACAACAGCCAAAAAAAACCTCAAAAGCAGCAATTCTGTATACTGATGTAGTAAAGAATGGGATAGGAAGCTAAGAAATACATATAATTTCATAGTTTAAAAATCATTAGGGTTTTACTCAAAAGGAGTAAACATTCATCAGTTTGAAAGGGTGCCTGATTGCCTAAATTGCATCTACAAGCTTTCTTACAGCCTTCAGATACATAAAATTTCAATAGCATACATTTCTTCAAAGTTTCATAAATTAGCTGTTCTGGATGCTAGCGTCTCAACCAAAAGGTAAAAAAACTCTGCTGTAAACTCATTTTGGAGTAGGTCAAAGACATGAAAGCCGGTTCAAAGCTTTAGAAGACTGTATTTATAGAAGGGATGGACAAATACTCAGTTTGCAAAGAGATGTGATATTATTTCTGCTCATGGTGTTTTATTTCCCTCTGACACAGAGTGGTTTGTCACTTCATATAGAATCATAGAATCATAGAATATGCTGAGTTGGAAGGAACCCATCCAGGATCATTGAGTTCAACTCATGTTCCTGCACAGAACCGTTCCCAAGAGTCACACCATGTGCCTGAGAGAATTGTCCAAATGCTTCTTGAATTCAGACAGGCTTGATGCTGTGGTCACTTCCGCGGGAAGTCTGCTGTGTATGATTTATGATGAAGCGGGGAGAGAAGAGGATGGATGGATGGATGGATGGATGGGGATGGATGGATGGATGGATGGATGTTAGCTTGACATGTGCCATACAGCAGTAGGAGTGTTTACCTGACTGCTCTCTGTCAAGAGTAGAGAGGAAAGTGAACAATTTGGAATGGGAATGTTTCCAGCTAACTGAGTTAATCTCTGAAGATATCAGGCAAGAATTTCATATTCTTTTGCATGACGAAATACACATCTATATAACAGCTCAATTTCACTAGGGTAGGTCTACCTGTGAGTTTGCTGAGAGATTTTTTGTGCTTGTATGGTACACCAGTCTGCAGCACAGCTTGTAGGTTCAGATCCAAAATCTGTAAAATATGATCAAATGCTTTGGGATAGAGGTCCGACTTGAAATACTCATATTATTCATGATATACTCTTACTTCACGAGAGTTTCAGATATTGTCAGTGCTTTTTATAACTCTGAAATGTGGTCAAAATAAAGAGGTAGGACGGGAATATTTGTCCTTTGGACATTTTTCTTCTGTTTCTGATTCATGTGTTCAGATACCTGTACAGCCTCAGCTTCCTAAGTATTTTTGATCTCTGAAATGAACATTGCTGACTGCATAGGTGAGGTGCAGATTGTGAACTCTTTATGCAGTAAACTGTATTTATGCTTTGATCACTGAGTCTGTCATTTCTACAGGCGGATACTTATGATGGCAAAAGTAATGACAGGACTTATTGGCAATGCCTGCAGCAAGCTTACAGTCTAAGAAAAATGGACAGATTTTTGTCAGTTGCTGCAACTGGTTTGTCAAAGATAAATCACATATTTTCGCTGAATTACCTTTGTTTCACTAGGCAATACTCCTTTTACTGAATTTTTCATGATGAGCAAAATAATGTGTCTTTAATTTTGTATTATTTTCCAGATCTATCTTTTTCTTTGTTGATTTTGTAAAGCAGCTGCTCAGATTGTAAGCTATCCGTCCATATAATGGACCTTTCATGCTTTCTTAAGGTTTAAGTACTTTTTATATCCGCTTTTCATTGTCCTCAGCTTGGCCTGCTTTAAGCCAGACCCCTGGGGAACAAAGTGCTTCATAAGCAATCTTTTTTAGTATTCAGTTCCTTATCATATGTTCCCTTTAGGACTTCATTTTATATTTCTCTCCAGCAGAAAACAGTAATAGATTCTGTAAATCTCTTTTATAATGTCTTCTATTTATTGAACATATCTCATGGAGCTGCATGTCATACTCCAGTTATTTTGGAGTGCATGTTTAATAACCTGCTATATATTAGAAAACAAACATTAGTCTAAGAGCCTTTGCTCTTCACCAGTGTAGTTAGCTACATTAGTAAGGCAGAAAATGCTCTTTTATGTGAGCACATGTTCAAAATTGGACAGGTATGATAAATATTACTGTATTAATAAAAATCCTTAGTGTCCCAGCATTCTTTTCTGTCTGTAGCTGTTTTTAACAATGGAACAAGTCATTCCTTACTTTTGTGTCTTGGAAAAGGGTAGTTTTCTGAGCATTTTGAGATAAGCAGGACTGTAGTATTTATCAACAATTCACATTCACAAAACCTGAATTCATATTTCACTGAGCTTTAATTTCCACTTTTTTTCTATTTCTCATCAAACAAATAAACTGGCAGTCCATTTCATATAGAGCAAGGCACTCCTGTGTTCCACATTTACTGAAAGCTTTGTCTACTTGTTTGGTAACTAATGAAGATAGAAAAACATCTATATTCTGCCAAATTTGTACTTTACTTTCTATTCCTGAGCATTTAGTATGAGGAAGATTCAACAGGAAGAAGAATAAAATAAGAATAAGAAAAGGACAAAAAAAGGACAAGATCCTCCATAAAGTTTAGCCTTGCAGATAATAGCCATTCTTTTCTCCCCTGAAGAACACATTTTTATTTTTTTTATTATTATTTTTTGTTACATTATGAATTTTAAACGTAATCAAGCACCTGAAATTGGATCTGGCTTTCTGAGTGTGAGCTCCTACTGAGTAATATTGAAAATCAGGATTTAACATAAATTTGCTGTACTGATGCCTTATCATGATGGAGAGTATTTTGTCTTTGAATCTACATTACCAAAAACATGGTATTCCAAAATGCGTTTTGAAAATAATACAATACATAGAAGTACACATATGCTAGGCAAGTATTTAGTGCCACAGGATGAATCTTAAAGATTGTTTTTATGTTTGATAGAATGCAATTCCTAAGTGTTCTTTATTATGTGTAAATTGCACCTTTTTCAGACATCTTTTATTTTAATAGCAATTAACATAAAGCTGCATAATGTCTGTCATGCAATTTCTTGATGCAAAAAATTATTCCCAGTAGAATGAAACATCACAAACTGTGCAAAAATGTTATCTCTGGTTTTCTTTGGCTCTCAGTCTAATTACACTGTATTGCAATGGAAATTTTGTTGTAGATAAGTTTCTGCTTTTAGCCTGTCTTTCTAAGGGAATAAATGTCATGACCACATTATCTGCATGAGAACAAAAGTCCTTCTGCTAACCTCTCTTAATAATAAAAGATGCTGACCCATTTCATCTAGATGTGGCAGACAGAGAGGGAGTTCTCAAAGGCATTATCTTCGTACATTAGAAATAGAAATAAAAAAGCGGGAGTCAGAGAAGAGAGACCTTAGAGTTGTGCAGGAGTGGTACATTGGAAACCAGAACGTGTAAATTCTGCTGCATATGGAATTGCTTTTTTTCTTTCACAAATTAGCAGTGCATGTTCCTATAAAACTGCCAAAACTGTCATTATGTATGTACAAACCCTCTACTGAAGAAATTGGGAAAAACATTGTGCACAGCAGCTGTGTTGACTTTTGTGAGCACAGCAGGTACGCAGACCTTTGAAGACAGTTTTATTCCTGTGAAACTGTTAGGCTTCCTAGTCCTTGCATTTTAGGCTCTGTGCATGATTAAAATATCAACAGCTTTTCAGTTCCAAAATAATTTCAAATTATAATTTTGTGTAAACATGGAGTTTTAAATTATTTTCTTTTAGATCCATACCTCCAATGTAATTATTGTTCAATAAAGGAGGTTCTTAAGAAGCGGAAACAAATTTTAGTTACTTTAGTAATTCACCGTGCTGTGGTCTGAAATAAACATAAGACTTTTTGCAAAGACCCATATCCAACAAGTACACAGGGATTGTTCATCTAAAATGAAAGATGTTTATTCAGAGAAAATGTATGAATGTGATAAAAGACTGTGCTCTTTGTAGGCAATCTGACATGGCAGTAGAAAAATTTATTTCTGACATATTAGCCATAAAATCTGGCCAAGAACTTAGTATATATTGAAGGTACAGTAATACACAATATTAGTAGCATTACATGAAGCTCTAAAATAGACTAGATTAGAATAGTTCAGTTGGGAGGGGTCTGTAATGATGGTCTGGTCCAACTGCCTGACCAATTCAACTGCCTGTCTACACACACTCTACAGATCACACTGACTACAGATCACACCCAGCATTTAATGTTTACTTTACAGCTGGACTAGGTTTTCCTCCCTTTTTCTTTCCAGCCCTGCTTTTTTCCAAGCTTTTATTTAGTTATCTCATTTTTTTTCCTGAAGTAGTAGGTGATGGGAGTTCGTTCACTCTCCTGATACAGTTTTCCAGTGCCAGCTGGCACTTCTAGGAAATGACAGCTGTATTCATGGCAGATTTTGCCCAGTTTCACTTTCTAACCACTTCATGTTACTATGAATTTCCCTTAAAAATGGAAAAGCCTCACAGAATCAATGATCTTTTCCATGTCCAACATACTTGTCAAGTTACTTCAAAACCCTTTTTAGAGAAATTGAGTAGACTAAACTTTAATATCTTAATTTTTTTCTCAATTCTTTTACTACATTTGCAGTTTTTTGTTTGAACTCTTTTTGTTATTTCTACTTCATCAGAAAATGTAGGTGCCAGACAATGAAACAATGTCAGTTTGCAGAGGTAAAAGTACCTTTCTCTCTTTTCTTGTTACACTAAGTGTTCATGTTGAGTCCTTTACCTATGACAGTCCACTAGTTTCCAAAAAATTTATCTCTCACAGTACTTATATTGTCGTTTATTTGTACTTGCCTCGACTCCCTTGCCTGCCCCTCAGGTCCCTGAGTTGCGGGCTGGTCCAGCTTGAAGTTTGATGGTGATAACACGTACACCCCACACACACCAGGTTTGGGGAGGACCCTGACATTCACACCCCAGCAACAGACACCACACATGCATGGGCTGATTAATCATTTGGCCATTCAGAAATAAATTTTATTTAATCTAAAAATATTATTAACAAAAGTAATGCAGTATCTCTAGTGCAGCTGAGAATGACTTTCTTAAAATGCTTTAACTGTCTTCAATTTCACTAAGCATATGCTTATGTAAAAAAAAAAAATCAGAGTTGTAGGAACTGGTAGTAGGAAATTCTAGTTAAACATATTTGTAACAGATTACTGGAAAAAATAATGATTTCCATCTTCATTTAGTTTATCCAGCATAAGGCAGAAAGAAAAAGGGAAGAAAATAGTCAGATCTAGCAGACTCAGAAGAAGAAAAACAAGCCCTGATAAAGATACAAGCCTTCACTTTCACTTTGATTTTTCAGATTCATGACGGTCTTTCAGAAGGCCTTTCCTTTGTAGATTTCCTTTCCCTCCCTTCCTTTGTAATTTCCTTTGCACATATGGCTAATAAACACAATCTGGGCTGCTTTTCAGTGCTCTAGCATTGCACAGCCTTCATCCTTTCACTGAAATGTATTTTACCTCCTAAACAGATTAGCAAGCTATCTATTGGAATCTGTTTTGAGTCTATTCTAACTCCTAAGCCGGGCCTGAGAATTTTCTAGAACAGAGTTTCTGGTCTCCTAAAATTGCCTGTGAAGATTTTAGTGGTATCTTAGAATAGCTTTTTGAGTTTTATTATTTAAATACTACCTGGCACTGCTCAATTCATAGCATAGATTAAGTTCTGCTGAAGTTCCCATTACCACCTATCAGTAAGATAATGGGTGGTGTGTAGGAGCCAACACTTGGTAATCTTCAAACATTTCCTCCAACCATTACCTATCAAAAGCTTAATGCCATGAGCTAGTGTCCTCACAGAGCACAAGTTAGAGAAGAATTTGCTGTGCTTGGAGGAAACAAGAATTTGTTTTTACTCCTCAGGACCAACTCTGCCATCAGAGCTGACCCTGCTGTGGTCAGGGCTCAGCTAGAGGTGTCCTGAGGCCTCTTCCAGCCTGAATTACCTGCCCTGTGTGTGGGGTTGTGGTACATTGGTTCTAAAGCACCTTCTAGCTCATTTGTCTGAGACTCAGAGCATAAGGCCTCATGGCTGCAGATGTGGTTGAATAAAGCATCCACAGCAATGCTTAGGTCTCAAAACACGTCTCTCTTACTTTACGTTCTGCCTTGTTTTACAGCACTTCAGTAAGTTGGTTCTGCTTCTTCTTACATGGGCTAACATTCTGAAGGTAATGTGCTCACTGTGTTTTTCTGCTTTATTTTATTAATATTTTAATTAAAAGAAAATAAATCTCTAAAGCAAAACCAAAATTCTAGGCTGAACTTCTACGACATCATAGGCTATTTCTACTGTCATGTAACAAATGTCAATAAACAGAAAAAAAAGAGGTGTTTTTTTCCCCTGGAAGTTAGTCTTCAAATATTTTTCTTCAATAATTTTCTGTATAACTATCACTAAGTTTATAGTTGCATAAGTATGATTAGTCATGGACATTCACCAGCGAATGATTTTCACTTCATTTGCTCTGAGTACATATCTACCCTATATAACTTTTATGCTTTTTAACATAGTGTAGGTGATTTTTATTGTTGACAACATTTAAGTTTTCTGCAAAGAGGTATAAATAAACCATAACTTTAAAAGATGTGATTTAACTAATTTCTCTTGAGAGCAAAATTTTTGTTTTATAACCCAATATTTACTTATGGATTGATTAATTAAATGTTTAGATACTAGTTTTATAGATTAATCCTTTTTACTTAGCTCTTTGCCTCTGTTCCAAAACCAGACAGAATCCCTTCACACCTTACAATACTCCTAACTTTAATGGGAAAATAAAATTCTTACTAAAGTGTCTAGCTCAACTTAAATTCTCAAAAAAACCCTATGTCACAGTTTTCCAGCTTTGTATGACAGAAACCCACCCCAAAGGTCAGTTTACTTGGATTAAATTAATATCTTCTGAATTGCAGTTTAAATAGCAAATTAAATTACATTTCATTAAGTTACAGCACACCCACTGTACAAGTGGCTGAGGAAAAGGAAGCAAGGCAGATATTTCTTTAAGTAAAAATACTTTTGAATCAGAGTCACAGAGTGGGTCACGTTGGAAGAGACCACATTGAGTCATCTGGTTCAACCTCCCTGCTCAAGCAGAGTTATCTCAGAGCACATGGCACACGATTATGTCCAGACAGTTCTTGAACATCTCCATTGAGGGAGACTTCACAACATCTTTGAGCGATCTGTTACGATGTATGGTCACTGCACAGTAAAGAAGTTCTTCCTCATATTCAGGTGGAGCTTCCTGTGCGTCAGTTTCTGCCCACTACCTCTTGTTCTCGTGGT
>JAYRBT010000093.1:11756610-11777363 GCA_036023395.1 Myiotriccus ornatus
GGTTGGAATCACTGAGCAGAGCCTGGCTCCATCCTCTTGACGCCCTACCTTTAGGTATTCATACACATTAATAAGGTTCCCCTCAGTCACCTCTTCTTTAGGCTAAACAGGCCCGGCTCCCTCAGCCTTTCTTCATAAAAGAGATACTCCAGACCCTTGACCAGCTTAGTGACTCTCCACTGGATCTGCTCCAGGAGCTCCATGTCTCTCTTGTGCTGGGAGCCCAGAACTGCACATATCCAAATGTGGCCTCACCAGGGCTAAGTGGAGGGGAGGGATCCTTTTCTTCAGAACTGCCATTAAAAGTGTGTAGTGTGTGCTATATGGTGTTTTCTCTAGGAATTCAGGGGAAGTATGTTTGGTTTGTTTTGGTTTTGCTAGGAACAATAAAAGAAAGTTGTTAAAATCTCTTGATTACTGACAGTATGTCATGGTCCAAAACACAACAGAAAAAATGGCAGTCAGAGAAGCAGAATGGGTGGAATTGTCAGGTTTTGGTTTTTTGTATAAACATGAGCTCTTTAGTAACTGCCAAATTCAAAAGCTAAATTGCTTTGATAAATGCAAATTTTAACACAGGTTGAGTATCTTGTTTGTTTGGATGATAGGCTGCTTCTAGGTGGCAACAATAAATATGGACTTGACCAAAAAGCAAAGAGAAAGCCAGCACAGGAAATTTAAAAGGAGAGTACCATAATGAGATGGGATTTACCATTATTTCTGTATTAAATATTTAATTAATTTCAATAGAATTGTCATTTTATGAGCAATTAACACAATATTTTCTTAAATTTCTGATCATAAAATAAAATCCCCTATTTTTAATGGATTTGTAGGTTAACAAAAGACAAATGCTGTTTTTTCATGCACAGTGTAATCTATATAAATTGTTATTGATTTAATCAATATAATTAATTATTAGGGCAGAAAAAGATTGTTTCCTAAGAAAATTAGAGGACAGTTTGAATAATCTTATTTTTTACTGCAGAGAGCAAGACTGAACAGACAAATGGAGGCTTCTAAAATGAGCTGTTGGAGTGTGTTGCCATCATTTCCTGGCCATTTGATATAATTGAAGGCAGCCCAAAAATCTGTCCAAACCACAGCTACTCCATATCTGCAGGATATCAGTGAAACAGGTCATATGCTCTTTCCCAGTCCTGCTTGACTGATTTTTTGTGTTTTTTATGGTTTATGTTATTCCATCAAGGAGTTCAAAACATTAAGCCGATCATTTCATTTTAGTTGAAGTTTTACTGGTTATGTTATAGATGTCTTAGGAAGCATCATTTACACACATAAAAGAAACTTACTGAATATATGAAAACACAGCACTGTGTTATGCATCAGCTTACTATGATAATATTTTGAAATACAGATTTCATGATGTCTATGAATATCAGTAACATTATGAGCTTCCAGTTTTTTTAAATCCTTTACAGAAGATATGTTAAAGTTGAAACAATGCAATAAATATCAACATTTCTGCACTTCTGAAGATGTAATTTTTTAAAACTCTTCTGCACATATAACAAATCTTTCAGTGTAAAATGAACACTCTCCCCTTTTTATGTTACTTAAAACTATGAGGATTCTGAGAATATAAGGTACTTGAAGATACCAGCATTAGAAAAAGCTTATACTGAGGAAATATAGGAAATAAATATATCGAGTATATTCTGGACTTGATTACAAACAGTTAAGCATATAGTCTGGATGCACATAGAAGTGATTCCATTATATTCAGTCATTCCATTATATTCATTCCATTATATTCATATTCCAAGTAAAGATAGCAGTAGTGATAAGGATGGTTATCTAATATTCCAATTATTTTGGGACTCTCTGGTTTTGCTGCTGTTTATCCAAATCTTCTACAGTTTGCCAACTGGAAGCTTGTAACTGTGTGAAACTAAAGATGCTCATTCTGCTACAAAACCATCCTTTTTGTAAGTTTCTGCAGTATTAAAATTATTCAGAGAAAGATACTAAGAGCAAAATGCTAAGAGAAAGAAAATTCTATCAGGTAAATTAAGAGAATTATTGTAGGTAACTGTCCCTGAACATTATCTTGGTCAGATACATTGCAAAGCACTCCAAGTTACTTTTATGAAAATAAAAATCAAGCTTAGATTAAAATCCTAAACTGCTGACCTCTTGGAGCATTTGACTGTGATGGTTTCCTTAAACATTTTTATTACAATAAAACATCTCCATTTACCCTTGATAAATATCTCCCACATGAAACTCCCATATGAAACTCACAAGAAATACTACAATATTTGATTCAACCAGGACTTATCACAGATTAATACCTTACTGATCTCTCATAAATTCCTCTAGCAGAACGTAGTAATACTGGAACAGACTACAGATTTAACTGACACTGCAGTGAAGTGTGTACTTGTTTCAAGAAACCCTTTGTACACTGTCAAACACTAGGAAATTTCTAGGTGCAATTCTAGTCTAACTTGGTCCCTGTAGAACTTTTAATATGTGTTTTTCTTTTTTGATGGCTTACATTTTTCACACTATAAAAATCCCAAACCTCTCAAAGACTTTTTAAATGTCCACAAAGGCTTTCATATGAACAGGAAACTGGAAGTGTTGAAGCTGTTTATTTGAGAAAGTGAGAGATAACGGTCATGTCTAAATGATGGTTTGGGGCTTTTTTTTTAGAATATTTTTGCAGTTGTTGTAGTCTGTTTACAAAATTCTAAAACGCAATAGAAACCTTTCATTTTAATTTTTTTGTTAAATTTTTTAGATATAAACATTGTCATCTCTTGACAAGTCTGCAAAGTCAGATTTCATACCTTCATAGAAGAAATGCTCCCAATTCTTGTAGCAACACACCTGAGGAGAATCAGAGATGAGGTTTTCCAGTGTAGTTCAACTTGCCTTGCTCTGACACTTTTTCTGCTTCATGATCTCACTGCAGTTTTGCTAACTGTCTTTCATGCAGTAATTTCTATAGCAAGGTCAGATGCTCTGCCTTGTCCACATGGCATGGGAGCATATCGTGGCTGGAGATTTTTTCTTCTTGTCCCTCTTTACATTGTCATTGGTTTACCCTCTAGGAAGAGAAAGTGGATTTGAACAGTCTGTTATCCACTTTGAGTGCAAAATACCTGGGTGTATGTTGTGTGCTTGGATTTGAATAACTGCTACTGTAGGAACTAAGGTTAATAAGTTTTAGAATATAGTCATTTCCCTGGGATTTGTGAAGGAGCTCAATCTGTGACTGTCATCAGGTAGAGAAGTAGGATGGTAAAACCAAAGATGCACATTTGTTGGGAATGAGAAATTAAAAATTCCAAACTGTAGCCATACAGCCAGAGGATGATAAGTTATTGGAGACCAGCAGAGCTGTCAGTTCTCAGAGCTTTTTTGACTGTTTCCAAACAAAATTTGTTCAGAACCTTGAAAGTTTAAACTAGACAGGGTGCATATTATTTATCACTATACTCAGAATAAAGTAGTCATTATGAAGAGTTTCTAACAGAACTGAATCCTTCAAGCAATGTATATAAAGTCATAAATGTGATGGAAATTCACAGAGAATGGTATTGTTCACCACATGCCATAACACCCCTAGATTAAGATAGCAGGCATCAAAGTAGATGATTTTGTAGTTAACTTAAAATTTGAATTGATTGCCCGACATTTTGCCATAGGATGTTGTGACTCAAAAACACATGGGCTTAACAATTTCAGGAACCAGAAATCTGTTGATATGGGATAACCATCAGAACAGAAGAATTTCTGACAGAGAAATGTCCTGAATCATGCTTTTTGGAGGCAAAGAAAATATTCCTATACTTGTCTTTTTCTACCTTCCTTCTCTACTGCTTCAGTAGTTGCCAGTGTCTGAGATACCCAAGCAGAAGCAGCTTTGGTCTTCTTTTCTTAAGGCTAGGCTGTCACAGAAAGAAAATTTCTGCAGTCCCCAGACTAAAAGAAATGGTATATAATAGGTTAGGGCCCAATATCTGTTGATGTTCAAAAGAAGAGTTTAAATTATTATTATTAGAAAAATACATTAAAATGACAAAATATTGAACGTACCTCCAAAACACCTTCAAAAACAAACCCAAAGAAAGCCACAAACCTCAAACCACACTGAAGAACTAAAAACAGCTTGTGTGCTTTTGGAACAAATTGTTAAAAAAAAATTCTGTCTGTCTTTTCAATACATGAGGCATTTCTAGCACATATCAAAGATATATCCACAAAATTAAATAGGGCCCTAAATTAGGCATAACAATGCATGAAGAGTAATCAAATTGGAAATGGTAGGTTGGCAAAAACCCTACCTTATTAATAGAGCACCTTCCACAAATTATTCAGTTCATGGCAGAAATGAAGGGTATTAAACTTTCTCATTTTGTCTTGCTTGGGGTAATGATAAAGAAAGTACAGTCTGAAAACTAATTAAAGGAAAAGTCTAAACAACAGCAAAGCCTAATGAATTTTAAGCATTATTCACAGATAAGTGTTGGGGGAATTTTTCAAAATTTTTAATTTAACATGTGGAGAGTGAAACTTGCTCAAAGGAAATCTTCTTTTATCCAAACCAAAAATTGGATCTACATCCTGTAATACAGAAACAGCTATAAATCACAGTAATTCCCTTTTTAGTTATTAGCTCTACAACTAATACCAGCAGTGACAATCCTAGCAAACACCTAAGCAGTACAAGTAGGGCTTATTGTATCACTCATACTGCAGCCATACACTCTGTGCATCTCCTCTTCCAAATCTGAGTCTTAGACCCAGCTATTCCTGGATCGCTGAATAGACACATCAGGGGTGTAAGGCGGTTCTTTGAGACACCCTCCTCGAGCAAAGCCAAAAGGTCAGAGCTTGGTTTGTTTTGATAACAAAATACTGTAAAAATGCCTGTTGCTTTCCAACCTGGTCATGTTTTAAACTGTGTTTAATCCTCTTAGTGTAGAGGATTGTAAATTATTAAATCTACAGGGGATTTATTAAAATCTATGCATTTTGCTGCTATGAAATACTTACCACAAAAATACTTCCTATGGAAACTGTTTTGGCCTATCGGAATTATGTTACATAGATAAATATCTTAAAGATTTTAAAATGAAAGGTTTAAATACCAATAGCATTTGTTTGATGCTTTTATGACAGGACCAAAATGATTTTCCTTTAAGGTGCAAAGACGTTTTTGTTTGTTTTATTTTAGTGGTTTCTAACTTGGGCTAGGTGAGGGAGTACATATTTATGACATGCCTGTTATATCATGTAAATAAGGGAAAATAGAGGGTTTAGACAAGTTTTGGAGCTGTATTTGAACAAAACAAATGTCTGGGAGAGGATGACAACAAATCTTTGATAGTTTAGATATTTCTAGAGATAGTTTTCTTTAGAAATTTCCACTTTTCTATGCATTCTTGCTTTTAAGAGGAGCGCAGCTTTGAAACTGAGCTCCTAATTGTCCCCTCTTAGCATCCTTTAGTTCACATCCTGAATGGTGAGATTCACAAGTTACATTCTAGAAATGCACCTAATAAAATACCTACAGTATATACATGCTGAATAGTTATTCTTTTCTGAAACAGAATACAGTGTCCAGGAGAGCTCTTTCCTTTCTCATAACAGATGGCTCAGGATAATACAACGCAACAGAGTTTTGAGAGCTCTGTTGAATGTCAAACCTAACAGAAATGTGAACCATGTAAGTCAGTTAAGTGTAATTGATGTGCATAATCTTTAGTTATGCGAATCTTTGTTTTTATACAGAGCTCATGAAGAGCATCAATGTCCCTAAGACTGGAAATAGAATAGCTTTTTTCTTTTTATCTTTTTCTTTTTCTTTTTTTTTTTTAATTATTTGTTTCATGAAGTTCCACCAAGACTTTTCACAACAATGCTCATTCTTACAGAGTAACTGCTTCTCTGAATTAGAACAGGCTTTGGAACTGAAAAGGAAATATGTAAGACAGACAGTCAGATGCCTGAATATCAGAACACAATTAGAGAGTCAGTGATGCTTTGCAGACAGGGTTGCAAAAGCACGTAAAGTGGTTTAAAACACCATTCGGAAATGCCACCCACTGCATATGATAGTTCCCAGACGAGGCATCACAGGAGCTCTGACATGAGTGTGCAGTCCCTCCACAGCACTCAAACTCACTCCTCTCTCCTGATTTGTTCAATTATCTCTGCTAGGAGATGGGAAAATGCCAGGAGGAGGTTCCCTAACAGTTATCTGAAGGAGCAGAACAGATAGAGGTTCAGATATGATGTTTCAGCTGTTTCCTGTGTCTATTCATAACACCTGGAGGGAAGTTTCTTGATACTGAAAGAGGACCTGAAAATGTCTCTTCTTCGTTCTGAAGAGTGACATTTGTTTGTTTTCTTGCCCACTTGATGCTCAGTAACTAAATCCTTATTGTATCAGGCAGTAAGACTCATGTATCTCTTTCTTCAGAAAATGTCTGAAAAATTATCCAGAAGGCTTTCTTCTCCTGAGGGTTTCAATACCTCAAGCAAAACAGGAAGTTGGTATGAACCCAGGCTTCACTGCACATCATCGAGGTAGCTTTCATACCCACCATACCCAGCAAGAGTTTCTGTCATGTTTACATGCAGAAAGCAAAGGCAGAGTGGAAGTGGAGGGCAGAAAGGAACCTGTTGGTTCCAGTTTCCCTATGCAGAAGAAGAAAGGGCAAGAGTGAAGTGGTACAGCTTGGTTTAAAAAAGAGTGCTTGTTACTGTCAGAAGTTTTAATGGAGAAAGATCAGGCATAAATATCTGACTTCAGAAGGGAAGTTCAGGACTTTAAGAGATTTTAAGAGTTTGCCTGGAGGTAGACATAACTGCAGTCTTACTCCCCAGGGGTTTTTTTCTGTCTGTTTAACTCTTCATTTCCTGCCGTTGGTGATTGTGGACCACCTTCGAAAAAATTTATGTGGCTATCTAGCCACAATTAAGTGACTACATCGTTGGATAAGGGAAGACTTACGGATGTTTTTTACCTAAACATCTGCAAGATCTTTGATATGCTCCCCCACAACAAATAAGATGGGGACTTTTTAGAGAGCAGGTTCAGTGGGGGACCACAAAAATGATCAGAGGACTGGAACACCTCTTCCATAAAGAAAGATTGAGAGGTGAGGTTGTTCAGCTTGGAGGAGACTCTGGGCAGATCTTATTGCAGCCTTTCAATACTTGATATGGTCTTATAAGAAAGACAGAGAGACACCTTATGCCAAGGAGTGTAGTGAGAGGACAATGGGAATGGTTATAAATTAAAAGAGTTTACATTTAGATTTGATGTAAGAAAGAAGTTTTTATGAGGAGAATGGTGAGACACTGGAACAAGTTTCCCCAGGAAGCTGATGCTACAACGCTGGAAGTCTTTGAGGTCAGGTGTGGGTGAAGCAACCTGATGTAGTGAAATATGTCCCTGCTCCCAACAGGTCAGTGGATGAAATGAACTTTGAAGGTCCCTTCCAAACCAAAATATTCTATGATTCTATTACAGTATTTTTATATGTAGAAATAAGGCCTATATCCAGGATCAGATGCAACCTCTCCAGGTAGCAGAGCATCTCAAACCAGGAAGGTATCTGAAATGGACTAAATATAGCCTTGATCTGCTAAGTAAATACAGAAGAGGTTTATGAAATACAATTTTTTTCCTATTTCAGTTTTAATCTCTCCTGTCATGAGTCCCTAACTCGGTAATGCTCCCATAGTTATCCAGAGAGCATATATTTCTATGTTTTGATGTCCCCAAAACTTTCCAGACAAATGAGCTTGTCCAGTGGTGCATCCTTTCCAGGGAATCAAACTTCCCTTTGTGCTGTTCACCACTCTGTGCACCAACTGAATCTGCAACACTGGCAATCTAATAGGGCATAGAAGAAAAGCTATAACAAAATGCAAAGAATCATTCAAGCACTATTATGGTCTTTTTTTGTTAGCTGTATGTCTGTGGAGAATTTAGACTCTATGGTATTTTAATAAGTTGGGTGTTATGATCGGAACGTATTTCTGACTAATGCAGAACAGAGATAACTTAATAGGTTATTAATAGTCCATCAATTATTCAATCTGTTGATTGAATCTATTGAATCTATTCTATCTATTAACTATTAAATAGTCCATCACTGTTTGCAACAATATTTTATTCTCCTACTAGTCTCATTTGTTATACAATTCTGTGCTCTATTAATTTATAGGCTGGTGTCATAATTTTAATTCTTTGTTAAATGTCAGATTTTAACTTTCATAAAGTGTCTTCAATTATTGAGTAATAATCACAAGATTAATTAAAATGTGTGACTATTACCATGTACAAGATCATCTGCAAAACATACTGCATTTAAAATGGAATTGTTTCTTGCCAATTTTGCGTGATCCTGGGTAATTGTTCTGTTCAAGCTTCTCAATAAAGTTTAATTATACTAGCTAAACATGTAATTTTCAAAAGCTTCATTTAAAAAAGTGTCACAAATCACTTTTTTCCTATTCAGTGCAAGAATAAAACTCAAAAAGCCCAGAAGGTGAAATCTTTCATATGACCATGTAGTTTGGTGTCATGGGTGGTTTCACAGAAGCATGTCACACCCTCTAACATAAACACTAAATAAATATAAGCACTAAATTGCCCTAGTCATACAGTCAAACAAGTGTGTGGCTCCCTGATAATAACAGACTCCTTGACAAGAAGTTTAATTTATTTGATTTTTACACATCTTCTAACTCTCACTGAGGATGCTTTATTTCCTCTTCATCACCAGAAAACTACACCGCTCTGGGTACTAAAAGTACAGTGTCCATCCAGGTAACCAAATTACAAGTGGCTCTTTCAGTCAGACAACAAGATGCTGTTAACAGTTCCTCAACAGTCTGCTAAAAAGATTTACAATAGCTTTACTGGATGAACTGAGAAGAAATGTGAAATGGAAATGAAAAAAATTTTAAGGTTTTATCTTGTCTCTTTCCCTAAAGCTCTATTTCCTTACAGTGTGAATCCTGGATTAGCTATTACAATTTCTCTTTTCTTCATCTGTATGGATATTAATATCAAGACAATTAATTTCTTTAAATAAATCTTATCACTGTTTTTTTTTTTTTTTTCAAATTAAGATTTCAAAGTGTTTTCCCTGTAATTTGTGAAATAATACATTCTGAATGTTTGCATAACTGTTCTGTGATTTTAACAGTCATTGTCAGGAATAGCAAGCAGAAATGTGTGTATTCTTATACAGAATCAGGATTAGACTAAAGTCCATTACTATCATAGAGGGCAAAATAAATACTGCTCAGTTATTTATTTGTTTAAAAAGGTTTCAGTGGGCAATAAGCAGAGGCCTAACCAAATAAAAATCACCTGTTTGCAGAGGATCAGCACAAGACATATGGAACATTTCAGTTCATGTCAAGACTTTAAATGGTTTTAATACAGATTTAGCACTGTAATTGAGAAATTTTGCTTGTTTTTGGCATTTTCCATGTTTCTTCTTGTATCTTTTTATTTGTGCTGCTGAAAATGCAGTGTCTGTTTTGATATGCATGCTATTCTGTACAATCACAAAGGCCACAGTTGACAGAGGCAACAACGCTTAGGTTATTTTGACTCTTATATTGTGTACCACAGTCATGAAAGTTGTAAAGTGTATCCATGTACATAATTTTTCCTTTAAAATATAATGTAATGTAAAGTATTGTTTGTTTGTTTTTAATTTAGGAATCAGTTTTTGCTTGGTTTTGCCCAGTATATAATTTAACTAGGATTTGGCTAATCGACCTAGGAAAAGTAATTTCTAATATTGAATTCATTTTGGGGTAATTATGTTTAAAAATCTTTATCTAGAAGATAAAAGAAAGAAGTATATACAATAATCTATGACATTTGTTATACAGTGCTGGTATGATGTTTTTTTAAGTCCATCATAATGATGGAGCAGACTCAGTGGGAGAACGTTGCTATCTAAATAATGAAACGCTGGATCTAAAATATAGTTTTGAAGGCCACCATAAATTATTAAATGAGATGCTTGTCTGATGAGCATTTGCAGACAGCAAAAATACTGGATTTGGCAAAGAAAGTGGTTGTAGACAGATTGATTCAAAGTCAACTCTGCGAAAACATTCCTGCAAAAACTTTGCTAGTAGGAATATAAGTGATCACACTGAGGGGATTACCTGGCACAACAAGTTCTTTGGTTTTATCTACCATCCATTTCCTTGGCACTGCTCATGTGCTTTAAAGCAGCCAAAACAGTTTCAGAAGGATTTGAAGAAGACAAGCTTTGCATATATTTTCACTAACATGATTCATTGCAATTCTCCCAAGCTCTCCAAAGCTGGATGGTCAAGCTCCTCTTGTGGAAGAAACAATTCCAGTAATGTGTTTCTGCTGCTCTGCATTACAGGGATGAATTAAATAAGTAAAAATATTTATGTGTATTTAAGAAATCAGTTACCTTTGAACCATATGCACTTTCCTTGTTTGTCTACATGCAGACTAAAGTCAAAAGAATATGTCCAGTTTGAACTTTGAAGACCTTTTTTTTAAAATTGATACAGGCCCATTATATTGCACAAAATGTCAAGCACCTAAGTTGCTCTTTCTATTTTAAACTGTGAAAATCTCTTTTTCTGAAAATTTTGTCTTTCCTGGGAATAGCTGAAAGGTGAATTATAAGCAGTCAGTACCAGTTTGAAATAGGAATGGATGAGTGTGGGTGCTATAGTTTTGCTCCAGTTTTTATAGGGATGAAGACTAAGACATTCAAGTAGTATATTGCTTTTCCAATTCGTTTGCACAGTATATGAGGAAAGATGGTTTTTATTTCAATGCATTGTACAGTGTCCTAACTAGATTTCTTTTTTTTCTTTTCATTTTACCTGGGTGTGTTGCTGAAGTGTTGTGAAATAACCTTGCTGCTGTATCATACTTACCTTTGTTAATAGCTCAGTGGCTGACTGGCCAATGGCTGGGTTACAAAACAATAGGCAAGAAGCAGCATCAAAGAATTAGGCATCCATCTTCATCAGAGATATCTAAATCATCAAAGATATCTAAATTTATACATTTAATCTGTAAATATTTGATAAGATTTATTATCCAAACTTTCAAATATATTATTAAGGTATTCAATGAGTACTCTCCTGCCAACCAGTGATTAATCTACAACTTGAAATACATGCAGAAGCCAAGCCCATTTTGTACCTGATGCACAGAAGCATATGCTTTTCAGCTGCAAATATTGATAAAAGGACTGATGTATGTCACAAACAATAGAGATGCAGGTTGAGAATATATGGTCAATGTTATGTCAAAAAAGAATAATCACAAAGGCATACATATAGGGAACTTACAAGAGACTTTTTAATTTCTTCCCTATAAAGTATTAGAAAGAATTCAGTGAAGGAATCATAATATCAAGTAGAAATCTTCATTATTGAATCTCACAAGCCCCAGAATTGCATAGGATGAGGTGTTTCTTCCCATTTATCCTAGCAGTTGGTATTATAAAAAGTAGATCTGTAAGAGCTCGGCAGTGAAAGGTACTTCTTTACTGTATAGTTTTTCTTTTCTCTGCTTGAGAATGCAAACATAAAGCTCAGATACCAGTTTTGGATGAGAATTTTTCATATTTATTTTTCAGCAGCAGTGTCTTGGCAGACAACCCGAACAGTTTTGTTGGCAGCTCCATTCTTGTCCCTTGGTGCATCTATTTTAATGGGCTGAGTTGTCCTTCAGTGATGAATCTTTTTCTTTCAGGGAACTTGCCATATTTCCCTTTGTGCATCAACTTTCACAGAATATGGAGAAGGCCAGGAATTTCTAGAAATTTAGGATCAGCTGAACTCATATAAAACCATTTAATTCCTATCAGTTCATTAGTATACATTTCTGAACTTCTCTTTCTCTCTCATTGTCAAATCTCACATGAAAACAAATCCTTTTTGCTCTTCAAATTGTTTTAATGCTTTATCTCAAATTTTGTTCACAGGTTATAAAGCACTGGTTACAGAGCTTGCGTGAAAGAACTGCTGTGAAATGTTGACATGTATTATAAAAGCTGCAGTCTAATTTTTTCCCATTTCCACCTCAATAGATGCTTTTATTTTGCATCAGATTTCATGTTATTTAAATCACTTTACACCCGCATGTTAATACGTGAGATAACTCTTGCTGTGCCAAATTAATCAGGGAAGAGTTTTGGGGTCTGATAACTTCTTTTTCTCTGAGTATTAATGCATAATTCATCTTGGAAAGTAAGCAACCTTTGACCTTACTGACCTTTGAAAGTGAGAACAGTTAGAAATCCCACACAGGCCTGGGATCGTGGTGAATATTTAACAATCACTAGATGATGGAACCAAGTGAGTTGAACAGATCTGTTAGCTTCCCTTACCACTGCTCTGCTGCTGGAAAGAAGAGAAGGCAAAACTGCAAGTTACTGTCAAGTTCTGCAAAGAAAAATACAAAATCCGTTTCTAAAACCTTGGGTTTAGTGACAAGCATTTATTTAATTGTAGAGAGATTAAGAAATGAATAGTGAATAAGATACAGATTGACCCTTTCCTGCTGAACAGATAAAATGTTTATAAAATAACAAGTTGCTAGCTTTCTCTCTTGAGTACCGTGAGTGAACCTGTCACAGGCACTTGGGAAACCTGTCAGCAGTTGTTGTTGATCCAGAGATGCAGGAAGAGAAAAACACATCCGTGTGTGTAAAAGATTAAGGAGATGGAAAGCCAGCTATGTCTAATAAATACCAGAAATATGAAATCTTTCTGCATAGTTGCATTTTCGAATACCCAAAACCTATATATTGCACAAGAAAAAGAAAACCAATACTTCAGTTTTTTAGAAGAATGCATCCAGCTAGTATGATTAATACTTATCATGTAGTCACAACTAAGCACTGAACTATGATGCAAAAAGAGGGAGTTTCCTCTTACAACTTTACTGGCTTCATGAAAGAGAAGTGCATGCATTATAAGACATGACTTAGGTGCTTCACTCTGGAGGGAAATTTGACTGTGAATCCCCATTCTAAATAGTCATCTCTCACAGTGTTTTAATTCAAGAGAAGAGAAATAGGAAGATGGCTTGCAAGTGTTTACTTGTTGTAGAAAACATGGCAAATAAATACCAAATGGCTCATCTTGTAGTTTTGTAATGCACAATTAGATTGAACGCATGTTGTTTAAAGTACGTTAAATAAACTGACAATTTCTATATGCACCTCTCATTGTTCCACATGCCTTTTAAAAAAAGCTGTTGTTTCAGAGAGGGCATCTATTTTTGCTGGTTTTCTGCAAGCTAAAGAAACTTTCATACCTGGTTCTATGAAAAAAAAATTTAAAAAAAAAATCCCAAACCCAAACCCCCACAAACAACAACAATAGCAACAACAACAATAAAAGTAAAAAAAAAAATTACATAATTCACAGGCATGGAGAGACTCCAAGACTGTATTGCACACATCTAATCATGTACCACACTATTCCATAGAAAAATCGATTCTGCAAGCCCTTTCACTCTTTTGGAAGGGCTTTCCTTTCTTTTCACATTTGCGGGAAAATAAGGCCCATAATTTGCATTCACTGCTGGAGTCGAGCTATTATTAGCAATGCCCAGGCAGGATTACAGGACACTTTAGCAGAACCTCCAAGCCCAGCCTGCTGTTTTTGTTTCCACCTCTGTCCAAGGACGCCGTCAGTGAAAGTGGTATTTCAGTGTCAGCATAGATGAGGGCTTTGACAATGGTTTCATCTCAGCAGCATTCCCAGTCTGTCCAGGATGGAAGAGCATGCCTGTGTTCATCAGCACATAGCTGCACACAGTCCCTGAACTGTCCTCCAAACAGGAGGGCAGGACTCAGCTGCTGAAGACATGTTTCTTGTGCCATATGGGCGTCCATGGGGAGTGAAAGGAGTCTGCATGGCCTGGGAGACATAGCACAGCTAGAAGGTCTTTGGTGTTGCCTGATGATTGCTGTGTTGAAGACTAAACACACAAAATCACACGTATAAGCCACATGACACTGATAAAACTGCATGAATAAAGTTACACCATTTTCTTTTTGTAGAGTGTCATAACATCAGTACTTGAAAGTTTGTAACTTCTTCAAACTAGACTCTCGGAAATGCTTAACAGAAGCATATTCTCCAAAGCCAAACTGAAAGATACATTAAAGAATATGTCATTTGGGTTTTGATAACCAATATCAAGGGTTTTATATGCTCTTGGGTACACAAGAACAGATCTTTTTCATCACTGAAGTCTGAGTATTTGAAGTTGAAGGACCTATATCACCTACTTCAATTACAACACTTCTAAAATACCAGTCTAATACCCTACTTTTTAATTAATTCTTTACTCTCTAACTACAAGGCCTCTGAAATTCGTTACTGAAGACCAGGCTCCTTAGATCTGCCTAAAGTATTTTATATATAGGGAAAACTTCTTCAGCATCTTAAAAAATTGAATAAAAGCACTAAATGGCAATGCAGATGTTGAAAGAATCAACACAACATTTGTAAACGCTCGCATACTTACACAGGATAATCAAAGCTGGACATTCACAACTACAAAAGCTTGTTTACGATTGTATCCAAACACACTGCTTGTCTACCTCACATACAGATTTATCATCCAAATATTCTTTGTGGAGTATGGCACTTGGTCGCTTAATCTAGTCCTATTCTTCCTGGTTTTTACTGATCAAGAGTTAAGTTATTTGTAGAAGGAAGCCAGTTGCACCTTCTGAATCTACACCTGGGAATGGCTGTCCTGGAGGAGCTTGCAGCTATTGCTTTAGACCAGATTTAAGAGCATCATATGGATCAGTCACAGACACAGATGACTTGACTCATGAGAACACAAAGGTTCTTGCCAGGTCATGCAGGGGTTTGGCTGATTGATAACCTGCTGGTGGAAAACATGGAGGATCAATTAAAGATTATTAAGCTGACCATTACCATGGAGATCATATCAGCCTGTTTCTGTCTGTGCAAGGATGTTACAGAGTCAAACTTAAAAAATCTCTGTATAATATGCCATTCCATGCTTTCCCAGTTTTCACACTCTCTGTAGGCAGCCAGTTTTTTTACCACCTGATATTGCTGGGGGACATTGGACAAAATGGATCCTACACAGCTGCACTGACATTCATCCATGCACTTATTGTATCATCCTAAAACAAAAAGCACAACAAAATAAAATTATCTTTCCCTGTCATTCCTTTCTTTGCCTCGCAATCATTCCGAACTCAGTCTTACATACCATTACTATACTTAGCTCTGTAACTATAATTTACTACTAGCCTTCACATATGATTGGATGTTCACCTCTTATTTACATTCCTCTCTCCAGTGGTTAGGATTGGCACCTTCCCAAGTTCTCCATGGCCCCTGCTTTTCTTCAGGGGAAAGGCCTTAAGGTGTCTAAATCAAAATCCTTTACATCTATATCTTTCATCAGGGACTCCACAGGCTTCCCTGTCACCCCAACACCCAACCATCCTGCATAAATTGTTATTGTTCTAGAAATCTGGATATTCTGCTAGTTAGCCATCTAGATTTCATGCTCTTTTATTCACTTGATAACCTTTTTTCTCAAAATAGGCAGGTATGCGTGGGTCCAACAGTGAATAAATGGTTATGGCCCCTCACCAATACCCACCTTGGGACTTGAATAGTACTGAACCATCCTTTCCTTACTTAGCCACATCGTTATGTCCTAGGGCAGGTTAATAAAACAAATAAACCTACAATGGTAACAGAGCAAAGCACAGCCAAAATCAAAATATTTCTTTATTGGATAAAGAGTGCTAAACTAAGAAATTTTACTGCTGAAGGCAAAAATAGGAGATTTTTGACCAACAGCTAAAGGGTCAGGGAGGAAAATAACAAATATAGCACTGAAATCCCTGGATAAATGAACAAGAAAGAGAAGATTTTAGTAGAAATGACTGGTTACTAAAAATCTGTTGAATAGGAGATACAAACCTCTGTGGGGTTCTGTAAAATATAACAAAAATGAGGATGTTTTGCAACATAGCTCAGGCAATGTATCTACTCTATACAGAAGCGTTCTATTACCAGCAGACAGAGGGCCTCTGCACAAAGGTTACGAGGGTAGCTCTTGGCTAAGTAGGGGAAGCAGGAGAGTTATCAAAAGGTTTGACAGTGTCAGTGTCATAACAACACATTGCAATGCAGTGTTGAGGTTTCTGCCTTTTCCTGAGCTTCCTCTTCTTGCAATCCCCATGGTGGCCTTTATCATAGATATTGGCAAGAGCCAGTAGCCAGTCTGTTCTATAGTGCCAGTCAGCAAGTATTTCTTAGTTGTCTTTTACCACTGTCTCATTGGCACCAGGACTGATCTCTTGCCATTTGAAGAATTTAGGGCAAAGAGAATTTAGTGCCTGGGAACTCACAATATTTGGCACTGTCCCACACATCACTCTTCTCAATAAACAGGCACATGCCGAAATCCTCTTTATGAATGTGTCTGAAGATGTCAAAGCACTTGGCAGATGCTTTACAAGATTCTTGCCTTTTTTTTTTTTTTTTTTTTTTTTGCCTTGGCTCTGGAAAGACAGCAGTGTACCTGAGACAGAAGAGTAAAAGAAAGGAGTTTTTCACCCAGCTGACAGTATGACCTCCTACCCATGCCTGACCTGTTGGAGTAAGGTTCTTCTGACTGCTGGTGCTAGAACTTTCAAAACCTACAAGTTTCGAGGCTTATGGACAGGTTCTGCCCTTCCTCAGGGAAACTGTGAGCAAAATACCACCAGAATGCTGGACAGAGGGAAAAGAGACAGGTAAACACCCCCAAGTGCGCTCACCAGCGTTTTAACCCCTTTTTGCCCCATGAGGAGAGTGAGACAAGGCATCCCTGTGAATAGATTTTTTTTATACTAATATCATGACTTGCAACAAAACTACAGGAAATGGAACCTATAAATACATTTAGGAACAGACTGTAGACTAAAACAGTGGTGCAACACCAAAGTCCTTTATGGAGAATCCACTTTGTGACTGCCTATTGCCCTTGCAAAAGATATGCAGTCCCACCTGGAATTGACTGTATTTGTGAGAATTTTACTAAAATGTCTCAGGCTGACATCTAGAGAGTGAACAGAATAACAGGGAAAATCAGCACATGCCAAAGCTAATGGCATTTCATATGCCTTAATGGAAAGTACAACTTTCACTGACACAGCGTGTCCTGACGCTGTCAGGAAAAAACAATTATCCTTTTTCTTTAGTGGAGTTCAGTGAGTGAAGGAATTTTGCTTTTTTTGCTTCTACAAAGGGCATTTCTCAGTTAATTGTGGTGGAATGATGTGTGTCAACACAGAAACAAAGAAAGCTGGGAAATACAATTAACTAATGTCATAAAGAGATGAAATGTGTAAAACTGGTAGTGTCATGGGATAGATTATTGATGCACCGTAGGGAAATTTGGAGGGAGAAAAAACTATTTATAGAGAAATATACAGATCTTAAAGAGAAAGTCTTCTCAGATCCAACACCTATCTCCTATCTCGTGATTTCATTTAATTTTTTTTAATTGATTTTTATGCTAGATCTTTTTGATATAAGGAAGTGGAAGTGTGAAAAAATTCCAGAAAATCATTTTGCTTTCAATGAAATACATCAGTCAGTATGAAAGACTAATAAAACAAAAATTTGCATTAATTTTAACATTCATAATTCATCAGTCTTCATATATATTATCAAGCAACTAATATAAATGCAGGCTACAGTCCTAACAGACAAGTCAAACAACACTTAGATATTGGAAGCAATTTAACAAATCTAAGACAAGTCCGCTGGTTGAAAGTAGTACACAGCAGGAGTGCTAGAGATACAATGTGCTTCTGTGATTACAAGTAGAAATGCTTGGACATGGTTGAACTTGTAAGGAAATCACTGACAAATGAGAACATTCAGGATTGCTTTCTCAGACAGTATAAATCAGGGTGCAGCAAACATTGTGCATCTGACCCATGAATTTAAATAATTTTTTTTTCTTAGATTATAATTGTTGTTTTATTTCTGCACAGAATGCATGACAAAAAACCAAACTTCAGTAGCCATCTTTATACTTTGGCACAAGCTTCATATTGTAGTTACTCTTTTCCCTAAAATGTACTCAGCTTGACCTTTATCCAACATTGTTTCAGCTGAGTGCTATTTAGAGCAGACTCACTTAAACCTTGTACTTTTTTTTTTTTATTATTTTTTAAAAAAAGTGACTGTTTACAGTATTTTTCCTCAGGAACATATCATAGAATCGTAGAATGGCCTGAGTTGGAAAGGACATTAAAGGTATCTGGTTCCAATCCACTCACCATGGGCAGGGACACCTTCCAGTACCACCAGTGGAGTCTCACCAGAACACAGTAGAGGGGCAGAATCACTTCCCTTAACCTGCTGCCCAGGCTGCTTTTAATGCAGCCCAGGATGTAGGCTGGCTTTCTGGGCTGCCAGTCCACATTCCTGGGTCATGCTGAGATTCTCGTTCACCAAAAAAACACCCCTGAGTCCTTCTCCTCAGGGCTGTTCTCAATCCTTTCTGCTTATAACTATTTTATTTGACTACTTCATCAAACACAATTGATACTCACCCCCACCCCCCCAGACAACCAAAACTAAAACCAAACCACTATACTTTCAAGAGCATCTTATTCCAAACTTTCAAACGGGTTTCAAAACTGATTATTTTCAAAGGGTACGCAAACTTTTACTTGCCTTTGGCAGTAGTAATTTTCAGACATGTAAGAATCTATGTGCAGAAGTCCAGAGAAAGGCTTTAGGAGCAAATGGAACATGAATTGATGAGAAATTAGAAGTAGATCACATATGCAGAATGACATTGGAAAAGCTGTTCACCATCTGAAATGAAATTATGTTCCTGAGTTTGGGCTTGTAGATTCTAAGTTTTAGTTCTGGTTCTAAAAAAAAAAATGAGCTGGGGAGAAGCTGACCCATCCATTTCATTATTTTATATAATTTGAAACCAGTGAGTAATGAAAACATTGTAAGGGAGCATCTTACAATGCTGCTTTCTATCTTATACATTTTATTGGAATAGTAAATAATATTTGATTTCTGTTCCTCAAAATAAAATCAGTCACATATGTCAGTCTTCTCGAACCTTAAAGTAATTACAGATGAGAAGATACTACATAAAAATATTTGATAAATTTCTTCTTTCTTCTCATTTGTTCTTAGGTGATCATTTCTTATAAGACCTTTACTGTGCTTAGATTTAGAAGGAGGCTAAATACTTCCATCTGAATTATGCTGCTTTTAGTGATGAAAGTACTGGCACTGTCAAAGATTAATATGAGGTTCCTGGAGTACAGGACTCTCCAAACGCATTTTTTAACATTATCCTAATCTCAAACACTGCCTTTTCTCCTTGGAAACAGTTCTTTCTTTTTTATAACAGCAGCCACAAAAATCAGTGGAAGTGACTTATACAACAATTTTAGACACCCACCCTAACCCCTTATAACTCTTCCCTAAAAGTACACCTTTTCAATGACCCTTGCAAAAGTGTTTTCCATAGAAGCAAGGCCTGTATTAAGCAAATGTCACTGTGAGGCTGCGTAGAAAGAAGTTTGTCTAAGGAGGAATTTCAGCTTAATAAAGGTATGTTTGACCAAAACTTTGTTGCTGTAATAAAAGGAGTTTTCTTGTAAGAACAACACCAAAAATACCTGGAAAGAGAGATAAGGTATCACATCCATATTGTAGTGTTCTCATTGTTCTCACACCTGTTTTGCATCTATTTCCATGTTTTCCATTACCTTCTGAAAAAGCTGTGTATCAGAACAGTTCAGTCTCAGGACTGATTTCTTTCTTGTTTTTGCTTTTATGTCATGTTGATGGCAGAGCACTCATCTTTTACAGTACACTGTAGCTACTAAGGTATAACTCAAACCCAATCATTCAGATAGCTTTTATCAAGCATTTGTGATATTGGTTTTATTATGTTTGTAGCTTTTAGTCAGTGTGTGTGCATTGTCAAATAACTTACAACATCCAAATATATCTACTTGCCTTTCTTCCTTAAAATTTTTATTTAAGCAAACAATAGGATTATTCTTGTTTGAGAAGACTCCTTTTCCATATAAGAGTATCTGCTGAATTAAATATTTATCCTTCAAACTGTTTATTAAGTGATTTTTGCAAAATCTTCTTTATTATTTGTGTGGATTTCTGTAGCCCATCATTATTTAGTTTATCCTCTTTCAGTATGTGGTGGTTTTTTGAGGGTTTTTTGGCTGTTGCATTTTTGATTGGTTGGTTTTGTTTTCTTTTGTTTCTTTAAAGTCAACATATTGTTAACATTCTTTCTCTTTTTTGGAGGTAAGTCTCTTTAAGAAAACTTAGCTGCCAATTGCTCCAGCCCAATGGTTAAAGAAATATTTTTTTCCTTTCACAACAAAGCACATTCCCCAAGGATTACTGAACTTCATATCCCTGTGATATCATTTCATCCTGATTCATAGGTACTTCCAGAAGAAATACCTAATTTTTTTCAAGCCTTGGCAACCTTTCCCTTTCTGGCTGATAAATAACAAATTTCTTCTTGAATACTTGTGGTTTTGCTCTGGTTTAATCTGCTTTCACACCCCTCACACAATTACTTTAAGCTGAGAGAAGGTTTATGCAGACAAAAGAAACTGGATTTAGGAAAATAACATGAACATTTATTACTAGCAAAATAAAAA
>JAYRBT010000093.1:11787172-11797549 GCA_036023395.1 Myiotriccus ornatus
AGGGGATAATGGCTTATGAGTCCACCCCTGTTTCCCTGTGGAGGTCCCTCCCCATGGGAGAACAGTCCTTGACAGACTTCTCTGGCATGGGTCTAGCATGGATCCTTCACTCAGATCCCAACATCTTACCTGAGCCGTTTGCTCCAGTGTAAGGCTTTCTTTCAAGGTCACAAACTTTCAGTAGCAGCATGGATCCCACACACGGATCCTAGCACCCCACCTGGGCCATCTCACTCCAGCGTGGGTTTTTCTCAGGGTCACAAATTTTCAATAGGAATCTGCTTCACTTCAGGTCTCTCATAAAGTCTCGGCTTCTCCATGCATCATCTTACCCAAATGTAGGCTCCTCCATGAGCAGCATGAGGGTTTCTTCACCCCAACAATCTTTCAAAGGTAACAGGGATTCATTTTTTTCAGTCTTTTCCCTGCTGAAGGGAGAGAGAAAACGAGAGAGGGGGAAGAAGCAGCTCCCCCTCCCTTCGAACTTTTCTTCTCTCTCCTGCTGCAGCTTTGGCCTTGGAGGTCTCTTATCTCTTTGCTGGAATTTTTTTGCAGTGGTTTTTTGTTCAAGCAGTTAGTTCTTTAAAGTCTTTTTTCTTTACTTTCTTACATGAGAGAAGGAAGGCTTCAATGCCACACCTACCCCCAGCCCAAGCTGGCGGAGGAGGGGGCTCTGGTCCTCCTTAGGGCCTGTTGCCACTTTTACATGGCTGCTACTCTTAGTTTCAACTGCCCAACACCCTTCTCTTCCATTTTCTTAAATATGTAATTGGCAAAGGTGTTACTGAAAGATTTGATTGGCTTTTTGTCCGGAAATCCACCTGGACAAAACCATCTTCAGCCCCAAGGGCTGCTGGGCAAAACCACAACACAGCCCCATCACAGGACTTATCAGCACATCAAATGCCCATCTTCACAAGACCAGAGGCACAAATAGAAATGGAAACCCAATGCCATGACTCTGGTTTTGCTCCTTCTAGAGCTGTACCAGGAAAGACAGAATTGCATGAAATTCTTTGTTGTCCAGGCATGAAACCCTTCGAGATAATCAGTTCCAGAGAACCTTTCAGACTTCATGGTCACTGCCTGAGGGAAATGGGACACATTACAGCATGCAGAAGAGAATTTTGGGACAAGTCTACTTATGGGATGTGTAGGGCAGGAACCTGAGGCAGGAAAAGGGATGTTTTTAAGTGATTTGTGAGAAACAAGAGTGGGAAAATAGAGTAATAAGGTGATAAAAAGGGTCAGTTATGTGTAAATAGCTTGCTGGGAGAAGTGCACTAGGAAACCTACTGTATCACAAATGTTTTCAGGCTGATATGCCAAAGGTTCAAAAAAAGGTTCAAAACAAGATTTTTAAAAATTACAATATATGATAAATTATAGAGGATAATATAAATGTATATTTTCCTCTAAAATGGGGGAGAGAGACTGTACTAGTCTTGTGAGTTACTCTGTCTTAGACAACAAATACTATTTCTGTAATCCACCTCTTCCATTCACCACCTCATATAAACAGGTGTCTCTTCTTTGCAGAGTTAACTAGGATGGTTAGCTGGTTTCCCCTCTAAGCCACGTACCTTTTGATGAACTCTACTTTGTGGATTCAATTCCATATTTATAGGAAGATTTATGCAAAGAGAATGCAAGACCAAAGCAAAAATTTCTAGAGCCTTCACTAAACTCCCACTGTGTTTCCAGCAGAGACAATTGTTTTTTCACAGTCTACAACCAAGGGATCAGAACAGCTCACTCTGCAGCACAAAAAAACAAGAAATACACCATAGGAACAGCAAGAGGAAATTATAGCACCTGAGCTAATCTAACAGATTGCTGCTGCTGTAAAGGATGTTAGACTGGTTTAATCCATGTGGTGTAATTTTATCTCTGATATAATACAAATGCAGTAGCAATAAAACTCATCAAATGTTCTCAGTCAAATAAATGTATCCAAATTTATGACACAAATGAGAGTCAGAGTGAATGGTATTTCTTATAATCCATAGCTTGACTTTGTTGAACTTTGTTCTAATACTTAAAAGAGACTGGTCATTTCAAATTTAACAGTTTTCAGACACAAGAAACATTGAGACTTTTTTTTTCATGTTATATCCCATTTCCTTTCATGAAGAAATAGTTTACTGATCAGATCTTAATTTTAATACAGTCCCTTTATGGCTTGCAGACTGAAACGCACTTCAGGAGTTTTCATCATTTGTTCATTATTAAACCCATAAAGACACATAGTAAAGCAAGAATAAAATGCTCAGAGCACTTAGCATTATTGTCTACTACTATGCCATTTTAGGCACCACAAGGCTTTTCATATTAGGTATGCTTATTGTGGATTTTGCAAGCTCTGTAAGCCACAATGATGTTTCAAAACTGAGTTTTATGGTAATATAAGTATTAATTACCAAAACTTTATATTCCTGGGGACATTCTACGTCTGTGTCATGGTTTAGCTAGGCAAAGAATTTTTTTTTTCCCCCTTCCCCCTGCCCACTGCTGCAGAGCTATTAGGAGTACTTAAGAGACACAAAAGGCCTGGCTCCCTCACTAATGACTGGAAAATTAGTCTCCTAGGAAACGGGGCAGATGAGAGGCTATTGTGTACCTTTTTTCTCTCATCTCCTGGGCAACGGGGGAGGAGGAGTTTGGTGGGCTGGGCTGTGGCTGGAACACATGATTGTGGTGGTGGCTGGTGTGTGTGGCTCCACGACCTGTTTACTGGTTGCGGATCCTGCTTGGAGTTTGCATCAGAGAGGAACTGTTTCCCTGGAGGTTTTCTTTTAATTTTTTTTTCCTTTCACCGTTCCCATTGGTTTTCTTTCCCTAGTGGGGGTCTTTGTGCAAATCATGGGGGGAGAGAGGATTGGACAGAGCAGTTCGACCAGCCGGAGTAAGTGAAGGAGTTTTTTTTTATTGTTATTGTTGGTTTTCCTTCCCCCTCTCCCTCTCCCCTTTCCCAGTGTGTGGGAAGGGAAAGAAGGCCCAGTTTGGTTTTTTTTTTTTTTTGGTTGGATTGGTTTCTCCGGCATACCCTGGTGACTGGCTACAGGACATTAGAAGCTCTGTGTCTCCAGTGACCCAACAGCGCCCCTGTTGACTGTGGTTGGAATTGCACCAAAGGGCGCAAAATTGAACTGTTTACTTTTCCCTTTGCCTGTTTATCGGTTTGTCTTTGAAGGGGACTATTTGTGGGTATAGGAGTATTGTTTGGTTGTTTTATTTGTTTTTTTTTCATTGTTTCTGCTAATACACACATACCTATTAATAAAGGGCTGTTATTTTTTTCCTTTTCCATAATTTGTTTTCCCTCAATCGAAGCCTCTTAATTTCGGATTTATAATTGCTTTGAGGGAGAAGTTTGGGTCTTTTCTCATAACTCATTCTCAGCAAAAGACCCCTGTCTCATTTAAACTGGGACAGTCTTCTTGTTCTTCCCTAATTGTTCCTGTTACATTGAGATCAACATGATGAAACATACTTTTCCACTTCCAAGGAGTGATCTGGTAAACTTTTGAGCATATGCAGTTATTTCATCATACTGATTCAGATAATACCACAAATATCAGTAATATCTCATAGACCAGTCACTTTCCTCACTTCATGACAAGAACGGCCCACATGCAGATTACCTAAATTCTCTAGTTTAAGCACTTTAAGTTGGTAGAATTCCCTGAAGGACCCAGGCCACCAAACAGGAAACACCATGGTGAGGTATTTAAAAGAAATTTAAGCTACATAGGACCGAGAAAAATTTATTTTGTCTTACCACTGTTTTTAAAATCTTTCTTTCTAGGCTTCCCTTGCCTAGAGATTTACTTCATTTACATTACAGTAGAATACATCAGTCTGTGTGTGTACTGCATCCTTCTAAAGCCAATAACCTCCTTTAAACATAGTCTTAAATTTTGAAGTCCCTCAGGTTTAAACTCAAACCTTCATTCAGATAATGGGGCAAACAAGTAAGCAATGTCTTTTCATTTATCTGAATTTATCATCCTGGATGTTAAACTTGTTTTATTGACAACAGTGTACACTAAACCCACATTTACTGGAAATTTGGAATTTTTTCCGTAAGATTCACTATCTTAATTTCTTTTGGAGTCTATAAACCTCCGCGTTTTAGACAGCTATGAATGAGTCTCTTCAAGCAAAAAAGAACAACAAAAAAGTTTAGTTTCAGAAACAAAGACTCTGAGCTTAATTCCACTGTTATATGAACTGTCAAAAGTATGTATAGGACCATATAGACAACTTCCAAATATTCATCTTCTTATAAACTTTTAGGTGACAAAGAAATTAATCTAAAGTTATTTAAAACCTCATATAAAAACATAATGCACACTTTATAAGTAATTTTTTCAATCAAGTGCAAAGTAATGGAGTAAGGGACTTAAAAATATTGGAGTATAACAGTAAATTGAGAATGACAACAATATAAATTTGGAAGCCAGATCAACTGTCTTAGAAAAATAACAAATTACCTAATAGTTGTAAATCTTTGTTATAGCCTGTAAATAAAGATAGTTATGTGGTTTTGTTGTTGTTCTACTGAAAACTGAGTACATATTTCTATGCATACAGCTTGAAATCCTAGTGAATTAGCCAGTACAAGTTTTAGTTAGTATCTTCAGCTGTCATTTTCTTTTGGCTGTGGGCTTGGTACAATGAGAAGAATATCTCACTTTTTTCTCCCTTTTAGACTGTCAGGACAGTAAAGGCTTCCGTTATGATGTGGATGCTGAAGGAAGACACATCTTTTTAGTATTTACGAATACGTAACTTCACAGCTGAAATGCCAGTTTTTTTCCCCTTGGGTGCTTCCACAGAATTCTTCAAAACAAAATATACGTTCAGTAGTTTTGCTCTGATAGCATGAATAGGATAACGGTTTGATCTTAAAGCATATAGGCATAGCACAGTGATCACTTTCCACTGTTTGTTCTCTCTTGCTTCTATCAGTAAAAACTGTTTCAAAGATGTTATTAACAATATCTGGAAAGGAGATATCCTTACAGGCACAGCATTAAAATCATCATCCCATTCCTCCTCACAATGCTCACCCTGCCTAATTTCCTCTCATTGTTTTTATTTTTTCAGTGACCAAATGACGAATATTTCCTCCCCACACCCCACACACAATTAAACTTGTCATACTTTCCTTAAATTTCCATTGCTTAAACAAATTTAAAAGTAATCATGACCCTTCTTGTTTATTTTGAGGAGGCAGAAGTAACTTTCTTTATTTGATCAGATAAAAGTAGTTCTTGGCTATGCATCTCTCACTCATGTTAATTTATATTTTAGGTGTCAGTTGAGCAATAAATTAAGAAGCAGTTTGGTGGTTTAATTTTACACACAGAAAGCCCTGGTCATGTATGTCAGCATAGCTATCATAACAACGGTTTGCAAAGTTTTGAGTAGTTAGATTTGATTTTGCAAAACTGAGTATGTGAAAATTATAATAGGGGCTATTCTTAGTAGATTTTTCTTTATCTAGTTGTTTTAGTTCTTCTATACTATTTTTGTACAAATAACAGTTTTATTTCATAGTTTTAATCAATATTTCACAGTGTAAAACATGTATTCTACCTCTCCCAAGACCAGATCATAAATTAAGGTTTTTTCTTCATTCTTATCATTCTTTAGTGCATACAAAATATATATTTTATTTTATGAGAAGAGAGACAGCTTTCTGTGCTGCACCTTCAGCTACTGATCTGACTAAGCTTTTACCCTGTTTTAAAATAATGTTTCACCTTCTTTTGAAGTAAAGCCACTCGTGTTTTATATTTACCTTCTAAATTTAGAAAGTAACATCAAGCAACAACAAATACTGTGGAGTGATTTCCTTTTAAATATGCTGAATAATTTTCAATTAGCCCAATTTTTAAAATCAATTTTACATTTAGACTTAAGATCACTCCAATGGAGCAGGCAGATTTACAGGATCTTTGGACATCTTTGCAGAAATTCTGCTGCTGCTACAGCACAGCACATTTTGAAAGTTTTCTCAAGTTGAATAAGATTAACTTCCACAAGCTCAAGACAAAAAAAAGAGGAGTAATTTGATTCTCAGGTAAGACATGTTTTCAATATCAGATGGAATTTCCAAATGCAAACTCTTGCATCACATGAAGTGTCTCTTCCATCACACTGGTGTTTCCACATCGTTCAGATAAGTACTGATGTGGGAAGTGAAAGAAGGAGAGAGACTTTCATTTCTTCTGTAGATCAGTGTGGAAAGTCTTTTTCAGTCTGACCTGAAACTGTGACTTCTCCCTTTCATTGCCTTTTTCTTGTTTTGGAGAAGAGTCAAACAGGACAGAAGTGAAGTGAGGTGTTGTATCACTGGGAGAGTGCATATGGAGATATTTACCTCAGCTGGGGAATATACCCAAGCTGAAGGACTGCTCTATTTTGAATAAAAATGTAGAGACAAGTGGCCACTTAGCTTACAATGGACAAGCTTGCTAAAGTTAGAATAACTGCACTATGGTGCTGTAGACAATGTACAGATAACGAAGTATCTGCTAAAAGCCAATATCATAAAAGGCTTCCTTTTTCAGCAGTCTACACACAAGGGGATTCTCCACTCTTGATGATGAAAGGAAGATAAAACTAAGAGGGAAAAATAATGTGATTAATTAACTGAGAATATGTCAAAATTTGTCACTGCTTTATAGGTAATTAAAAATCCTGCAGGAAATATTATGTGAATTTCAGTAACTTTTATGTATACATGTTTATATAATATATATACATTTTTTCCAAAAGGTTAATGTTATATATATGTATCTATTTATCTGTGTATGTATATGTTCTAAACCTTTGAAACATGATGGGTGCAAATGAATATTCCCAGTTAGTAAAACAAGAAACTAATTCTATATCAGTTGGGAATTAGCAAATGTAGAACCTCTGGGCTAAAAATAAAAAACAATTTAAAGAGTTTTCTCTGTTGTAGAGAACTTGATCAGAAACAGACTAACATTAGCAGGAAGTCAATGTTTCTTTAGTATGTCAGCTTTCTAGAGTTAAAAAGCATTAAATATCTTCTTAGCTATCCTGTGTGTACTATACAGCCTTGTGACTCCCTAGAAGATGGGCAGGAGAAAAACCAGACCTCAGAAACTCAGTCAGGTATTCATGGATAAAAAAAGAATGAAGAAACAGTAGGCCATCCAAGCACATAGACATGACTTAGTCCCATAATTATTTGCTCTTATAAGCGTACAGAAATAAAACTCTGTGCTTATAGAGAGTGGTCACCTTCCCTTTTTTCCTTGGGATATGAATGCTTCAGAGACCTGTCAATTTAGGTTTTATCCTCTTTCACATTACCTCTAGAGCTATCCATACCCTCCATATCCAAAATTAAGCTCTAGGGCAAGCATACCAGCAGATTGTAGAATAGCATCCTTCCTGTCTAGACAGCCGTTTCTCCTTATCACATTCAATATTTGAGAGTGTTATTTCTGAATTTTGAGGGTCTGTAAATTTGCAGAAATGGAACAGTTTCACTTTAGAAGTTAACACCTTTGGTTACAGGTGCCTGTACAAGGTGTCTGTTAGTCCTAAATTCATGCATGTACAACCAAAAGCTGATCTGACGAAGTATAAATAGGAAATCTTGTAAGTGAGAACAGAAAGATCTTTGGAGTGAAAACTAAATCCTACTGTTGTCAAGCTTTTGTTTGTACTGTCTGCTTTTGAGCATATTTGCTGCCTATCCATGTGTGAATAAAATGCTACAGTTTTTGAGGAAATAAGGATTAAATGTAATTTGTTAAAGTTTCTGCAGATTTTTTTTTTTTTTTACTAGGTGAGGGCAAGGTGATGACGACCTCTTCCTGTTTTGCTGCAAATGTGTTAAGAGGCTTTGGAGACTTCACAGAGAGTGTTTAGAAAGGCTTTTAGCCCTGTGAGGGTGAACATGTTTCCCTTCTCACATCACAGTTTTCAGTGCTGTCGTTCATCTGAAGAAAAGTCCTTTCTCCTTCCATCTGTTTCGGCTTATGCACATACAAAATCCACACTAAATCTGAAGGGAAGTGGAACAGTTCCACTCTGTATTGTTACCTCCTTATTCCAGTGATGTGCGATATAGCCCCTGCTGTATTTTTTTCCTTTCCGTAGCCTTTTAGAAACTCCATTTCTTCTGACATTATAATCAGCCGTGTTCAGTCCAGGTCAGAAGCACACACCGGCCACTGATGCCAAATGACCACTTTTCCTCCTAGCAATGAGATGCAGGATCCCTTTTCTTCCCGAAGAGCTTGTTCCCTTTAATCATACTTCACCTTGTTTCTTAGGTCTCACTGTTCATTATACCTCCCTAGCCGAAGTTAAGTGATTTCTAGTCAAATTTGTGCGAATCAACCAAACTACAAATCATCAGTAGGAGCAAACATCAAGATTACCTGGAAATCCAACTGAGAGACCTCACCTGAGTACTCAGCTGAGAAAGTAATTTACTTTGCTGCAAAGCTAAACTAGTTACAAAGAAGCAAAGAAGAATTTATATTTCAAACACAACTTCAGTTTTAATAAATCTGCTAGGTATTACTGTTCAAGGCTTACTTTTTTTATATTACTATTACTTCTCTATTGTCGTAGCTGGTTAGTAAAATCGAGTTGAATAATGAATTATTCTTTTTTATATACTCCTTGGTAAAGAAATAAAAGATAGAGTCTGAACACTTTCATTTTCCCCCTTAAAAAAACCCATTCCTTGTAAGGAAGGTTTACTTAAAGAAAAACCAGACATCCAAAAATTAAAATAGGTATACACAGGAAGAAGAATGAAGGTAAGGAAATAGATCTGGAAGGGAAAGAATAAAATAAAAAATTACCCAAGAAAATAGAAAATAAAAAAATAGGTACATAATCATAGACAATTCTTGCATGACATCACCTACATATCTGACCATACAAGAGTCAGTTATAGCTTCTTTAACTGGATCATCAGTTAAGCAAAGAGCTTGTTGAGAAGAAAATAATTTTCTCTATATACTGGCAGAATATGCTTTTTCAATTCATGGCATTATCTAGATAATAATAGCAAGACAAAGAGATGTCATTTTTAGAAGAATCTGGAGTTTTGCTTTGTTTCTTAAAGCTCATACTATTACTTAAACACTGTCCTGTTCACAATTATCCCACAGAAAGAGGATTAAGTTAGAACAAAAGTTAATTTGTTCTAACAATAAGGAAATCTAAGTCCAAAGTGTTTACTTTGTAAATATCATTTACCTTAAACTAAGGGTAAAAGAAGCAGCTTTTCTAGGTGATTTTTCCATTTTATTACTTTTGTGTGAGATGGAGAGAGAAGGAATTGGGTCTGGGAGTGGGGAGAGGGGCAGAACATGAGGGAGAAAGGACCAGAGACAGAAAGTCTGAGAGAGAGTAAGAGAGTGAGAAATAGAGAGAGGCAGCATGAAATGAGAAAAGGGTGAAAGAAAGAGGGAGAGATGGATAGATAAAAGGAAATATGGAGGTGAGCAGAGAGAAAATGGGCATGAGGAAGAGAGAAGCACAAGGGACAACTCTCTTTTGCTTTATTAGTAAGACTGAGAAGGATTTATGACATCTAATGAAATGTAAATGTAACTTCTGAAGAAACTTAAACTTTGTTTTCCTGCCATAACTTTTTTTATTTTTCTGAATTAGATTTCATCTTCATTTTTGAAACCTCCCTCAAAACCAAAACTATTCCACTTTTGACATGAGTGCCAACCAGCTGTAATCCCAAACCTTATACCAACTCCAAGGTGTTGTCAAGGGAACTAATCTGCCCTCTCAAAGACTGGTAAATTTGTACTAGAGTACTGGAAAGCTGTAATATCAGATGATTTTTTCCAAAAGTTCTTTTCTACAAGTAAACAGATCAGGACTTGTATTGCTACTCCAGGCACTGTGATCTACTCAGCACAAAAGCAGTACCTCTGTAATACACATCTGACAATCATTTAATATTAAACTGGGATGGCAAGAATCATAAGTTTTATTGTAATTTGAATCAGAGTACAGAAACAAGAAGGAAAAAAACAAAAATCCCCACAGACAAAAGCCCAGACCAACCCCCATAGGTCACCTGCCAAAGATTCAGTCTGCAAGACACAGTTCATTATATTCACTGTGCGCTCTAAATAAAATAATCTCTTCTGATTAAAATGAAAACAGTGTTTTAATATGGTGACATCAGCGGCAGCACTTCAGCTAGGCTATCGCTTCTGTCTCTGAAAGACTTTAATTTGCCTCATCACAGTCATTTTTCCGGTATGCTAACTACAGACTCCAAGCAGAACATATTCATCCCTCATGGTGCCTCGCCATATGCAATGTGAAGTAATATGAATGGAG
>JAYRBT010000093.1:11797649-11809276 GCA_036023395.1 Myiotriccus ornatus
ACCCTCTGCCAGGTGTAAAGTTCCATCTTCAGTATCCTAGCTTACAGAGAGCCCAGGGCCAGCTGGGCTCCTCCACACTATGTTATTCAAATAAACAGGCTGCAAAGATGAAAAATCTTATCCACTCTGAGAGAAATACTGATGTCCAAACATTTAGCAGACTTCAACAGCAAACTGAAGAAAATCCAAATCATTATATTTTTTCAGCATAAATGATAGCGTGCAAGACAGTTTTCAGATATATTTGTCTATTTAGCTCTAAAAATAAAGGCCAAAAGAAACACATATGGCCATATGTTTTAATATATTTTCTATTAATTGAAATCTATTCCAAAGTATGAAAGGAACCAATATGCAAGTGTGTCTAGGGACACTTGCTCCATCACAGTCACCTAAAAATCTGATCCAGACAGAAGCAAAGTTAAAGCTATAAAAGCATAATCTGGCCTAGTCAATCACAAAATTTTAAGAGTAAAATTCTCAGGACTGCATGGTAAGTCTCATATAGCTCTTGAAAAACAGATTCCTTATCAGAATTCCACATCATATTTCCAAATTTCATCATGTGCTTCAGGTAAGAATTTAGTAAAATAAAGGGAGAAAATATGAACTGCATTTCTACTTACCTATCTTTGTGTCACAACTGATATCTCCAGTGAGGGTGGGGTAGTAGTAGTAGTAGAGAACTAGAGTTTATTTAATTCACAACATAAATAACTTAATCAGGTTTTTTTCTCTCATATCTACAATCACATACCTCTGTATTCAGCTACAGCTTGTTGAGCCTGGTTTGCTAAGCCAATAAAGCTTATATGATGCCACAGCTTGTCTGTCAGTTCACTCTAATAACTTAGCCAATGAGTCCAGCACAGGCCCATGAAGAAGTTTAAGGGTCCAAAGTTTTTTTCATATAAGGAAAGGCTGAAATAGCTGGGACTGTTCAGGCTGCAAAAGCTCTGAGAACTCCCAAAAATTTTGTATAAATATGTGAGGATTGGGAAGGAGGAAAAGGGAACTGTGCTTTTCTCAGTAGTGCACAATGACAGGACAAGAGGTAACGAGCACAAATTTAAAACTGGAAATTCCATATAAACAGAAGAAAATGTTTGGTTTTTTTTTTTTTTTTTTTTTTTTTGTTTTTTTTTTTTTTTTTGTTTTTTTTTTTTTTTTTTTTTTTGTTAGTGTGAGGGTGGTCAAATAGAGGACCAGGCTGCCCAGAGAGGTTGTGGAGTCTCCATCATTGGAGGTTTTCAAAACACAACATGGTCCTGGACAAACTGCTCTAGCTGATCCAGATTGAGCAGCAGCATTTGAACTGGATGAACTCAAGTGGCCCCTTCCAAGTTAAACAATTCGCTGATTCTGTACTAATCCCTTGATCAAATTCAACTACATCCACTAGAAGAGTAGGTGACTTAGACCTTTTAAATTCCTAAGAGTTTTTGGAAATAAGTACGTTAAAAGGAGAGGAAGAGGGAACGCCACTTTTGCTGCTGCAGAAAAGACAATTAGCACTCTGCACTCCCTCAACAGCAACAGTCAGCTCCCAGATAGCATGGACATATTAATGCTTGCATAGTTGCTAGCTCATGAGCTTCTCCTGCCTTTGCAAAACAGGTTCCCTAGACCCATTCTGCAACAGTGGATAATGGAGGGACATGGGATTATTGGAAGAGGAAGCAGCTCAGTGAGAGAACTATAGAAGACATGGGAAGTGCAAAGGTAGAAGGCAGAAAAAAAGTGATGCAGTTGCATGAGAGGAGCTGAGGTTACTACAGAACATAACTGTGTAAAATCAGGCTTTAGACATTGTACTACTCATGGGATGACTTGCTTGATGAAGAGAGTTAGAGCTGTCCTAGTGCTGAATGTTGCTTGTGTATCACACAGCACTTTTCCATGTGCTGTAGAAGCAGAGCAAAGAGCATTACCATGATCTGTTGCCCAGGCTATTCCATCCTTCTTCTTAAAGAAGTAATTCATCCATGTGAAGTACCTTACCACACAGTTATTCTTCTTCCAGGCTGGTGCACTGCTACATAACACTGCCTCAGGCTTCAAATTGTGTCTCTTCACACACAGATTTAGAAGTCAGCTTGCACTTGCCAGTGTTTCAGCAGAAGTAAGAACAGAGAGCTAAGAAAGAAAATGGACAACCCTGGAGAGGAAAGGGTGAATGCCATGCAGCTGGAGGTTCAGGAGAAACATTCAGACTTCTAAAAGCATCTGCTTTTATTTTCTTACTGTTTGTTGCCCTTTTCTTTTTATTTTCTTATTATTTTCATACTGTAATAATGTCATTAACCTTCATTTTGATTCTTGTTTTTCTGCAGTCAGAGGGTCTTATAGCCAAACAACACAGGAACTAGCTGCTCAGACACTGCTCTTGAACTTTTAAGACCTGAAGCTGTTTGTTGGTGCAACATGGCAATGGGTGGAGACAAAGATTTGAATGCTCCAGAATAGCAGATTAGTCATGAAGGTGAGCCTGAGGAACGCAACAGTGAAAGCAGACAGATTAGTTGGATTTAACAGCAGCTGTCAATCTTTGAAAGGAGTTGAAGCTAATGTGAATAATATTTATAATGTAATAAGAAAGCAAAAGTCTTAGAAACTCTATCTGGACAGCATAGTTAGCTCATCAAGGTTTTTTTTTTGATAAGGTAGTTTTTGAAAAAAGGTGCTTGCACTCAACTACCTGCTACCATCCAGGGAAGCAGCTCATTTCAGAACTTCTGTATTAGCAAAGCCCTTTGTGAGCATGATTTCACTTTATCAGGATTTCAGAAATTGGCTGATTACCTAATAATTTTGAGGTAAGAAGACTTACTACAAAAATCATACACCTCCTTAAAGCATTTGTTGGAGATACACATTCATATTAAAGATGATGGTAACTACCTGGAAGGGCTTCTTTCAAGTTCAGAGAATATTTTCAGGGCTTTGGCTGATTCTCCATGCCCATTCTGACACTGGAACTAATAACTTTCCCAGATTTACACTGGTTTGGGAATTAACTCCTCTCTAGCATCCCTGTGAGTTAACAGGTTTCCTTTTGGCAGGAGCATTTCCAGAAATGCCTTTTAATGTCCATTAGGAGGGGACTAAGTTTAAAGGCAGGAGTTGAACTTTACTTGAGTCTACTCATTCATTCACACAGTTATTCACACACTGACATAATAATAACATTCTGTTGTGGATGAGTGGTTTGGGTTGCTTAAGGAATCACCATAAAACATATTAGCAAAAGCAAGTTTGATGTAAATTTGCAAAAATAAAAAACCCCAGAGCTGGATGGCAAGGTTCACTCTCTTTCTTACTAAATGGATGAAACACACAGAGGAAAATCAAGTTAGAATCACCTTAAGAAACACCGCCCAAAAGATGATCTTAATATGATGTTGTAAAAGTATCAGTTCAACACAGATGGAATTTTTACACAGCTTCTGATCTAGCAGTAGTTTATTCACAACTTTAAGGTGGATCAGTTTTAAGGCAGAACACAGAACTTTAGCAGCACTTAATCACTGACTAAGTCAGACATTTCCAAAGTCAGACAATAATAGGATTTACTCTAATGACAGTAGTGACTTGATTATAGATCCAAGATGGCAACCTTGCTACAAGGATATCTACATCACACATTCATGCACACAAGCAGAAAGACATATATATATATATATCTATCTATGTATGTATGTATATGTGTGTATAAATGTATAAAGATAAATGTATATAAATTTTTTAAATGTATAAAAATTTATAACCTGTTAGATGTTCCTCTCAAAATTCCAGTAATGATGGTACTGTTTCACTGAAGCCATGATTGAGATGAGGCTGTCAGAGGGGATGATGGATTATTCATGCTGTCATCCCCCACAATGGCCAGGCAACAGGAGTTTTAAGTAATCCATTAATAATAATGACCTACACAATGGTGTAGTCCTAAGGAGAAAAAGAACAGTTCCATTTAAGATATTCTGGAAGAACTGGAAGAATTGTTTTATGAAACATAAAAATCTGAGTTCATCCACAATCAAAAATGCTATAATTTTCAAAAAGAAGCTATTTTGATATTTATTTTTTTCTGGAGCAAATAAAGACCTGAGAGTCTTAAAGTTTAATACATTATATTTCGACATGTCCATATACGTAGTTTTGGCATTTGGAGTCCTAGCATAGCAATTTACCATTCCTGACTGGAAATGTTTTCTTTTTTCAATGTTTGCCTGTGCTTTATAGGAGTTCTGTTTTGGGTAGGTGTCTGCATTTTCCACTCTGGGATAGAAACTCAGTCTTCACCCTGACCCTCAGAACGGATAAGAGTCATGAGATGCCCTCTGGCTCTTCAACAGAGGATGCTCCTTGGTGCTCCAGAAGAGATGATAGTCTGTTGAACAGAAAGGGGACAAATCCTGCCTAACTTCAGACAGTAGCTTTAATAGCAACAGAGTAAAAACTGTATTTGATGTACAGGCAATATCTGATGTGTACACAGACCTATCTTTCTCTTTAAAATTAGATACCATTTTATTTTAAACACACTCTGCACTCTTCACTATATAAAATTAACTCCACTATTTCCACTCAAAGTGGGGAAGTATAAAATGAGTCAGAAAGGTAAGAATAGCCAGCATATGTATATAACAGTCTAGAGAACATGGAGTGACTTGTGAGGAGATTAAGAAGCTGATTTGTAATTAAGAGGCTCCTTTTAAGGAGAAAAGTTTCTTGTTTGCTCTAAAACAAGAGTATTGAGACTCAAGCAACTATGTCTCCTCTATAAAGACTCTTCTCATTCTATCTTTGTCATTTTATGTTTCTCATTGCACTTCCCTTGGAATACATTTTAGTTTTCAGGAAGTATTCTTTTTCAGTTTTTGAGACCTCCACCTCTCTGAGGGGCGACAGCACAAACTGAAACACAGAAGTTCCATCTGAATATGAAGAAAAACTTTTTTCCTTTGAGGGTGACGTAGCAGTGAAACAGGCTGCACAGAGAGGTTGCGGAGTCTCCATCTCTGGAGGTATTCCAAAGTCGCCTGGACACAATGCTGTGCAGCCTGCTCTGGATGAACTTGCTTCAGCAAGAGGGCTTGACTAGAGGATCTGCAGCACTCCTTTCCAACAAACCGCTCTGTGACACTGTGCTCACTTACCTGTGCAGTTGGCAAGCTCTGTTACCACCTGAGTGCATAAAGTGAGAACTAAACTGGAAGTGGAAATTGCCTTTGGTGACAGTACTCCTTTTGGCATTACTCCTTTGAGAAGCACGCTTGCTTGTTAATCAGGTTCCTTAAGGCAGCGCTTGAATCCCATCAAATATCTTCGAAGCTTTGCAGTAAGAAAATGCTGAGAACATCTCTTCGATCTATATATGCGTTTATTTTGGTACACAAAGAACCAGAAGAAGATAAAAAGGCATAAACTGAATACAGAAAGGAGAGGCCACTGTCAAAGACAGCAGGAGAAAGTATGGCTGAAAACTGCCAGTGTCAGCAGGTCTTCATTATAGTGCAATAATTTTTCATGAACACAATTACTGCTCATCAATTATATCTTTATATTTTTGCTGTAGTAAGCAATCAAAGACTGCACTTTTCCAATAAAAGTGGATGGCAATTTAAAATAATCTAATTAATATTACAGAGCTATAAGCAGAATTCAGCAAAATCTGGCATCTTTTATGTCTGTGCCATGAAAAAGAACACAGCTCAGCAAAATATTGACTGTCATAGAATTTTCAAAGACACACAAGCTCCAATAATGTGTGAAGACAGAAAGTGCAAATATAGATTAAAAATATCAAATTCATTTTAGAAAAGATTGGGGATGTTTTCTAGTTTCTATAACCAGAGTCGAGTTGTGTACTTGCTTTTGCATCATGGCTGGTAAAGGTTCAGAAACCTATTACTGGTAAAATCACGATACCGCTGGATTTAAATATAAATAGGCTTTAAATATACTGTACAGTATTTGCAGTATTATGTATGATTTCTACATTCTTTCAAGCAACTTTCAGGTGCACCCAGAGGTGAAGCTGAGCACGTGTCCCTGTGACACACAGAGACACACACAGACAGGAGACCAACACAGCTGGACACTCACGCTGGCACCAAGCAGGCTCTGCCTCTGAGATCACACCACGGAGGACTCCCAACCACTGGGGCAGACAGCCCAGCTCCCTCCTCCTCCTGGCATGGCAGGCAGAAGTTCCCAGTGTGCAACTCATGGGACACTCTCCAGGTCCCCCTGGGCACACCAGCACAGACCCTTTCCCCACCTGAGACCCTGCTCCGATGCAGGGTCCCTGACTTGAAGTTTGCTGGTGATGACACACACACATTCCAAGCATACCGGGTTTGGAGTGGGGGGAACACAAACACTCTCCCCCCAGCAACTGGCACCACAGACATGGGCTGTGACCTGTGGTCCTGCTGCAGCCACCTGTGCTGAACCCCTGACTCCCTCACACTGGTGCTGTCCAGCAGCTGCTTTTGGGAGCTCCCAGCATTCCCCTCCTATGACAGGACTTTAAAGACTGACACCTGTTCCAGCTGCTGGTACTGAATCATAAGGTTGGAAGAAACACTTAAGATCATTGAAAACAACTGTTAAACCAGCACTGCTAAGTCCACCACTGAACCATTTCTGTCAGCATCACATCCACACATCTTTTAAATATCTCAAAGGATGGTGACTCCATCCCTTCCCTAGGCAGGCTGTTCCAATGCCTAACTACCTTTTCAATGAAGAAATTTTCCCTCATATCGAATGCAAACCTCCCCTGGCACTACCTAAAGCCATTTCCTCTCATCCTGTCCCTTGTTACTGGGAAAGGAGACCAAACATACCTTGCAACCACTTCCTTTCAGGTAGCTGTAGAGACTGACTGAGAGCTCCACCACTCGAGTCCAGCAGCCAACACCACAAGCCAGGGGCATCCACAACCCTCATCTGACTCCAGCAGCTGGCACCCACTTCTCGCAGCAGTGGGAGCCCACTATCTGGTACTGAGTCCTTGCAGCATGCACATGCACGGGACAGTGAGATTACACAGAGGGGAGTTAGGAGAAGATTTAATGTGTAGTTAGGACAGACTGCAGCAATCAGCCTCAGGACTCTGTCAGACAAGCATACTGACCTGCCACAGTTTACACACGACCTGTCCCTTTTCTGCCTGTTCCTCTTCTCTTCCTCCCCTGTACTTTGCCCCATCACTTTGCAAAGTGCCACTGCCTCCCCTCCAACATTCCAGACCTCCAGTCTGCATCCTTATCAGTCACAAAGTCCTGTTTCCCACAGTTTCTTTGTAGCTGTTCAGTGTAACTGATGAGGTTGGCTTCTTGTCCTTGTCTCCATTATGATTTGCCTGTCAGGTTTGGGTCTCCACATACATTGTTTCCCCCTTTTCCTTAGTATCCCATTTGACAAGGTTCTTGACCAGAAAATCTTACTGGAATAAAAAATCCTACATTGCACATACCCTTACCAGTTTGTGTGACTGATCAGTTTTGGTTCTCTTCTCTGCCTCCCTTATCATTGGTCAGACAGGTTTGTGTCTTTCTGTTCATGATTACGGCTTCCTCCTTTTCTTAATATCCCCTTTTATGCTGAGAAAGTCCTTGATCAGACACTTTAAAGGAGCAGACACTCTCCTTCCACATACCCTTACAAATAGCACGATTGAAAAAATCAACCAAAACTGTGTTACAAAGGAATATGGAACAGAATATAGCAGAAAAAAATGAAAAACTTCTTTATTTTACAGTTATACAAATAAAAAACAATCCCCATAGCCATACTTGAAATAATATTAACAGTGTCAAACATGACAATTCTGACAGAATACATATCAATATTTTAAACCACATAAATTGTATTACATACACTCAGTAGCAATAGTACTGTGCAGGAATGAAGCTCTCTGTAAACGCTCTTCCATTATTTTATCTACATTTATAACAATTGTGCTTTTCCCTACACAAAGTAACAGTGCTCTTAAAAATAAATAATGTGCAATTTCAGAGTTATATCCTGAAATATGCTAATCTAGATCCCCATCTAAATCCTGGACATGTCTCTCCCAGGAAAATCACTGCAAAAAGTGCTAAACACTTTGCTAGACCAAACACTAAAAAAAGTACTGAACCCATGCCTGATTTGCTTCAAATTGCAGTCAATTAGAGAAAAGGTACCGACCTCGAGCACATGTTGCTTATATTGTTTAACAACAGAATGATACAGTCTTTATTACACACCAGACTCTGCAAACCAGACAAGATTTGAAAGGTTCAGTAGATCTTGTAACTGGAGAGTGCCTCAGAGCTGTGGGAGAGAACTGTCCCAAAGCTGAAAAGTTAACAATCAAACATTTATCTATTTTTTTAATGAAATATGAAAGACTCTGTCACAGAAACATTAACATGTAGGTTAATAAACAATTTACATCAATTTATCTGAATGAAATCAAGTTGTTTAATGCAAAGCTGCCATAAGATTTAGAAAAATATACAAGTTCTGATGTTTTGATGTAGCTCCCAGTTCTCATTTCTAACACACATTTAAGAACTATAGCTGGCAATTGATATATGGCTGATGAGAGGATAAATCTGAGGAGTGCTCTGAACAAAACTGATTGGCATCTCTCAGTTGTTCCTCATCAGGGCAGCTATTACAATATTAGGGATACTTCTTTTTATTTTATCTACTTTGTATTAGTTGTTGAATGCACGTAAACAACAGAAATCATCTAAGGCAGCTATGGAGGCTTAAGCTGTTGACTGCTGAAGCACCACAAGGTAAAATCTGTTCCACTTTGAAGTCTCTATAGAGCAGCTAAGCCTTTGCTGCCATGCTCTGGGTCACCTTTAGGGAAAAAGTCGCACAGTGTGTGTGACCATTCAGGACTTGAGGTGCCTCAACAGGTGCCTTCTGCACCAGGAGCCCCAGGAGGTACAAGAGAAAGGTAGGAGAGTGTGTCTGCAATGACTCCACTACAACAGCTTCCCAGAAGGTCAAGTGCTACCAACCAAGGCCACGTAACCTAACAGGGAAAGTCCTGAGCATTCCCACCTCAGGTCACCCTAGACTAACCTGTAGTTGGTGATCACAAACCACCTCAAAACAGACAATTTGTAGCACAACAAACCGCACACCAGGGAGCCTCCCCAGATTCTTTGGGCTCCACATGCAGTTCTTATGCAAGAACAGTAGAGTAAAATGAATCCTAGTATTTGTGAAAACCTGCAGTCAGAGAGCACAACTGCTACTTGCCTCAGAGAATGGTCCAAAACCCGCTACTCACTACATCACATCTCAGCTCAGGATAAAGTGAGACAAGAGGTGTGTTGGTGAGGAGTCCAATGGTTTTGGTAGGGAGGCACACCTGGGTGCCTCTTTGGGGGGGAAAGGGCTGAGGATGAGTATGGATGATGGTAGGGAGCCGTGAGACCATAGCTCACGGTGGCGAAAGTGTGCAGTACTGAAGGTGTAAAGCCTGCAGGGGATGAGGTTAAGGCCCAGTTTTGAGAAGGTATAAGCAAACACTGTTGTCTTGGAAGTATGTGCTACTGTCATGTCTTGTGCAACACCAAGTCAGAGAAACTTAATGGTAAAAATCTGGACTCCATAGCTTGTGTACTAAAGTTAACTTCACTCACAGCAAATCAAACGTGAAGCTTGCAAACAAGCTCAGGTCAAATTTTTGTTTGTCTGTTCACTTCTAAAGGCAAATTTTCTCACCAGGCTTTCTAATTGTGTGTCATTCTTCTCATTTCTTAAAATTACACACATAAGTTTTTTTTAATGTCATAAGAATCAAGAGTGTCCCCACCCACTTTGCTGTCAGAGACATAATTGGCATATTCAAACCTTCCCTGAGGTGAACAGAATCACCTGTCAGTTAATATATAGTCTACTTGAACCTGCTTTTTGTTGATGGCCTGACACTACAGAGAAGACATTCCCAGAAGAGAAGATAAATCTAAGCAGATGTTTCTCTGAGCATCTGAGAGATTGGCAACTGTGAATTCTTTATTTAATAGAAATTCTGTCGATGTATATGAAATATATTTTAGAAGACTAAAAGCAGCAAAACCCTAACAACAAGAACAGGAATATGCCCATCTTTCACCAAGGAAATAATCTTGTCTTAAAACGTAAGTGTACACAGTGAACAAGTAACACCCTCTGTCTTATCAAGAACAATTTACAAACATTTCTCTCTGTATGGCTGTTTAGTTCCTCGTAATGCCTCGGTTTCAGTGACCTTCATGTTAGGACCACATCCAACATATTAGCATATGGCTAAAGTAAACTGTCCTGGGTAGGAGAGCCTGGTAAACAAGGAAAGATGCTACTGTGTCTTAGACATAGCAGAACTGACTTTCTATTCCCCACAATTTTTGGCAAAACTGTCTGCCAGGCAGTGATTTAGCTACCAAATTTGCATAATCCCGGATCTCCAGTCATGCATGATAAAATACATGTGAATTTAAGAGGAGAAAATGAGTAACAAATGGCATTTTCAGCAAGTATTTGTGAGTGTGGTGATACATATGAAATTGCTCAAGCTAATTCAAAATTCAGTAGAATATCATATTTGGAGAGGAGGACCTAACATAGAGATGAAATTATAATATGAAAATACCCATACATTGTATCTGCATGCCTCCTCTTTAGCCAAGCATAACATGAAAGACATGGAACCAGGGTGTTATCCATTTTATGTGCTCCTTTAGCACTAAGACATATCATAGGCAGACAGGTTTTGTTTCTTAGTGTATGTTGTACTGGTACTCCACCCTTTCCTACCCTCTAAATTCTTGTTCTCTTTTCTTTTTTTTGTTTTGAAAAAAAAGGAAGTAAAAGTGGAGGAAGTGAAAGAACTCTTGGTTTTGTGGATAAACAACAATTATAAAAAAAAAGACTGAGATAATGCAGCTCTGTGTTATTTCAGTCAATTACATATCAGAACATCAAGCTGATACAAAAGAGGTATATTAGATAAAGAGATCATCCAACAGCATTAGAAATTTAGGTTTTAAAAGAACTGTGTTATCTGCAGTTCTTTTATTTTCCCTTTAATTGGCTAGGTGTTTCTTTTTTCTTTAGATTTTTTCCCCTGTCACCTGAGTTTCTTTAGACTGTCTTTTCCTTTCTACTAGGAATAAAATTGTGTGTATTTACACATATATATTTGAATGTATGAAATAACTTCTTTACTTCTGCAGATTTTTTGAAGAATTCTATGTGAGAAGTGAGTTTGAGATGCTTAAAAATGTAAATAAGACTATGTTCCCTTGAGCAGCAAAGAAACATAAGACTAAATCTACTTCTACGATCTACACAATTTCTTCAAGGTAAGGAAAAAATGTGTATACGAGTAATCTTTGGCACCAAAAATAAGGGCACCTTCTTGTATGTCTTCAAATCTGTATACAAGAGAAAAATTCCTCTTTAAAAATGGATCAAAATGATCTCTGAGTGGTTCAGTGTAGTGGGTACTGACGGTAGTAGCTAGAAAAACACTTGGGATGTTAAGGGTTGTGTGACAGCAGGATACAACACAATAACACTAGATAAAATATTTGATGTTCCCCTCCACCCTCTCATGCTTATGAATC
>JAYRBT010000093.1:11809408-11825744 GCA_036023395.1 Myiotriccus ornatus
GAAGAACAGCAACAAAAGCTGAGGTTATAATACAAGATCAGAAACAGTTCTCTGACTGAAGGCATTTACTGATTTGTTTGATCTTCCAGACTTCGCTTTCTCTAATCAAATCCACCACGATCTTTTCTGCCGAAGCCTGGTTTATCTGCTCAAGAAAATAGTCCATCCACTGGGTATTTCTTCTGTAGACTGTCTGACCATAGTTGCAAATCAGCAGGCTCTATTTTTCTTCTTCAATTCATGATGAATGTGTCACTGAATCCTGTAAACACTACTGAATATACATTCAACCTTTGTTCTTGGTGAAAGTGGCACTTACTTGAACCCTTGCAGTCAAGATAGCTTAGTTATATAGCACTTTACAGGTATAATAGCTGGTTATGTACTTCTGATAAAATTCCTTTTTCCAATGGCTTTGTGGGTATTGAAACAAATCCCCACTGTGGACCCATTGCCATTCCACAACATCTTTATGATGAAGTGTGTATTCTGTATTGTACTTTACATGTGCTTTATTGCTGTATGCATTTTCCTGTTGTTAATTTAAGTGCTCCTCTATTATGCAATACATACAACGTTTTAAACTCTAATGGCATCCTATGAGGACTGGCATTAGAAAAGTACCGATATTTCAGGTCATCATAATAATGATATTTCACTGGTTTTCCACGTAAATCCTTTGGGAATGGCCAAAATCCATACAGATGAATTTCGTCACAAAATCTGGTGGCAAGCGTATACATGAGGAGACCAGTGCTGGGTCGTTTAATGTGGACCTTGTTTGTCAGCCAATAGCTGCAAAGAAAGAAAAAGTACATCAAGAAACTATCATACAACCTCACATGAATAAACCCTGTGAACTTATTTTATCTACTATGCATTGATTTTACACTACAAAAAGGCAAAAGTTTCATTCTTTTCTCTAAACTGGGATTGTAAATGATGACACTGTCCCGGTGCACCTTTATTCCTCTTAGAAGAGTTGATAAGCGAGGCCTTATATAACATAGTGCTGAAGAAAAGCTGGCAAACTAAGGGTTTTAACCCTAAACAGAAGTCATGATGTCTGTAGACGCTAGAAAGCTGTAATTAACCTCCTCAACCAGACCAGGGAATAGTCTCTTGCTATAAACTCCAATCCCTTGCAATAAATATCCAATTCACCCGATCAAGTCAGCTCCATAATGAATATTTGATTGGCCTAGTGATTACTTTACAGATTGCTTGTCTAAGTAAAAAGCAAATAGAAATAATAAATATAACACTTGAGAATGTAACTTTCACAAGTGAACAGAAGGGAAGTTTTAATTACTTGCTTGTGATTAAGCAGAGGAAGCTTCCTGGTTCCTACCAGGAGTCTTCAAAAAAGCAAAATCTTACACTAATGGTTTTTAAAAGTCTTTGTTTTGCACTCAGCAGGTCTGAGTGAAGCTTCAGGACAGTTCTCCTGAACCAGCCACATCTGGTTATGGGTTGAGAAGCAGCAGAGTGTTTTCAAAGAGGAAAATGGGAAATTATCTGGATTCCATCATGTAGCTCACATTGGTACCTTCAAAATGTGCCACCAATCCTGTTCTACATCCCTAACCTTCAAAAACAGAAATACATTAAAATAGTGTCAGCCTATTATTGGTAGAACACTTCTTCCAAGACTGATTCAACATGAAGTTTGTTTAATATTTTATAGAAATTACAAAGGTTACTTAGATTCTTAAACAGTCATTCTGTTGGTTCAGACAAACAGCAGTTGTACTGGTCAAACTGTGGGAATGTGCAACTCCAAGTAAGGGAGATAGGCATTACACAGTGTTACCACACAAATGTAAAATTATTGCAATGTGTCACTATACTCTTAGTTGTAGGCTGTGAGTGGCTTCTACTGAAGGGGGTCAAGGTAGATAAACCTCATCAGACCAGAATTAGCCCTGGCTTAGACAGGGTTACAATAGGTTGGAACTTCAAGTATACAAACTTTAAGATTGATGTAAAAGAATTTAGTAGTTCACCAAGAGGAACAACCCCTGCCCCCGCCCACCCCCCCCAGATGAGACAGGATAGCAAAACTATGTTTTTAATCAAATCTTAAAGTGTCCTAAAAGCATCAGATAATGTGCAACAGTTAAATTAACCATTCAATTGAAACTGGCCTTTTTAGTCTTACCGTTTGCCAAAACCACATCCTTGAACCACAGATATCTATGTATGTAAAAGCTAATTTATTTTTGAAAGCTAAGGGCCTCTGCAAGCAAACAGCAGTTCTAGGCTGAGTGATTGCTTCTCCAAAGCGAATATAGGGAATGACTCAGAATTTTGCTTGGCTGTAAACAACAGAACGGTAAAAAGCGTATTTAAAGAACAAATGCAATTGGAAATGGTTAGGTGTACAAATGATAAATGTAACATTTGTCATTGTCTTCAAAAACACAACTTTTCAGACATAAGATGCTAGGTAGTTTGCTTCTTACTCTGATAAACTGCAATACTGAAAAACATGCCAAAGAAGAGACTCCAACTCTAGAAGATAAATGCTTACTTATAGAAAAGTTATTGAAGAAATCTGAACACTTTTAGCACTTCTAATCACAGAAACAGCAAAACAGATTAACAGTGAAAGCTAATGGTTGTAGATGCTTTCAATAATGAGGACTTTTGTACCTGTTTTGAGTTTCTGGAGTTTTATTATAACTTTAGTTTAAAGCCTAAAGACACTGTTCTGACTTATCTTTCTGGGATGAGCTCATTTTCTGTATAACTAAGATTACAACATGAAGGAAGCAATTTAACATGCAACCACATGAGGATCTCTCTTTTGACCAATTCCTCATTTTCCAGCTGGATAAAGAAATAAGCTTATTTGAAAAAGCAGTAGGTGCATCTTACCATATAAGAAAATGGGCATCACTGTGAAGACTATAACTGGAAGGCTGCAGCCACACAGTGCACCACTACAAGTGCTCTCTTGTTCTCTCGGTATTTTGTGCTAAAACAACTCATTTGTGGGCCTGAAGGCTGAATTTATTGAAGATTTCCAAATTTATCAAAATGTGCCAGCATATAAATACACTTCAATTCTATAATATTTGTGACTTGAAGTTGACTAGCTTGAAATCCAAGAGATCTCACTTCAAATTAATTTTGAATACATGGCTGATGGTAATGTAGTAGAAACACTGGCAAGGTGTCATGACTTTCATCTTAATAGTAAAAAGTTAAAAACAAACCTCCAGAAGTAAGGGAAAAACACAGCACCCCCAAACACATAAAAAAGCCCATGGAAGAATAGAGTATGTTGAACTATCTGCAATGAAAGGAAGGTCAGATCAGTACTTAGACAGGTCCGTGTACTGGATTTTTATAAAATTGGACTTTATAAATATCATGTTTGCAACAGGTAACTAAAGAAACCCACGCTGTAAGATTGAAGGTCACCCTTCTGACAGCAGGGGACTGCTAAAATTTTCTCTCTCATGAAAAGAAGGTATATTCAAACAGGTACTGTTCTTCTAACAATGTCCTTCTGCTGCTACTCCTTTTTTTTTTTTTTTTTTAATATCATTCAGTCTATTTTCACCTCAGCTCCTCATCTCAAATCCAAGCATCCTGTATCTCCAAAACATTTTACTTTCCTCAGACACATCAGACCATGCCCACACATGTGAGACCTTCTCTTCCACCCAGCACAATATGGATCTCCCTTCTGCAATCTTTTCTTTTACTGGGCACACACACTTCAAATAGATTTCACGTGATTTTAAAATCTGAACAGTGATCTCTTGCATGTTTCACTGTCGGTATGTTATGGACAAAAGGGAAGTAATCAAAGACGATGCTGGTATTTCTGTTAAGACTGGAGATAAGTACTGTCAATAATGGATTTGCACCAGCATTATTTTAACACTCTCTGGTGCTTCAGAAAAAATTTTTTTTCCCTTCCCTTTTAAAGCTATTATCTTAATGAAGCCTAGCTCTTACATGCAGTTCCACACCATGAATAAGAGACTTAGATGCTTCAAATTTCTTTATGTAAAAATGTAATTTTTTGTTAAAGACTATTCTTTGTCTCTACCAAGATAACACCAAAATCTATAAAAGCTATATATAAAAAAAAATTATTTTAAATGGAGACATGGGTACCAAAACAGAACATCTCAGTAATAATGACTTTTACAAAAATCATGAGATCATTCCTATTGGAAGGAATGTCAGCAGATCTTTAGCCCAGCTTCCTTCTCAGAGTAGTGTCCCTCAGCCCCTACTGACTGGGCCTGTGCTCCACCCCAACTACCTTTGTAGTTCCCAGCTCAACTTCCTTCAGTTGGGCAATATCTTTCCTGCTTAGGAGGGCCCAAAATAGGGCAAATTTCTCCAGGTGTGATCTAACAAGTGCTGAGTAGAAGGAGGGTAATCACTTTGCTTACTTGACCAGCTACAGTCCTGCCAATACAGCTCCAGATGTTTTTGTCCCTTTGCTGACAAGGACCACTGATGACTCGTGTTCTTGTTGCCTGCCAAGGCAGGTTTCATCCAGCAGATCTGATTCCAGCCACTCAGACAGCCCCCACCTTTAAGTCTGCAAGGACTACCCCCTCCCAGGTGCAGGATTCCACATTTGTCCTTGCTGAGTTTTCTCCTGTTAGCTTCTGTGTTCTGCCCCATCATCCAGCTAGACCTTGACATCTAATTTTCCAGTCACCCAGACCACAGCGTCCTAACTTGGATGCAAGAATATTGTGGGAAACAGTGCCAAAAGCCTTGATACCACTGAAACATATGATAATCCATTATACTGTTCTACACACAAAAAATGGACACAATTTAACGAACAGAAAATGTAAATTATGAAGCCAATAGCCTGTGAAAGGTGGTAAAAACTCTTAAAGTAGTACTTGTTCAGAGATGCTTGTGGAGGTTAGCACTGGCAATTTCAGGTATCTGCATGCCAATTGCTACTCTCCCAGAGCTTTAAGAAGGTTTTCCCCTTCAAGTAAAGAAGGAGAAACTGCAAAAATTCTTTCTGTCATGAACATCAAGTCCCGTACTTGTTCTACCTCCATCAGAACCAATGGGATTACACTGGAAAGTAAGAATGCAAGAATTTGTTTCTGTTGATGTCTACAAATTCTCAGTCTACTTGAGCTTTGGATTTCTAAATATACATTTGAGTATTTTTTTTTAAAAAACATTTTTCTGTGTTTTCCAATCCTCACAAACATTAATCTTTTCCAAACTTCAGCTGACCTCATACTATTTAACTCCACCTTCCATGAAAAAAATTTTAGATAATGTGAAACCAAATGAAAAACAGAGTGTGAGCAGAATACAATAGAAAACATTCCTTCTTTGGTCAGCAGTAACATTCTGGCAAAATGGTCATACTCAACCACTGCTACAAGACCTGAATACTTGTAAACAACTCTTTGCCACTGGGCTCCGAAACAGTTACAGATTTACAGACCAGGTGTACTATACACTGTTCTTAACCCTGTGTCAGCAGTAAAGTGGTACGTTTTGTAATGATCTGAAAAAATAAGAGGAACCACGAAGGGACGAAGCATAAGTGGAAAACTCCTTCTACACCTGAAAATAAGCAATTAAAGATGTGAAAGTATGCCCTGATAAAATGAGATATGTACCATTTTTACAGCCATAAGCACTGTTAAAAGATTGTTTTGTTACTAACACTTTGTCTTAGTGTTTACATAATTTCAATATTCTAGCCTGTAAAAACACTGAACCTGCTTCTGCCAGATCAAAATACCACCTGTGGTTTAATACTCAGTCAAATGCACCCTAATTTCACCTGTATCTACCTAGATAACCTTACATTTATGAAAATGGAATGTTCTACTATCAGCATGATTGCAGAAGAAATGTTACTTGAATAGCATGTTGCTACCTGATAATGACTTCCTGTAGTTACTGACAAAAATTAAATTCAAATAAAAAAATAAAACCCAGATATCTGTTTTTAAAATGGTTAACATTAAAATGATCTGAGAAGACTCTAATGACAAATACATACAACAACTTATGGCAATCATCATACTCAATTGGATACTGGGGAATTCAAATTGTTTACCAGGCTACTGGACTAGATGACTTCTGGCTAGATTAAAACATGAGATGTGCTCTCCCATTGCTGTACTCAAAGTGTCATCTCAGACAAGAAAAACCAGATATGATGGGCTACATTCAAATATCAGATAATTTAGCACACTCAACATCTTTCTTTGCCATATCTACAAATTCTTTAATATGTCTATCCATAAAGAGATTCAGAATCTGGTTGTGTATATTTCAATGGATTTTCAACTCCTTTTTCTAGACAAGGAGAGAATCTGCGGAAACATGTATGTTATAACCCTGAATAGCTTCAAAAGATTATATACCAAGCTCTGTTCCTTGACTGGCAAGTTGATCTCCAAGTAAACCCTCTCAACACACTTACCTGTCACTCAAATTTGTTCCTTTTACAGCCATTACACAAAGCGAATATTTTTAAAAGAGCTTTCTGAGAAATATTACGTGATATTCGAGAAGTTGAAATATTAGCATTAATAAGAATGTAGGGGAAAAAAAGATTTTGATAAAGAAGACAAAACTTTTCAGTGTTATTCGAAAGCATTTGTGGAAATGTGAGAAGCTAGAGGATATATACTCTCAATTACACTTTCTCAAAAGATACTTTAGAACATGATAACACAAAGTAAAGCAACACTGGTTATCAGAAGAATAAAATAACATTTTGAAGGAATGGCAGAGTGAGGACTATATATGAAAGAGAAAGCCTTCATAGCTAAATAACAGGATACATTTAAGTCTGGGAACAGTTCTCAATTTTTGTCCCACTTCTGCAATATTTCCAAACTACAGAGTAGTTTTATTTGAACCCACACTAGCTCCTTCTGTTTTCATCTAACAAATCAAAATTACTGACCTAGGTTTAGAAGGAGATTACAGGATGAATAAGTCTTTTTTAGTATTTGATAAAAGCATTCACCAAAAAGAAATGGCCTACGCTTCAATCCTTGATAAACCAATGGCAACAGTTTTTATGTTAAACCATCATTAATTTCAAAGCATAAGATAACCATGACGTTATTCCTAGATCCTTCCTTCATAAACACAGACTTTCAAAACTGTCCATGTATTTTTACTTTTTAATTTTAAAGTAGAAGCATCCCAGCAGGACAGAAAGAAACCATCCCTCTCCCCAGAAAAGCCCCCAGCAGATATGAGACATAGTATGATGGCAGGAAATGTGGGGCTTGATCTGCTCAGCTGGGGAAGAGGACAAGTTTAATACTGTGCAGGTGCTGTGTACCCTGTGCTGCAGTGCAAAACCAGAATGAGTGTCATCATCTCCTATCTGCTGAAGTAACTTCTGGAAGAGAACAGTAGTGCAGCTGTGAGAAAACTGACTGATAATGGGCACAAGGACTCCTACAGAGCACACCTACAAGACCAAGCTCTTCTCTCAAGGCTGTCCACACCTCTACAAAGCTTTGCTAGCAGTGAGGTGCCTGGCATCCTGCTCACTGCCATCATGACCAAGGCATTCCAGAAGAGCTGGGCATTCATGACAAATAAGAGTTAAACCATATGACCAGAATTCCAAATAGAAAAATTCAAACTGTTTCCCTGAACATACATGGCTGTATGTAAAACAACTTGTGCATAATGTACTTCAGCTAAGGCCAAATCATTGTCTTCACTCAGCCATTATTGGTAAATGCTGTTTTATTTTCACGCTGTCATGAGTACACTGTATCTGTGAAATTGGCTAATGCCCATGTACCTGAAGGGATAGAAAGTCATTCAAAACTAACTAAAATAAGGAGAGCAGTGACTCGGCCAAAAAAGGAAAAAAATTCTAAAAGATGTTCTGAAAAATATTCAAAGAAAAGTTAAGATTTTTACTAGAAACACCCTAATTGTTTAAGAAGTTTATGCTTTGCTTGGTTTGTCCAAGAAGCAGATAGCAAGGACCTGCAGAAGGGACTTCAGGCATCAAGCAAACCTTACAAAACAAAAAAGAAATTAAAATGAAACAAAGTTTAAGCAGTGAACAATATACATTTATTGCTATTCAAAACAACACAACCAATTAATTCTATAAAGATCAACTAGTCCATGCCCCCCTGTCATGGGCATGGACATATTTCACTAGATCAGGTTGCTCAGAGCTCCATCCAACCTGACCTTGAGCATTTCCAGCCATGGGGCATCGGCAACTTCCCTGGGCAACCTGTTCCAGTATCTCACTATTCTCATCATAAAACATTTCTTCCTTCTGTCTGATCCAAAACAACTTTCTTTCAGTTCAAAACTCCTGTACTTTGTCCTATCTCTACGGACCTTGGTAAAAAGTCTTTTTTCTCCAGCTTTCTTGTAGGGTCCCTTCAGGTACCAGAAGATCACAATAAGGTCTTGCTGGGGCCTTCTCTTCTCCAGGCCGAACAGCCTTGACTGTCGCAGCCTTTCCTCATAGGAGAGGTGTTCCATCCCTCTGATAATTTCTGTGACCCTTCTATGGGCTCAGTCCAACAGGTAGATTTCTTTCCAGCGCTGCGGGTCACAGAGCTGGATGCAAGAAGCACTGCAGATGAGGTCTCACCTGAGCGGAGCAGAGCAGAGGGGTAAAATCACCTCCCTTCACCTGCTGCCCACATTGCTTTGGATGCAGGCCAGGATATACTTGGGATTCTGGGCTGTGAGCATATATTGCTTGCTCATATACATATGAAGATATGTTAATGCTTCGTTAAGCTTAAAAAATTCTGACATGCTCAAAAACCTTTTTTTTTTTTTTTTTTTTTTTTTTTTTTTAAATCAATTTGTGGCCATAAACTAGAACGCACCAGTGATAAATAATAAAATTGAATCAATTTATTTCTCTTCTACTCCCCTCATTATAAATTAATGAACTACCCTTTACACTTACAAAAGGCAGTGTGTAAGTTAAAATCAATTTATTTTTTATTAATATACACTGAACCTGAATCAAGTAAGTTATTTTCTGTTGCACATTTGTTAAAAGCTGCTAGCATTACTCGGATTTTTTTTTTCCCTCTTTACACTTCCAACAGTTAAATGACTATTGTTTCATAGAAAAGTTTGCTTCATGGAAAAGTTTAAAAGCTTGCAAAATTAAGTTTAAAAAAAAGTTTAAAAATTTGCAAATATTAAGGGTTAAGATAAAACCTTAAAAAATGGTCGAGAACACTTGAACAGTGTCACCTGTAGGTGTACAAATTGTGATCAGGAAGCATGCATGTGAATTTATGGGAATTTAAAATGTAAGATGGGAGGTGTGTTTAGATGGCACATAAACAGTCAAATCTAAGCTAATATGAAACAAATGTCTGTAGCACGGTACAGTAGCAATGATAAAACACAAAAGAGAAAGTATTTGATTAACTAGAAAGAAATGGAACCAAGTTGAATACCAAACCCACGCAACTATTTACCATAATTTTGTAGTCCTCCTTTTTCTTTTGTTTCATTCTTCCTGCATAAAATTTTGGAAGATAAACTATATACCTATGTCTATAGATATAAAGTACAGCTATAACATAAACTAAGCTAAGAAAAAAGCTTGGTAAGGAAAGTTGTATTGGATTTCCATTCTGGAAAGCACACTGAGCCCAATCCTAACAAAACAGTTGTAAATGCAGGCAAAAGAATGCAATTGCACTTTAAGTACATAGGGCTACAAATGAAGCATGTTTTAGGGGGAGTCAATTGCTTTTTCTCCTCTCATGTAGGTTGTAAATATTGCTTATTTTCTTCTCTAAAAAAAGGGCACAGGCATTAGTTTGGATTAAACAGAAGCAATGAAGGAAAGGGATGAATCATGAGCACACTGAAGATGGCACAAGAATATTTTATTGGCTTTAAAGATTAAATTTTCTACTCAGTAAAATAAGACTACAGCAGAGATCAGGCAGGGTGATAAAAAGGCTGCCTGCTTTCCACCAGTCATATTCCCCTCCTGAAAGAGACTTCATTTATATTTCTCAGAGTAGCTACTTAAGCCTCAGAAAGACCACTGAAATAGTCGCTTCGTAGGAAACTTTGATAATGGCTTGGGTCAGCAAAGGTACTGCAGCCAAGAAATGAATTTGACACATGTTCTGCATAGTAATTTGGTTATATGTACCCAATGTTCATGTTAATCTTGAAGTTCTGTGCTTTGTAAACTGCCCTGAGGTTATGACTTTTTTCTGGGAATTGGTGAGGGCTTGAAAAAATGTTCATTAAGGATTACCACAGGCAAAGCTATCTCCCATGTCTAAAATGGGCAAATGAAGTGAAAAAAGAATTTGGTTTGTAAAAAGAGGGGGTCTGATTGACAACACTTTTCAACTACTTGGCCAAAGTTTCTCTGGGAAAGTCATGTCAAATCAGGAACAGGGAAAAATCTCCTGTTTGAACAAACAATTCAGTTGAAGGATAAGCTAAAACAAAACAAACTACGTAGTCTTATTGCAAAGTTGTAATAATAAGATGCATCAAACTGGGGACATTACAGGTAACTTTGGAATAAATTTATAAAATACTCTACTCAAAAACCTACAGATTTCTTAACATTTTATGGAAGCATTACTATAATTTACAATTGATTAGCATTTTTACCATGAAAATTTCATCAGAATATTACTGAAGGGTTGTAATTAAAATTAATAACTTGCCCTAATTCTAGATTTTGCATTAGATCTAGTCTTTCCTACTGATATCTGCATATCTGTTCTTATGTTAATGCCCAGTAAGTGTATGTCTGTAACACAAAAAAACCCTATCTAATTTTCTCTCTTTTCAAAACAACGCAAGTACAGTCATGTTCAGAAAACAAGAAAAATCAAATATATGGGGGATAAGAATAAAATGCAGTGTGTCCACTATACATACTAAGGAATTAGGAACACAATAATGGAAGGATCTACTCAAATTGTAAATTCTGCTTTGGTCACTTCAAAAAACTGTGGGGGGAAAAAAAAAGAGAAAACTATGGGACATTCTGCTATGTAATATTATATTCTGTGTATGTGCAAGGGGGGAAATTTTATAAAGATGATCCCAGGATGAGGACTATGCCCTCTACTATGAAAGCATTTCATTAATTGCACTGATACTGAAGCTGATGTTGAAAAGTGCAACCTGTGAATTTGAGCATATGTTCAGGATGCTCTTTGCTCATTGGACTATAAGCAAGTTAAAACTACTTTCAGCTTGTGCCTTACTTCCCCTGACATCTGAAATCAAAATGCCATAAAATCAGCTCTGGACAGCTGCAGTGAAACAACATATTCAGTGCTACGTTACATGTTAGACTAAATTCAATTATACAGAAAAAAATCGGACCTCTTTTGATTTAATCAATACTATCTGAAGTCTCCTTTTTAGAGATTATTACAGAAAATATGCATTACAGGTCCTTAAATTTGATCAGTGCAATGAACCAGAGCAGATTAATCAGATATAAAATCTATTGATTATACTTTAATAAATCCCATCATTGTCACTGAATTAACCAACCAGAAGAGACAGTCTTCAAGCAAATAAAAGTAAACTACTTCAGTAAATTAAGGAGGCAGAAGTTACTCCTTACGATCAAGATTACACAAACCTCTAATCTGTCAAAAAGCATTTACTGAAGCATGTGCCAAGCATGTGTTGAAGAACGGGTTTGAACAGAAAAAAATTGCTTCATCACAACTTAACGCAGAGCTCAAAAGTGAAAAATTGCCTCAGAAAATCCATTAAATATGAAAAGCACACTTAAACAACACACAGGAGTCCTCACGCTGCCATGCCAAAGGACCAGCAGCTTCAAAGAATGAATGTTGCTCACTTTTCACATCCTTTTAAGCTCTAGCTCCACTGCAAACGATGCCAGCCAAAATGCCAATTAAGCAGCAGTAAGATGTGACTGGAGTTCTGCCAAGCCCACCAACTGGTTTCACAAGGATATGTTATACACCAAGGAAAAAACTGTTTTCAGTCATGGCTACACTCAGTCAGAAACAAATACATTCACTGTGTGAAAGGCTGCAGATCTCACTACTGACTTTACAAGCAATAACTTTCCAAGAGAAATTCCTGTGGTTTTTAAGTAGGAAGATTAATGGATGTTTTTACTCCAAAACAATTTTCTGTCTTTAGCTTGCTTTCCTTCAAGCTTTGCTGATGAGAGACTTTGCATCAATTTCTCTTTTTACTATGTATGTCAGAGAGGAGCATAGAGAAATATGACAAAAGAGTTTGTCATTATGGGCTAGTATTTGCCAAAAAAATTTAGAAATGTGTCCTCTCCATTGTACAACTTGCTTTATTTTCTTTCTGTGGGTTTCATGCACTTTAAAATTTATCAATATAGGCATGCAGCAGGTAGATGTATACTATTTATCTACTTTATTACTGCTGTTATAAACCAAATACAGAATTATGACAATCCCTAACACAGTCAGCTACCTAGTTCACTAAGCTGTAAGATTACAATAAAATAAAATTCTAAAATAGAAAAGAAAAAGGAAAAAATAGGCCTTGAAAATGCATTTAAAAATTATTTTAAAAGGAAAGGAAATAGTTGTCACTTTCTGGAGTAAAGCCTTTAAAAAAAATCTGAACTGTCTTACCGTTATTTACTATTATGCTACCATAGTATTTTGCCAGTGGCTTTACTAAGTTACCATCAACCATGTAATTAACAGTAATTTGAAGTGACATCTTCAGTCTGAATTCAAGCTACTCAACTTCAAGTCATCAGTGTATAGAAATAAAGTGTGTTTACACACTGGCACATTTCCCAGATATTTTGCACCCGGAACTTGCTTTGCATAACACAAACAAGTTTATAGCATTTGAAAATGAACCCAGAAAGACAGATTTCCTCTTCTCTTTCACCTCTGCTTTAGAGGATGACCATACACCAAAATAGCAACGATGTCTAGCAACCTCATGAGTTAAAACAAGGAGATCCGAAGCAAATTTTGTGCTCTTCGACAGTCCTTATGCATTATACTCATTGATGAGAATGTTCTCTAAACAGATTGAGTTAGAAAAGTCGGTTTGCTGCGAACAACATCAGAGAGTAGACATTCACAAAGGCATGAGTCAAATTCTCCTCTACCCATATCCTCTCAAACCTGTTCTTCTCTCTCTCCTGAATTCATCCAGTTCACCTTCTAGTGAACTCCAGACAGTGAGCATCATCTCTCTAGATCTGCTCCCACTATGAAACATCCCTGGGGGAAACCCACTAATTACAGCAAATCAACTCCTCTATGGACACCCATGACAAACCACTTGCAGGCAGCAGAAATCCTAATTGCTGTCAGTGATCTATGGGTCAAGCCCTGCATTTTACTTCCAGTGCGAGCTTACAAGTGTCCTCCAAGAGTAGGCCATGCTGCCCCATCTCCTGGGCACACAGTCTCCCCAGCAGGGCTCACAGCTGTACTCATGAGGTCTCACACAGCCACACAGGTCCTCATCAGGAGTGCACGGCCCCCTGTTTAGAGGGAACACACTACGGCATGGAGGGAGGACTTTCCCCCTTGACCTTTTCTCTGTCAGACCTTGGGGTTTCTCTTTACTGATTTATTAACATTATTTTCTGAAAGCTTCTTGAGAGCTATGTTCTGTAGACTACCTTCTTCCTATTGCATTTTCTGTGTTCTGACCCTTATAGACTAAAAGGTGAAAAAAGGTAAGGTCTCACCTGTGAAGTTCATGCTAAACGTTACTCTGATTTCAAGGACAACTGCCCTCTCAGCCCTTTTAACATATGTTCCATTTCATCTCAGGCTAAAGAATGTGATACAACCAGAAGCTGTACCACCTGTTGGTTTCAGTATGACTATGCAACACCCACTACTACTTCCTGTCAACTCTTCTTGTAACTGTGTCCACACTTGTACTGAAATGGAAAAAAAAACCAAATAAAATCCCCCTTGAGTGCCTCCAAAATGTTCTGAAACCAGGAGCTGCACTTGTTCTCAGTAGGGTTCTCTCTCATATCCTTTTATAGGTCTTCTTGATTACTCATTTTTCTGGAAAGTACCCTGTATCCCAATGCTAGACAATAAAGTACAACTAAGTGTAAAATGAAAAAGCAAATTCTAGAAATAACTTTCTCTAACTCTATTTTCTTTGTCTACTTCACTAAATATATTCTTCAAAAAATGCAAATCATGACACTTTCTCACACTAAATACAGAACAGAAAACACCAATAAGCTGTTTCCACAGTGCTTATTAGGTTCAACAACTATTATTTCAATACAGAATATTGTTTGAAAATAAAAAATGTAGAAACAAAAGGTTTATATATATATTAGAAGTAGTTGTTATTCTCTTAATTTTTCCTGTGGCCTATTAATTCACTTATTGAAGACTGAAGGACAAACCTCAAAAAAGCATTTTAACACAGCAATGTTACAGCACTGAACTCACAATGTGAATCCACAAACCACACTAACCTCCTGTACATGTACAGGTATGTACGTCTACAAATGAGCATAAGGACAGCAGCACACTTAAACCAGGATTCACTGGAACAATCTCTGCTGGAAGCAAGGTGTGCAACAGAATACAGAGGGACAGAGACTTTAGCAGCAAATGAGACAGAAATGAGTACTGGTGAGAGACTTAAAGCTCATTCCACCCAAAACACAGACACTAGCATCTAACTCAACCAGAGTGTGCATTCCAACACAGAAGAACTAGAATCCAGACCTGTCACCTGATAAATCAGTTATTTTCTATCAAAACATGTTCAGTGTTTAAAACATCACCAAGTATCCCAGCCCTGACCTAACCCTCCCATGGGTCTGAAATACAGCAATGCTCACCCTTTTTCTCACTTTCTAATTCTCTGATGTAAACTGAAACAGGCTAACAGGCTTCCCTTAGTCTCTGAAAAGCTTATACATGGCTGATTCAGCAAATAAACACGTTCCTTCCCTGACATGGTGGTTTGACAGTGCCCAGATGCTCTCTCATTCCCTACCTCAGTGGGAGGGGGAGAGAACAGGAAGGGCAAAACCAAGTAAACTCGAAGATCAAGATAAAGACATAGACTACCTAGATGGCATGGCATGGCACAGCATGGCATTGCCCTTTGGTCAGTTCAGATCAGCTGTCCTGGTTGTGTCCCTTCCCAGATTTTGCCCACTACCAGCCTACTCTCTGGTTTCGGGGAGAGATGGGGGAAGTTTTGACGCTGTGCAAGTGCCCTTCAGGCCCAGCCAAAACACCAGTGTGTTACTAACACTGTATTACCCACAAACACAAAACACAACACCTTACATTTTGGCACAAGTGTTTGTGAGGAAGGTAGCCATTAGCCTTGGCATTTGGTAACTCCAGACAAAAAATGCTCAAACGCTACTCAGTGCTGTTGAAACACTCAAATCTCTCTCTGTATACCAACAAGAACTCGGAGACTTCCAACAAATCCATTAAAGCATTCTTGAAGAAACTCATGCTCATTAAAAAGCAAGGCTACAGACGATACTAAGCCAAACTGCTCCTCCCTATACTAACACCACCATAAGGACTGTGCCAGTGTATTATTTCACCAAAGCACTATTCATTTTAACAAGCCAGAGATTTGAACTGACCAAAGGCAAATGCCAAACCATACAGTGCATAAAGCTACAGCTTTGTTTAGTTATTTCCATGCTTCCTCCGTAATTAAGCATTTGATGAAATCCACTACCAGCTGGATGCTTAATATAACCACTTCTCATCACAAAAGCTCAGTAACATCAAAGCTAAATGCATATATCTTTGAAAACTCTTCATAGGCATTACAATCAAAACAAAAAACTGTAGAATTTGTATCATTATCTTACCTTAGAAATATCACTTTAAAAACAAGGAAGGAAACCTAAAAGAATTTTCTCATGCACACATGTGCCATCCAGAATCAACAAATAATTCATCTCACATGTCAAAAAAATCCTCTGAGAAGCTACTCCCGATTCTATTAATGCTATCTGGTCAACATGATTCCCTATGGACTCCAGTCCTCTCTGTTATTTGTTACTCAAAGACAGACTACAAAAACTGTTTCTAGTTTTACTTCTCAGTTGCACAGCTACTGATATGTTCAAATGAGAGTTAATCAACACATTTTTATAGTGTTTCAGGAACACAGATTTTATGTAAGAGATGATAAATTTAAAAAAACCCCTAAAATAGTTTTTATAATAAATACAAATCTGCAAATACACTGCATGAATAAACTATATGTTACTGTCGTGGTTTTGCCCACCAGCCCGTCCCTGGGGCTGTGAATGGTTTTGTCCAAGTAGATTTCCGGACAAAAC
>JAYRBT010000093.1:11834639-11859989 GCA_036023395.1 Myiotriccus ornatus
TTATACTCCGAATATAAATAGTACTCCATTAGTTCTCCAATTCCTTTTTTTTTTTTTTTTGTGCAGTAAACTTTTTACTTAAGCTCATCCACTAGCTTCTTCTAACAGCCAGACGTCCAATGACATATAAAAATAAGTCAGCATTGCTTAACACCGATTGATGATTAGTCCTAACTGATACTACGAATTACTCAGAATATCATTTTCATTCTGGAATTATCAGCTAAAGAAGTGGTCCTATCTTCTTCATAAAGAAATGTTCTGTAAACCCTGTATATTCCTAGGAGATAAAGAAGTACAAGTTCGTGATAACACGTGGGTAGGTGTAGGCTTTCTTAGGAAATGGATTTACATTCTTCATTATCTTTATACATCTACTCCATAAACAATCTGCATGTATTTCAGGCTGCTAAGAGAAATATCTTTCAGAAAATAGTAGGTAGGGCACAAGAAAAACTCCCACTGAATTCAATACTGGCTTTGAAAATTCTTTCTGAAAAGCTTAATGCACGAACCTATAACCTGTAATTATTAAAAGACTGTTAAAATCTAAAAATAATGATAAAAAATTCAAACCAAGTACTTAAAATCAACCAAATAAATTCACTGAATTACTGCTGCTTTTGAAAATACCTCTTTTAAGGGCTGACTGCACAACATAATGAAGAATTCTTGCAAAGCAGGGTTTTTTTGGTAGTCACATCTACATCTATTACTTAAAAATGTAAGACAGATATTGACCCTGCAAATCCTGCTCTCTCTGAGAAGCAGACCACGTATGTACCAATACCACAGCATTTAAAAAGCTGTACACCATATGCACAGTGTGCACACATAACTTAGGTCTTAGGGTTCTAATTTGATTTTATGCCTTTTGACAGCTCCTTTCTCAGCTGCCAACAGCATCAGTGCTTAAACCTTAAGAGCGTAGTTTAAAACCAGCTTATAAATGTAATTTCACCTAAATCTTGGAAAAAAATCATCATAGGCATGCTAAATACAAAGTCTCCTACTTTGCACGTCATTACTGCTACAGTAATATACTTAAATACTGTATTTTAGAAAGGTATAGAGAGTAAGCAGCTCACATTCTTAGTATACTGTGTATTCAGATTTTTCAAGAGTAACTTCGGAATATAATGAGCAATCCAGATGCACCCAGTAACTATGGGGTTACAGTGTTTTACCACCTCCACTGTAAAATTCCGTCCTTATAACTAGTCTAAATTTACCCTCATTCAGTTTAAAACCACTGCATCTGGTCTTATTGAAACAGACCTTGCTAAAAAGTTTATCTCCGTGTTTCTTATATGCTTCAAGGCTAATAAAACTAGTTATTGTTTATTGTTTATAGACCTGAGTATACATAAATAGCTTTTACCTATTTTGAAGCCTTTACTTAACTTCTAATGCATCTTTATGCTATGCCACAGTTTCATACTGTTGTTAGAATTTTTAAGTTTATTTTGTTAGCAAATGTCAATGATGTTTTATCAAGTCTCATGACTCTTTCAAGAACACTTTGCATTCAGACACACATAGACATGCACTAATTTTCTTTATAGTGAAATTAAGAAGCCTATTAATTGAACCACTATTAAATAGTCATTTTAATACCCTTAGCTTGTTGGAACCTTTAATTCTAGCTAATTTGCTGTAAGGCACAGAATGACAAATATTTTCCCAGCAGTGATGAGGAAGTGAGAGGGATTCTACACCAAAAGCTTTACCATTATGTGTCTAGGGATTTATACACCATAAATTAAACCATATTTTTGGGGGATTTATTTCAGGAAGAATAAATAGAGGACTGTAATTTACTGAATTTCCCCTTCCTCACATGCTACATTATTGATACCTTGAAACTATATGCCTGCTTAAAATTTGATTCCAAACCACAAACTTCCTGCAACATACCATCAAATGCCATTCCTTCTAAAAACAACTCCAATGTTGTCTTCACGTTAACATGCAAGTAAGCAGGTTGCAGGTAAGCAGCCTGCAGGTGGAAGCTGAACAAGACAAACTTGCTATGACGTTACTGACACTGAGAATATGAGAATAAATTGTAATTAACAGTCACACATAGCACTGAAGATTGACTTAATTAAGCAAGTAACTGTAAATATGAGCACTGACAATATACCATATTAGAAAAAGGTTTGTAAACCTCTTTCCCCTGACGCCAAGCTATTGACTGTTTCCACAGAAAAGAATGTGTTTTGCCCCAGAAAAAAAAAATTAATAAATAATGGTTTTCATCTGTTTCCTTGTTGTTTTTTTTCTCCCCTAAAAAAATCACTTTAAGTATATTATTTGAAACAAAAACCTTATGGCTATTTTTTTTCCTATGTAATTGTGCTTAATCAGAAGCTCTACTTCATCCTTCCCTTGCATGAAACTAGCAAATAATTAGAGTTATTATTTGTTCCCTTACTTCTAACCACTTATCTACAGCAGAAGTGTTCAGAAACTGGTGTCATGAGACAAAGATGGATATATTTGGGAGAGGGAGTTAGAAAAAAACCTAAGTGGAAAACATTCATAATTGGTGATTGCTAGTATCTTAGGCAATAATATGCAAGGTGCCTCAAATTAATGCTGCAGTCCCTGTTCTCCCCATGACATCAGATCACACCATAGCTAAAACCTCATCACAGACTTTTAAACAGGTCAGTTAGTCTAAACTTAGTATTAGGCATCAATTATATGATTTAGATAATTGGTAAGTTTACAGGGGCACCTAACTTATATAGTATTTGTGTATAATCATGACAGTGAGAAGCTAATATATAAAATATTCATATTAAAAATGCAGGGGCTCCTACACAGGAGCTTTCAGTGCAATAGCAGGAAGATTTGCAAAAGAAAGATGCACTGCAATGTTATTACTAAAAAGAGCTCTGCAATAAAAGGGAAAAACTAGATAATGTCTGAAATATTATTGGTATTTTGGACACATGTAGAACAACTGGGATGCTAAGATACACAGGTCAGAAAGTCTCAGTGATTGAAAACCCAATTCTTCCACAACCATCTCTTGCATATATTAGTTACACTGGGACATTTTCAGAAAAAACGTAGGGAAAAAAAACCCAAACTGCCAATGGTTGGAGTTCTATGCCATGAGAAAAGACTGAAGAATGGAGTAAGCGCTCCTATACCACACTTACACCAAACTAATCAACCCTAGGTGTGCTGTGATATCTTTATGGCCCAAGCACATGCGTAACACACACCATCTTTTAGAGAGCAGAGCTTAACAAGAAAATAATGAAAACATACTCACAAAAATATACTCAAATGAAAAGTTATTCCAGAGATATTCAGTTCAACTTGCTTCGTCACTAATAAACATACAGATCGTGTATATGAATGCCAATGTCCAATATGTAGTATTCATAGAACATAGGTTGTTCTATTCAAATTAATTTTTAAAAAAAGCCATGAAAATTTCCTTGAGTAAACGTGACTACCATTTCCGTCTGATCTGATATTGAAAACTAAAATAATATTCTACATACAGTAACAATGCAAGAATTGGCCATGATCTGTAAACTTCTTAATCCTCTAACAATTGGTATGTTTGAGGATTAAAAGTTGAAATAAACATTTAGAAACCATTTTGAAAGGCTGCAAAAAAGTGCTTTAAAACCATTCTTTGTTTCATTAATATCTTCTCTTTGTAGAACAAAGCCAAAAATATCAGTCACACAGTATTAACCACATATAGTCTGAGAAGCCAAAATACGATAATCAGATTGTTGCTGGCAGACATATTAAACCTCCCTGAAACATAAGGCATTACCGTGACTAGTGTCAGTAATATAGTCTCTACTCAGCCTACATGCAAGAAGCACATTGTGCTAATTCCTGTGTGTATGCAGCTCATCTTCCAGCCTGCCTCTTCAAATAAAGGTGTGCAGCAGTGCTGTGATCACTTTCACATACACCCGAAAAAGATTTACAAAAAGAGCCACGCACAAACTTCCTATATCCCCGTGAAAAATCTAATAATTACTAAAATGTATGAATTCTCACATGTTCTGCATATTTGTTTGGCTACTGAAAGGGCTAAAGTGGCTTCAAATTAACCACAGGGATCTGGATTAGCAGGGAATCCCCTGACATGTCCCACTTCATCCCAGTTCTTAACCATGGCACAACAGAGAATGTCTTGTGAGAGCTGCAAGGCTAGAGGCTCAGGTACAGCATTACAGATTCTATGCACACACAGCAATCATGGCTGCTTTTTAAGATGTGCCATGTAAAATATACCATTATTGACCTGATATCCCCTTTTACAACACGAGTCCACAAGAATACTGAATTTATGATCGATTTCACTTCAGTATGAAGATGATTTTTATAACATCACCTGCTACTAAGCTTCATTAATTCTTGTTGTCCAGACTAGAACCTATATTGGTAACATTAAATTCTTTCTTCCTAGCATCTTCTTTAACACCAGTGACTGAAATGCAAGTTATCCTCAACTGACACAGCCAGTGAACTGCCAGAGAAAGCCTAAATGGTATTTTAGAGACAGTGGCAAAACACATTATTTACTGTGTGTCCTTGCTGCAACATTACACATGAATTAGAGTTTTACTGTTCTTCCCAATAGCATTCCTTTGACAATAAAATAAAGCAAGGAATTTTTATCACTGAAAGTTTGTTGCATATATATAAACAAAAAAAAAGAAACCACAAAACCTACAGCACTGAAATATTTCACAGCAGTGAAATACTGAGAATGATATTTTAATGCAAGAAAAACTAAGACATGGAACATCCTGAACACCTGCATCTTTGCCTTTTTATGTGAAAATACTTTACACATTACTATCTACAAAGAGCATATTCTATAAGGTAATTATCAAGATGCTGTAAAAGTGTTATAATTCTGATAAAGAAAATTTTAGAAAAAATCTGCAATATTGTGAGGACAGAAAGGGTTGAAAAACTTTTATTACTCTTGCAATAAATTCAGACAAAAATATAATTTTCATTGTTTTGGAGAAGCACTTTGGAGTTATTATTATGGAATGTAGAAAGAAGCAGTACTTTGAACATTCCAAAATGCAGAACAGAAAAAAAGGCAACATCTGTTTCTGAACAGTTGCAAACTCAGAAAAACTTTTTCTTTTTTTTGTACATTGAGTGTTTTGAGAGGTGACAATATTCAGAGCAGTCAATGTACAAAAAAAGGAAAAAGTTTTTCTGAGTTTGCAACTGTTCAGAAAACTACTAAATTAAAAGCTCTGTATTATCAACAGCAGAAGTAAGCAACCTGAAAATAATTTTATTCTTTTATGGATAAATTATCACATTATAAAAAGATTCAGGCTAATCCTGTGTGCCCTACATTTGGATGCTCATAGGACACTATTTAAGCAGACTCTTTGGAATTCTTCATCATTTTTATATGGATGTACAGAAGTCACTTTTACTACATTTCTTGAGTCTTCTAGACTTCTGTCCTTAAATATACTCCATAAGAATTAACTTCCTTTAAAAAAAAAAAGAGTGGCCACAAAAATTAAGCCTTTTCTGAGGCTCCCCTGAGGTGGAGACCACACACACCTAACTGAGTAACTGACACTGAAGACCTACACTGGTGCTCCCCATTCTCAGACACTGAAATCACTGAGCAAGAGCACTGGAAGATGATGGCTTTATTATTCTTTCATTTCAATGTAGTGTAACAATTTTTGGGAAGAGACAGAAGGCAAAAAATAGGGCTGTCACATCTGAAATCTGAAAAAGGTCTAATGAGTTAGTCATGATGTATTCAGATGTTATTTTTAAGGGAAGACTCATGTTTTAAAATATTCTTTTAAATTGGCCACTTTGCTTTCAACAGATCTGCTGTCTCCAAGTGTCCAGCTCTACTCGGCACAACGGCTATGGTCCAAAAAGGGGGTATTAAAAAATATTTGTACATAAAAGCTGATACAAATTAAAAAAAAAAAGTTCCAGAATATAAGTAAATTAATATTCTAAATATCTTTATTTTGCCAAATGTATGATTACTTTTTTCCTATCACCTGAATGAAAAACACAGATTAAAGAAGCTACTACTAATCTCTTCTCAATAATTTAAATGGCTCTCCTGAAATAAGCAATCACAACTCCATGGTATAGTTAGGTTTGTCCTTCTTCCTCACCATATACACTGTCTTCTGCTCATACCACATATCATGCTTACTTCTGCATATCACAATTGCCCACAAAAATCAATACACTATGGAAAGAGAAAAAACAGATTATCCTCCTCCTTGCAAAACAAGACATTTATTAAAGGACATATTCTTCCCTTTTTTTAAAGAAAAAAAAAAGACTATAAGTTTTTTCCATGTCAACTTCACTAACCACAAGAATTATCAAGTTAAAAAATGAAAGTCAAAGTACTCTGGAAAAATAAAGAGCTGCATTTGCACAGCAAAATTTTATCACCACTGATGGCAAAAATATTCCATTTGATTCCTAAATGCTGATATAAGTTAGCAGAAGATAATTCCAGTGAAAAAAGAAGAGTTGTAATGCATAAACTAGGCACTTCAATTCAAAGGATGAAGCAATTAATATCCTCTCATGGCTGCTCCTTGTCAGAACAGCCCTAAACTATTCAAACAGCTTCACTCAACAGGCCTGTTCTCCCCATAGTCCAATTAAAATGAAAGGGACTTTTCCAGACATGGTGTCACCACAGGAAAATACACAATATTATTTACCAGGTCTTGGTTTGTTTGCCTGGTTGGTTTTAACCAAATAACTCAAAACTAAACTTGGCCTTTGCTTTTGAATAGTTCTCATCAGGAATGTTGAATTATATTACTTTTTTAAAAAAATTATTCTTATCTTTGATACTGTTTAAATTCTGAACCCACAGATCAACTAAATTTCTTTTGATACTGAGTAGCTGCCAGAAGTAATTCCAAGTTATTACTTCGCAATGTTTAGCACTGTTACCTTACACTTAACTTAAAATACAGTTATATTTTTCAGGAAGTTCAATGTACCTACTGCATTTCAAAACATCCCACTTACTATAACAAGTTCATCTGCTCTGTAAGATGCAACATCTAATTCAACTCTGGCATGAGAATTTTGGGACAATGGGGGAATAAGATGTACTTACCCCTCTTACTAGAGATTTAGGAATGCTTGAGACCCTCTCTGGGTCTCAAAATGCAGGATGCTTTAGCTCATCCCTTCAAGAGTAGTAGAGGCACCCATATCAATAATTACTTAACAGGATATTAAAGTATGAGAGGTAAAAAGGAAAAGAATATGGAAAACAGGAAGTAGTTTATAGTTGCCACAGTTTGGGATCTTTTTTAATAGCAAAGGGTCTCCTTGATTTGCATTTTAATTAGATGGAATGCATTTTCTACTGTCAAAATAGGGATGCCTTCACTAAACTTGTGTAACTTCTGTGCATTTATTTGTTATTATTAACACCTTCATGTTACCTCTATAGGATATTGGGATTATTGTACTGCAAATACTGTTGGATATCTGTTGTGTCCTCTTCACTTTCACAGACCTTCATTATCAGTTTTACCATTAAGTTTATGGTATTGTTTGTGTTAGCTATAACATCAGAACTGCTGCTCTAAGAAACAACTCAGACACAATTTTCCTTCAGATTTCAAAAAAACCCCATAGGATACTATCAAAATGACTGGATAATACATTTAACCAAAACAGTGTGACATACTGTCACAGCACATAAGCATAATGCACTTGTCATCAGAAGATTCTACAAAAATGTTGTTCACCAGCCTACACACCTGGATGTATACAGTAACTCCTTTTCAGAACACCACCAGGGGACAAATAAAATGAGTGCATTTCACTTCTAAAGAGATAAGCTGAAAGCAAAAGTATTAACAGAGTGTCGTGGTACATTTTAATACCAGAATCCTAACTGCAATAGAGGCGAATGCTTATGAAGTACACCAGAACTTCATAATTACACCACGTGATTACATATTGTTTTGTATATAACTTTCCCTAAATGGAAGAGGAGGAATGTGGGAAACTGTAACTCTGAAGAATGCTGTTTTTTCTTTAACTTGAACTACAAACAAATTATTGCTATTTACTTTAAACAGATGTTATGCACATATGCATGCATGGACACCTACATAAATAAATATATAGTTTAACTTATCAGATAGATGATTTCAAAAACGTTTTGATTTGTAAATGAAAAAAATCCAAACAAACAACAACAAAAACAACAACAAAAAACCCCTGCGTTAGAATTCCCTATAGGGAGCAGAGCCAAGCATGCTACTCCCAGAACCTTAGCGATTATTAACCACGATACTGTCAGACTAACTAATTGTTATATTGATCATTTTACTAGTCATATACCATATAAGAGATATTTCATGGACAGGTTGCTTAAAGCCTCATTCACCCTGACCTTCAACACTTCCAGGGATGGGCCATCCACAATTTCTTTGGGCAACCTATGCTGGTTTCTCACAATCCTCACAGAATACTCATATGTTTCTCCAGTCCAACTGATTAGCAACAGTAACTTTCTACTGTTCCTATTAAGCTTCACCAAATGTTTAAGAATATTATCTTTCTTCCACATAGCTTGAGTAAGTTAAAACCTACCAGATATCATCACCTAGTTTCATGGCTAGTTAAAACATTGGCGAGACGATGGAGACAACTTCAAAGAAATTCAGCACGTGCTTTACATAAAAGTATGTATCTTGCCTTCTGAAATAAAATTTTCATCCAGAAAATCTAGTATCTAAATTTTTCTGTAGTCCTGTTAAATTAATCAAATTTAATCTCAGAGAGAGTACAAAAGCATGCCATAGCCTAAATGTGGTTTAAAAATGTGGTAATTATTTTTGGATTCCTTCTGCTGTAAGGATGCTAATTTGAATACCTAGTGGTACAAGTAAAACAAATAAGGAAAATGAAAGAACAATGTGTTATTGCTTCAGTTGCAACTTGCTAGTACACCTTTCAAATGAAATACAAGTCTCATGTATATCCTGCTTGATTTATGTACTAAAAACCTATAATTTTTCTGTCCTTTTGATATTTTTTTTGCCACCATCTTCCTTGAAAGTGAGAAAAAGAAAAGCAAATAACTCACAATGACTACTATTTCTACATTGTTTTCTGTTACTACCCTCCTGTTTTCTGCCCTTTCACCCTCCTCAAATCAAACCAATTGAAACTTCTGCTTCAAAAGCAGAAGGACCTATCTCTTGCTCAACATTCTCTACACAATGCCAAACCGCTAAATGAGGTCAGTTTTCCCCTTTGATACGTGAAATCCAAAGGTATTCTACTATGCATGTTTGAAGTATGAATAAAAAGCAATACATATCAACATTTTTGCCCAAACTGCAGAAATGTGTTATTAGAGCAATGTGAAGGAATATAGATGGGTGACTTCCAACTACCTTAACGGCAGCCTGGTTCAGCATCAATACATCACATCAAAATTTTACTCCATGCTGCACATAAGAACTAAAGTAATTTACAGAAGGCCACCTGTACTGACTAAGAGCTAAAAAAGAGTAATTTCTGAGACAGAAAATATTTTGCATTTATTCTACCAAGGCCTCTGTAAGAATATTTATTTTGTCTGGAATAAGAACAGCAAAAAGCAAAAATAAGCAGCACAAGCTTCTCTCCTTGGCCCTTGTTTTATTTTCACTGTAAAAATAACACTGTCAATAAAACAAGCATGTATTTAAATATGAGGACTCACACAGCGATGAATATTGTTTCAGATTAATTTCAGATAATGCCTATAGTATATACTTCTGATTAAAACATTTCTCCCAGCTTTTCTCCAAGAAAAATATCAGCCAAGAAACACATTTCATCTTCAACAGCAGATGAAAACTTACCTTATTACAAAGTCATGGCTATCAATCTCTTTTCCACAGCCACTCTTCAGAAGGATACCAGAATTCCCAACAACTGCACATGTTTTAAATCGGCGATTCTTCATTGGGGAAACTTCAGGGAGAAGGCTGTGCAAATCCTGAGAGATGTTTAGGGTGCGACGCCTGTCCAGTACATAATGAATTACATCTCCTGGTTTGAAGCTGCTTTTGACCACTGAGACATCTCTTTCAGCGTCCAAGAATTGAAGAATGTTCTTTCTACATTGACAGAAAAATGCACAGATAAAACCCAACACTCCCTGCTCAAAGAGATTATCTAAACAGCAATACAGACTGCACAAGGCATACAACATAAAGCAGAGGGTAGGCAGTGTCAGTCATACTAAGGTCATTTCCCATGCTCTAGGATGGAGTTAAAGCAAAGCTGTTAGGACAGATCAGCTGTTCAGACTGTGGTTACAATATAATACATAAATACTACAGAAATAGAGCTTAATGACTTCTATAGACAAAGGCGCCCCGAGACCATGGGAAGATAACTATGGAAATTAGAAGGCATACAGATTTTTACTATCTTTACAAAATTCTGCAATAAACACATTTTTAAAAAGGACTGTAGAGGTTTGTTTTCACAGAAACACAGTTGAATATACAAAGTATTTATGGTTTAAAAAATGTTATCTCTTAGAAATCAGGTTGGTTCAGGAATGGCCCTGTCTCTTATAGATTCTTATTTCACCATAAGAGTAACATACTCAGTTTAGCATAAACCTCCTCCTAATTAACTGAAGTTCAGCTAAAGTTATCCTAATTAACTTGAAATGAGAACACCCACAGTCTTTTGTACCAATTTCAACAAAAATTAAACTAAAATTTAAACTGCAAATTAAACTGCAGCTCAGGGTCTAGTTAAGCTGCTAGCTGAACTCAAAACCACTTATGAACTCTTCATCGCTTTGAAACATTTATTGTGCTTTTCTGCAATTAGTTGTTTAAACTGTTAGACAGGTTCAGACACACGTGACCAAAATACTTTGGTTTAATAAGCTACCATGGTTCAAGTAAACTGTGGCAATTAAACAGTTATATATTCCCAGTCTACAGCAAGTAACAGGTGAAGAATGGTTGCTTTTATGTCAGATGAAGACGTCAAGTCATGGTAACTGTAGCTGCTTACGGAGTTAGTGCATCAGGATGCTTTGCCTAAGAGGGGGTAAAAAAGCTCAAACTTGACTCTAATTGCAAAAGTTATCAGTGGGGGATGGAGAAGGGTGGATGACCCTACTTCTGGTTCTGAAGAATGCTGAGACTGGTCTGACTTGTCAATCCTAAAGTTAAACATTCTAGGGATGTGAATAATAATCTTTCCTGACAGAAACTGGCACTGGTGAGGATGCAGCAGACAAAGCTCCTGATAAAGGAACCAACAAGTGATAATGCTGATAACTTACTTAAAGCTGCTGAGTTGACACACCTGGTCTGAAGACGTATGACTGACAGTTAATGACTTTATACTACAAAAGCCCAGCACCTCTTTTTAATGGTATGGAATTCTAACACAGCCCTTCTTGGAGAGTGTATGGAGACTCCTCCTTCAAGTGGGGACCCCTCTCAAGGTTACTTCTCAAGGCCAAGAAAAAGAGGCTTGCCCACAGTCACTGCTATGCATGAATACCATCAATTTCTGCTCAATTGTTTTGCTAGCTTTAGTATCATTGCTTCAACATGACTTCAATAAATAGTGCACTCTATTAGTAGGTATAACTCTCTATATACTGTGTCATAAATAATTCTGATCAAAATCTTTTCATCTAATAATTATCATCAATAAATAATTTATTTTATTAAGGTAAGTATATTTGGGTTCCCACCCTTAATCCTGCGGAACAGAGTTACGTATAGGTTCATCTGCACCTATACAACCTTTTAAACATAAACTGGTGACCAAGTCTGGGGCTAAGACTGGATCCAGCCATTCAGAGTTTCCATTCTGCCCATGACAGCTGGGGACTGGGGTCCAAAAACTGGCACACAATTCATATGTAAGTTCAAAAGAGACATTTAATAACTGCAAGGTAATGGCTAATGTATGAGATGACTAAGACCTGCACTGACAGCACTGAGCAGTTTTCAGTATACACTCAACATAAAAAGCTGGGAAGGACTGCAGGCTGGAACTGCAAGAGCCACTGGTGGCTCAGGATTACAAATAAGCAAAGCCTTACACACCTGTGTCCACCCTTGCTCTGTGAAGCATGTATGTGTGTGAAGAGACGTAAGACCACATTTCAACACAAGTACAATACTCTCAAGGAACTGAGCAGTGCTGAGCTGGGGCAGGGAGTTCAGCATGTGATAATTCTTACAGATGCTTTTGCCTCTGCAAATTTAACAAAACAAGAAAAACAAAAACTTTCTATTTTCCACTGTTTTCAGAAAGTAAAGTGAAATTTGAAAGAGAATAGAAATTTTGTAAAGAGAATGTTATTTTTAAATATTGGGTTTTTAGAGCAGAACTTCCTTAGCGAACATCAAAACAGAAAAACATAACTAGAGATGCCACTCTAGCAGTTACAACACTCAGTTACAGCCATAAAGGGAAATAATCCCCCACAAGTTAAAAGGGATGAACTATAGAAACATCCATGTTCATGAGCCAGGTCCTGTGTCACTGCCTCAAAAAGGAAGAATATGTCTGAATCTTGCAAGCAATGACACAAAATACTTACCATGGAACTGATCTTAAAAGCCACAAGGGAAGTGAAACATGATAAAAACATTTTTCAAGTGACTCTTCACTCTTTTTAAAGTAGGACAGGAAAAAAAAAAAAAGGAAATAATATCTGCTATGTCTTGTCCTATCAGTTACAGCTGTCATGTATGATTGAAGCAGTATCAGAGCAACGACAGCTTGTTCTGAGGCTCGGAATAACAGAGCAGGATAGGCAAATCCTGAGTGTTGCTTCTGGTAAGACCAGGCAAGGTATTTCTGTAAAGGAAGACGAAGGCTCAGCTTCAGCCTTTAAGTTGAATGGATTTAAATCTCCATTGGTTTGATGGCTTTACTTTGTGGGCACTCTGCAACAGATACATGAATTGCTACACAATGAAAAAGAGCAAGAAAGAAGGAACTTCCCAAACTAGAAGTATTAAAATCTACTAAAAGTATTCAGTACCTAGGAACAGAGCTACTATAGCTGGGTCTGTAAAGGATATGACAAATGCATCAAAAGCTATGAATAGCATCACCTAAGCTATTCAGAGACTCTTTTCACATGCGCTCTGACTTGAGAAGGGGTGACCACAAATGAGTCTCAAAAAGCAAAAAAAATATGGAAGTGTAGAGTAACCTAGAGTTCTGACTAGAAAAAGTCACATGTGATCACGAAAAGATTTGCTTTAGTACTTTAAAGCACTCATCCATGATACGTAAAATGAATGGGCCTAAAACTGTTTCTTGATAGCAAAAAAATAGCAACTTTGTGCATGAATACAGTATCCTATGTATTATTTTAAAAAGAGGAAGGCAGTGAAATTATACAAAGAATGACAAAAAAATAAAAGCACCTCAGCTTCCATCATTAATTTGGTTATTTACATTCAAAATTTATTTATCAATATGCTGTAGAAGTCCTCCAAAGACTTTCATGTGGATCTGAATTAAAATCAGATAATCAATCACGTACTTAACACAGCTGAAATTTTTAAAATGTCCAAGGAATTTATTTTACAATAAAATTTTGAGATGGGCAGAAGTCAGTGAATCTTAGTGTCTTCTCAGATTTTTAAAAATGTTTTCTTATCTGAAGCTGTCATTAGCATATACAATTAAATGTGCATACAGATATTACAGTACACAATAAAATACTTTTATAAGAGATTTGCTAACATTAAAATATTTTTATTGATTTGTCTGACTCTATCCAGATATCTTTTAATACTGGAAGAAATATGATAAAGAATGCAGAGTTCATGCTATTGTTTTAAGTTCCTCTGTGCTGCTGACTCATCTGTACCATGGGGATAGCAGTACTTCCCATTTTCACATAAGTGCTAAGAGAAAAAAAAAATGTCTAAAAGATGTGACAAAACCTGAACATACATTCATGAGTGTTTCAGTCAGTCTAGACGCTGATTAATAAGAACTTGTTTAAACCTCTGTTCTGTCCCACAGAATAAAAAACAGCACAACAAGGTTATTCTTATTAAACCGACATGACAAAATAATGTCAAGTTAATGCTAATCCACTTCAAACTGCTTATAAAATTCAAAGTAAGCTCAATTCCACCAGCATGATTTTTAGCAAACCTTGAAGCAAAGGTGTTCTGCAACCTTAAGCTAAGATGTATAAACAAACAGTTTTATTTGAGGTCTCCAAGTTTTGTTATGACAAATAAAACTCTATCATGGGTGTAGCCTGAGCCCTTTTGTGGGCAGGTGAGACAGATGCGGCTCGCCCTTATTTTAAGCCAAGCAGCTGTTCACAACATGTTTACTTGACTCACAAAAATACAGTGTCACAATCTGTAGTTGACCTAAGGTTTTATTTTGATAACCAGAAACAGATTTTCACAATATTTAAGTATCTACTTAAACTTGCAGTTATCTGATAAAGTTCATGTAACAGATAGTAATGTCTCTGAATAGCTTTCCAAATGTTGTAACTATGTATTGCTCTGGGGCAATATGGTGATATTTTTCTCCTTTTGTTCCTTTTTTTTTTTAATTTTATTTGGTACTGTAGCCTTTCTACTACAAAATTGTTATAATGTCAAACTATTCTTCATCAGCCGCAGAATTGTGTGGATTAGGGAAAGAAAATAAATTACTAAATCATTTGACTTTTAAGATTACAAATAATTTTATATTTTTAGAAATTCTCAACAAAATTGAAATATGACCTCCAATGCCTCTCCTGGGAAAATCATTTCTTTAGAGGAAGGCAGTGCCAGAAACCCTTACTGTTGGGGTATCTGGGCTCATCTGGACAGTAACCATGATGGGAAGCCCCTAAAGGGCATCCTCAGTGCCCAGGAAGCTGGGCTAGAACACCAGCAAACACATTATGGAACTAAGTGTTTACCTAATCCTCTCTGTATGCACTAAAGATCTACAAGCCTTCCAGCCTATGTTTATCTAGTATGTTCCTAATAACCTCTTGTGGTGGGGACTTGGCAAACTCTCCATGCAGCCTATATAAGCAGTGCTTCCTTAGCCTTACCAGAAGCACAATACTCCTCATGCTAGCACATCTTTCCCACAGCAATTTGCCTGTGGATGGCAGACTACACTCTTGGCAAAATCTTTTGTTTACTTGAGGATAAGAAGCAGCTTACTTTTTTTTTTTAAACTTTTATTTTTTAAGTTGTGCAGGTCATGATGTAGATTTCTGATCCTTCTCTTGCTTTCCTGCAGACTTTCTCGGACTAATTCACACAGGTCTAACAAACAACTCGATTTTCTAATCCTAGCAAGTCCTGACACTACTTCATGCTTCCCAGCTGGAAGGCAGAAGGTGGGTCTCAGCATTTGAAATTACCAAGGACTACAGCCTAGATAAAGCATGTTTTTTGTCAGCTAAATTAGTTTTTAAAAAAAGCACAAAAGAACAAGCTCTGTGGTCACAAAAGGTCACAGCTTGCCCTTGTAGATGGCTGCAGTTCCAGCTCCTTCTGGTTTCTTGAGGACGCAGCAGTGACTGTGGGTGTTTGCACCTCTTGGGTTTCACTTCAGTTTGATTGAAAGGAAGTTTAAAGAAAACCTCTTCAAGGAAAGGAGATTCAGAATCATAGAATAATCTGGGTTGCAAGGGGTCTTGAAAGGTCATCTAGTCCAACCACTAATATGGATTTGTTAAAAACATGCCTAACTGCAAATAACCTTGGGACAATTCCTGGCAGCCCCCAGACAACTAAGGCCACACAAACAGGAATGCTGTAAAACAGAAGAGTGGGCATGCAAAAGGAAAAGAACAGATCATGACTCAACTCAGGCTTATCATAGGAAGGCTGGCCATATGCCAGCTTCTCATGAGGAAGCAAGGTAGAGAGGCAAGCAAAAATCCCCTGAGGTTTATTATGACTAAACCAGACCAGAGAGCCCCACTTTGCACGGGATCTTTGACACACAGAAGATCTGAAGGAAACAGTGCAAATGGCCCCAAAATGTTGCTCCAAAAGCTTCAGACCAATCATACTGCTCCACTGCCAGCTCAGTACATACTGCTTGCACTTCAGGGACTTATCATAGCTGTTTCATGTAAACTTGAAAGACAAACAACGATAATAATCTGAACTTTTCTAAGGAGGAAACTGCCCTTATTTTTTTCTTTAGATGCTGTTAACATCTTATAAGTTCTCACACTATTCTGACAGGAAATTTTCTGTTACATTGCAGAGATAAATACATCTTCAATGTACTTTTTTTAAATTTTGCCTTCCTGCAATTCAAAACCTTCTGATCCTTCCACCAGAAGTGCCTATATTTAATCAAAAATAAGTGGAAGAAAATCACACACTGAGACATCAGACTGTAGTTCATTTCATACAGCTCACAGATGTGCTGGTATCAGCCCTGTGTGGAATTCTTCCCCAGATAAGTTTGCACCATCTCAGACACATTCCTCCTTTCTGAAACTATGGCTCCCAGTACAACTGAAGTTTCCTTATTTTCATAACCATAAGGAAAACCTTCACATTGCTACAGAGAATAGAAAGGACTTAAGGCATAAAACCGTAGCACATTCTCTTCCTCACAACAGAAATCATTCAGACAGAAAGAGAACCAAGAAAGCAGTCTTCCTTCCCTAGACACAAGAATTATCTATTTTTCTTCAAAGAAGTTGTCAGCAATCAGAAGGTAACATCAGCTGGAAAAATCACTCTCCCACCAGACCAATCATGATTGGCAAGGCGTCAAATTTCCCACAGTCTCAAGTAATTAATAATACCAATAATTTCCTCCTCAATCACAGAAAGTCTAGCTCTTCTTTCTTATGTCTGCTTAACATCTCCAAAGGACTGCTGCTCTCCCAGAAACACTGCCTTTTCTGGCTGCCAAGTCCCAGAGCACCAGAAACCAAGTGAAAGCTCTCCATCCTTCCATGGGGTCCTGATAAACGAGATTTTCATTCATTGACTCCTATCTGATCCTGGCCTTGCCAAGAATTCACCTTTGAGGCTAACAGACTGGTCACTATCCTAAGCAAAAATAAGTGGCCAGAGATGATGCCCACAGTCAACACAGCAAATAGCAAAGTATAATATTCTAGATGCCAGCCAACTAGGTTCATCATACTATTGAACAACAGTCCTTGTGCAAAGCAAGGCTCACTTTCAAGTATTTTCTTTATTTTAAAATTTTTAATGCAGGCGTAAAGCTGATATAAGACATAAAAATAGCTGTCATTTATCTGTGATTTTAAGTTTTATGAAATATCTTTATGCTGTACACTAACGGTTTTTCAAATTATTTCCCCACTCTTAAGAACTGAAAATGTTTTATGTATAATTCAACAGGCACTAGCTTGTTTTCTGTTTCTCTCTTACCGTTACTTCCTACGGTCAACCTCACACCACAAGACCACCAACCACTGTTCATGTTAATAGTTGCAATAATAAAGCATGAATCATCTTCATGGTCTATATGTACTTTGGAGGGCTGAACAGTTAGTTAAATCACAAGAACACTCTAGGACTTCACTAGACATATTTGAAGTTAGTCCTGGTAGGTGTGTAAGTTTAAAAATAAAGCCAAAATGCTTCTTACTGCTGCAACAGGGAAGAAAAGTGTATAACAAACCACCTGTAAAAGTGAGAAAAAGCAGATCATTTAGTCAGCATCAGATTGAAACATATCTCACAAGGGTCTGCATGTGGCTTCCTCAGTGAAAAGCTTGCCAAATGTCCCTCCCTCACTGCTGAGTACCATAACTGAATTTGCTATGCTATGTCAGCAAAGAGGATTTCTGGAAAGACTATGACTAGCTGGTAGCACTGATTCCTTTCATATAGTTCATGTAGGCTTTTGGCCTTAAATCATACTAATCTAAATTCTTTTACTGGTTCAGTTAAAACACCTGCTCTCTGCCTCAGTGTTCATGATGGCAGCTATTTCATCTCGAAACAGGACTGGCAGTGTGGACATAACCTCATCTTGATGCTCTCTACTATACAGAAAACCTTATGATACAGTAGAACCTCTACTGCTTAAATTAGGGTACAAGATATACTTTTTTCTCTACTGTATTTATGAGACCCCCTCAAAAAATTAAATCCTTCCCTGCACTATTTTTTTAAAAAACCATATTTTCATATCATGATGCTTCTTAAGTGCGCAACAGTAATTTACTAAATTAATGTTCCCCCTCCAGCCTACAGTAAAGAAAAAAATTATTTCGAAACTTGTGATTTTAGTACATTGAGATGATACACATGTACTAAGAGGCTGGGAAAAAAATCTAAACCATTCTGTATTATTTTACCTCTTTGTCTGAATGATGTATTTTGCATTTGAAACAGGTGGAAAGTTAGCATAACCCAAGCTCCATTTTTTCCCTTAATTTTCCTCAAAAAAGTTATTGTAATATTTTTACTTTGTTGTTTGGCTTAAGCAGCAATGCATATTGGTTTCACATAGTTCTGAAATATGATACTCAATTTTTCAACAAAATTACTGAAAACAGTTATCTGTCTCTACTTACAGTCACTCAACAACTTCCAAATCAGTCTACTTCACAAATAAAAAATAGCTGTTTTCTTCCAATTGTCAGACCCACAGCCCATGAAACAAAGTTTCAGCAGTATTCCTCTAGAGTTACTTAATATTTCTCCAACTTAAATTGTCAGTTATATGCATACAAAATTTTACATACCGTCACTGACGTTGACAATCTGCTTATCTTTCCTAAATTGTCCTGGAGCAGAAATCAGCCTTTATGTAACAACCATAAACTGGTCAAACAGACTGAATGATGGTTCTGGAACAAACCCCATTCCTAAAATGCACCTCAGCTGCATTTTAGAGTGACCACACGGTCTTCATCAGTAGAAAACACAGCTAAGTGACTGAAGTCCTTCAACCTAGGCAGTCAAGAAGTGCGGACTCCACAGAGAACTTGCCAAGCAGCTGAGTGACAGCTACATCCTCCACAGTATTAATTTTCTGCTACCCAAATCCTGCTATGCTTTCCAACCTTTATGCTGCTTCTTGGCTTTTTGCAGTGGGGCTGCATTAGGTTCATCATACCACAAGGCTTCCAGAACATCAGTCCTTTACTACAGCTCCAAACATTTCTGAGCTACCTTTATCTTCTGCATGTTTTAGGATCAGGGACATAAAATAGCAGTCATTAAAAAAAAAAACCCTAAGTTCCTCCTTCAGAGAAGCCAAGCTTTTGTACATGAGAAACAATGCCTGTTTAAGGAGTTTGGAAAAAGTTCTTTAATTTACAAAAAAAACCCAATTACAAAACTTAAAAATAAGTAGAAAGAGAAATCACACAGAAAACACATTTAAATTAGACCAAATTTCTATTCAAAATCTTAATATTCTGAAAATCAAGTCTAGTCTGCTATGTGATTGTTGCTAAAAATAGTTCTGTTTTCTCATTTTTCACAGAATGTGACACTCCTATTCCTCCAGGCTGTCCAGTGATGCTCCATATGCTTCTTTCATTGGTCACCTTTCTGATGAAGATGAGGAAGGTATGACACAACAACATTAAGAGGCATCTGCTTACTCTTCCCTCACGGTGCACAGACCCACTATGAATACTAACACACATCAGAACTATCCACTCACTCTAACTCTGGTACTGAGTTGCCCCATCAGCAGCAGCCTAAGGCTCATTTCGGTTTTTCTAACTTAAAGAAAGAAAATTGCCTAAGACACGGATACTGTCAGTGCCTGACCTGTCATATGGACCAACTATGGCCAGGGCTGGATTCACAGCATTTGATGCTCTGGCTCTTGACTCCTGCATCTAAGCTGTCTGTCTAAGCTCCCTCTGTAGTTAAGGGAAGAAAACTGCTATGTTCACAATACTTTCAGCTGTTCTATTTCAAACCTTTAGGATGAGAGGTAATCATGCCCTAAAAGTGCCGGATTCTCACCACTGACTGTGGAAGAGTTCTAAACTAGCGGCTTAAATGTGGGCATGCATAATGTAGACGCTGATTGCACACGTCTGACTGCCACAACCAGAAGAAAACATTTTATTAATTCTTCCAAAGGATGACTCCACTTTGAAGTCTAATGCAATGCAGTTGCACTTAATACTGAAACCTAAATATATAGTTACAAACCATCCACCTGAACTGTAAATCACATTACTGTTTCCAGACCACAGAAATTATAAGAAACATGAATGAAAAGAATTAGAGGCAATATGAAATGAACTGCTTTTCATTTAAGACACTCACCTGATTTCCATTACCAAAGAAGAATTGATTTTCCAACCTTCTACAGCATGCTGGAAGATTGAGGAGCCACCCTTTCGAATTATCTTATCAGAGCTATTGATCATTGATCTACTCAAACTCAGTTCACCATCTCTGCAATGCAATATAGAAAAGACACAATTAAACCAAGGCTAACTCCAGTTTTAAGTAATTTACATCCTGAGCACCAGCAATATATCCCTTTATTCAACACAAAAATAAGTAATGATCTCTCTGCTTTCTAAAGCAAATGAACTGTAACAGTGAAAAAATCTATGAGACAGATATATCTAATAGTTGAATACGCAATTTAAGAGCGTAAATATGTTTATATATGTTTATATTTGTAACAAAACAGACATAAGAAAGACTACAATAAGCTACAAATTGTGAACCTGAATGAAACTTTATTATGTCTGTGAGGTAGATTCTGCACTTTTAGGTTCCAAATTTCTAGTACTAAACTAACAATTAAGAGTTAACTTTCAAGCCCCTTTGCCCAGCAATTGCTAATAGACTTCTTTTGTGTCCTATTGATACTTAAAGACTTCAATGGACAAAATTCCGGAATTTAATGGCACACAAACCACAAAATTTCCCTGTCACTTGCTGAAACTTGTATGCACACATCCAAACCACCCCAATTGTCTTATCCTATCCATCAGTCTTGTAATATTCATAACTTTTGGCAAGGTAACCTTAAAAAATAAAAAAATACCATAAGCTGTGAGTGAACCACTGAATACCGGATGAGCTTTCATAATGTTATCAGTTGCAATATTAGCCAGTAGGGTCACACAAATGGGATAGAGAATCCAAAACACTGAAAGCACAACTTAAGGTGTTGGCAGGAAAATCCATTTTTATCTTCATATGTCTCCATTATCTTCCATACTGCTCCCTTTTAGGTGCCACAGCAATGTTCAGCTGAGTTCAAACACAGCTATTAATCAAAAATATATCAAAGTTGTTGAATATAACATTCTACCGTGTAGAATGTCTTGTAACTCATGAGTACACAAAACAATAACATACAGAAATCTCCTTCTCTTGTTAAATAAGCATGCTCTGAAATGCTGCCAATAACCGTAACAGAACTCGCAAATAGAACTCCTGACCACAGCCCTTCAACAAATGAAATGGAAAAGATGTGAGACTGTAAGGTTTTCAGGGAATTGTTGACTCTTGTTTTCCTGTGGCTGTAAATTCTTGAAACAATTGGATCCCAGCCCTTAATAAGAACTACAGCAACATTACTGCAGCATATATAAAGCAGTAATAATTGGTAAACTATATAGCAAGCTAAAGTCAAGCTAATGTGCCATGGGACATTAATCAAGCTAACTTAAGAAAACTGGTAACATGTATTAATTTCTAAAAAATGGGGGGGGGGTCGGGGGGGGGGGGAAGTAACAAACCGATGTTATACACTTCATCAAAACCAGCCCTCATTTTATTCGCGACATTTTCTCCCTCACCGTCCCCTCCGGCAACACGCCGCAGCCCTGACATCTCACCGACGCAGATGTAAGGCTGCCACCTATCGAAAACTTGCAACTTCAGGTACAAGACCAGAGGCAAATTATCCAAATACCGCTAACTTGAGGGCATGGGAGAATGCTGCACAAGTCCCTAAATTCAGTAATCAGAACGCAACTTATACTTTTTGCTATATTAAATTTTTTTTATTCCCTAAACTTTTTCCGTAAGGGTTGTAATAGTATTTATTACATATGTACTCCTGCATGTATTTTCTAGATGCATTGAAGGAAGACTACCAAACTACATCCAAGTACAGTTCGCAGCCTAAAGGTACTTCAGAGATGTCTCTAGTTTATTTTTGGTTAAATATTATTTAGGAGACATTTGAACGTGAGACAGTTGACAAAACTTAACAACAAAATATACTGCCAACACTTAAAGTACCATAGCATTTGAAATGTCATTTTCTTCCATTTTCACAATTTACATCTGTAGTGAGCCATATAGATTGTACTTTAAAACAGTGTTAAAGTATGTTCTTACGAGCTAAAAGAAAGTCCCAGGCACTTTGTGTTAAAATACTACTATGAACGCAAATGTGCTCACCTACATCCTCCTCTCCCTTTTATTGGCATTGTTCTATTTAATTTTCACTTAAAGTAATATTAAAAAAACTAACACATAAAAAAGAAAAAAATTTCTCCAGGTAACTCTTCATTGTGTAAATAACTTTGAAATAAATTTGGGTTACTTTGAATCTTCTAGAATCACTGCAAATCCTCTCTGATGTAAATGAAACAGCTACCATAACATGACAGCAACTTACGGCTGACAGTGTCAGCCTTCATTCTGAAGCACCTTGCCTTGGCGACCAATCAGACCAATATCATGACACAGTCTCTTCTCCTGAAGATAATTCATTAAATAAAGTAACTTCCTTCAAGCATATTCCATATCAGTGGAAGATGATACTGTTTAAGAAACACTGCATTGCACATAAAATCCGTCTTTCATTACTTGCTTAGCCTTTAAAGGGACATTACTGTCTATTTGAAACAGGGGGTGTTTTGCAATTATTATCCTAGCAAACTTTGCTATGAGAGCACACAGCTGGTGTAAGGTTTATCATATAATTTAGAATTGTATATAGTCCATTTTGGAACATGTGCAATTTACCCAAGGTGGGTGTCAATAATAACCATTAAGATGTGCCATCCTGCACATTAATAGTTCTGCATTACCGATACTTCTGAAAGTAAAACATCCCATAAAAAAGTGACTTTGCTCGCCCACATGGCCAGTCAAAAATAACCAAATGTCATGAACCTCTAATTCTGGAGAAAGGCAAGTGTAACACCAATACTGGCAGCAAATAGTAGTAATACACTTAGGATGTTTTTTTCTGTTTCATACAGTAATGAATGGAATGACAGTCTGTGAAGGGAAATGATATTTCAACAGTGAAAGTGACTAGCATCATGCTGTACAAGAAGCCTCACTGATAGCAAAGAAATAAATATATCATTAAATCACCTGGCAGAAGTACATTACACTATATTTTAAACTGTTTGTTAAGAACACACAATATGACAAATTACACTTATTTTCTTTCCTTTAATATTAAAACATCAGTCCATTTTAGTACCTTTTCAGTTGTGTCGAATCTCGTGCAGTAAGCTGGAGGGGGTTTTTCTTTGCAAACTTAGATATGGTAGTTTCTAAATAATTTTAACAACTACCTCTAGTCCAACAGGAAGGAGTACATACTAAGAAACATGGGTATCTTTAATGACAATTCGGCCTTACACACTGATTTTCATGTGTGTTTTCACACACCTATAACCCCAAAATTCTAAACTTCTGTACATCTCCTAAGTCTACAGATCGCTTTGTGGAAGAAAACCGGGGTTACACCCAGGCTGAACAAGCAGGAAAGATACCAGCAAGTTGTGAAAATCTTGAATAACATAGGAAGAAAACAATGCAGACACACAAGCGAGGCAAGACCCTGCTCCCGGGAATTCCGGGGCCACTGCTGTCCAGCTGTGCCCAGCTGCCTGTGCTCCACTGTCGCACCAGCCTGCCTGGACAGGGAGGAGGGATGCACTTTCTGTCTTTAACTCCAGGGCCAAGAGGGGACTTAACAGGCTGAAATTGCTGCAGCTTCCTCCAGGCCTGTACGGGTACTTACAATGCCCTTATGCCTCCTCCTCAAATTAAGGCAAGGTCTTACACGAGAAGAAAATCTGCTGTGAATGGCGTTCTCCCCCCCAGGCGACTTGCAAAAGCAAACAGAAAGTGTGAGCCCCTACTCAGCTTTTGCTGATTTCATTAAGCGACCAAAACGTTTATGCATCCCTCCAGTGAAAACAAAATCTTATACTCCTCCAAGGAGAAACCAGCTTGGCTGAAAATCCAACGTCTCCATAGAATAGCTACAAGTTGAGAGAAAAATGAGAAATACTGGCATTCACGTACACAAACACAACGACCGACAAAGAGAAAGCTGAGGTGCAAAGAGAAAAATAGCAAGGGACTCTTCGCCTTTTGTTTTCAGTCGAAGACAAGCAGGAGAGGGAAAGCATGGAACAGACGGTTTCAGCGAAGGACCAGAGTTTCCAGTGGAGGAACCTCCAGAGCTAAGCGGGATGACCCACACCCTCCCAGCGCAAGCATCCCTAAGGAGCACTGAAGTTATGCAGAGCTCCAAGGCAAAACTTCAAGGACGGAGGCAGGAGTCATCTGCACCCCGGCACGCTCGCACCTCCGCGACAGGTTCCCAAGGCAGGAAACGAGGCAGGGGCACCGGGGCACCTGCGGAGCCCGGCGGGGACGCGGGGGGGACCGCGGGCAGAGACACGGCCCCGCTGCCCGCTCGGGGAGCCCTCCCGGCGCGGTGCCCCGCAATTACCCAGCGAGAGGTGCCTCCTGGCGCTCCTCGGTCCGCGCTATTTCCTTCGTCTTATAGAAGATGAGGAGGAGACTTATGGTGCACACAGTCCACCTCTTCCTGACGGAACGCATGTCTTCTGCGAAACGCGGGCCCCCTCCCCCTTTTCCTTTGTTTGTCAGGGGTGTGCGGGGAAACAACTCCTCACGCGGCAAGAATTGCCAAAAACACGGCGATGCTCGGGGTTTTTCTCCCCCCCCCGAAATAATTACGGCAGAAAAAAAAAAATTAAAATAAAATCAAACCAGGTGGGCGCAGAGACTGAGGGGCTGTGCGGCGTTTAGTTTGTCTCTCTTTTGCCCTGAACAGCAGCCGGGCGCACAGGCGGCGGCTCGCTCGCCTGGAGCCGGGGAGATGAGCCCGCGCCGCCTCCGGTGCTCGCCCGCCCGCCGAGCCGAGAAGGAAGCTCCGCTGCGCTCCGCGTCCGGCTCCGCTGCGGCGCCGCTCGGCCCGGGGGCGCGGCCGGGGCCCCCCCGGCTCGGCGGGGCGGGGCGCGGCCAATGCGCGCCCGGCGGGGGCGGTTCCTTGGGAGGGGCGCACAGACGGCACCCGGCGGGTCCGGGGAGGCACGCGGGA
>JAYRBT010000093.1:11882744-11901096 GCA_036023395.1 Myiotriccus ornatus
GGGGGGGACTCTTGGGGCTGGGCCTGTGCAGGGCTGAGGGTTGGACTCCAGGATCCTTGGGGGTCCCTCCCAGCTCAACACATTCCATGATTCTGGCATTCTGGGATTCTGTGACTCTTGGGTGCAAACAGGAGGAGTGAAGCCATTTTAGGTGCACAGTGCAGGAGCTGGAGGCTGGTCCTGAACCTTCCCTTGTGCTGGCAGGGCAGGGGCTGGTGTGTGTTGTTGGAGTTGCACACACAGAGCTCTCCTGGGCCTGCAGCCTGTACAGACAGGCCTGTGCTCCTCAAAGACAGGGATCGGATTCTTGCCCTCCGGGGCTTTCCAGCCAGCTCGAACTTCAGAGGAGCCCTTTCTTTCTCCTGCTGTTCACGCCCTGCAAAGAATTTTCTATCAACAAAAGAAATTGTTTTATAATCAACTCGATGTTCATCCCCAGTCCTGGGGTATGAAAGGGGTTTTGAAGGACCAGGGAAATGGAGCCTGGAGGTTGTGGGAGTAAGGGACAGCAGCCAGTGGAGCAGACCTGCTGGAATGGGACAGATGAATTTTGGGAGTGCTCCAGAGCCAGTGAATCCCGTGGTGCAGATCTAGGTTGGACAAAATTCCAGCAAAGGAACAAACCCTGGAAAGAAAGGGTTGGGGGATGCCCAGTACATGCCTGTACTGAGAATTCTGTTACTTCTGCGGCTTCTGTGACTGGATTTAAAATCCCTCTTGGTGCTCCATCAGAAGAAGATCCTTGAAATGTTGGCTGCAGCTTGGGCTGTACCTCAGAGCCAGTAGCGTCGAACTCAGGAGGATTTTGTTTTCACACTGTTGGTCATTCCAGGGAAAAACCAGTCCAGTTAAACCCTACTTGGTGGTACCCCTGTTGTGAGTCTTCTCTGCAGAGGTGGAGGAGTGGGATGTCGTGGGAGCCTGGGGAAGTCTCATCAGCACCAAGTTCAAGAGCTGTGGGACAACGTGGGGAAGGAAGGAAGGAAAGGAAGGAAGGAAGGAAGGAAAGGAAGGAAGGAAGGAAGGAAAGGAAGGAAGGAAGGAAAGGAAGGAAGGAAATTCACATGTAATTTCAATATAAGGGAAATTTTCAAATGGAATTTGGCCAAAAATGAGGGTGCTAATTTCTCTTCCAGAGAACTAATATTTTGCCATTAGTAAATATTTTTCTTAATGGAATAAAAGCAGCTGAAACTCCCCCAAATTTTTTGATGGAATATCTTTAATTTTAGCAAGCTTTAATATTATATTCTGTTATTTTGAAAGAAAGGTTTTTAGGAATCATTCTAATTAAACTTCCAAGTAACTTTTTTCTCTTTAATTTTTTTTTTTCATTTTCCGTAACACACACACACACACAAATAAAAATTCATAAAATAAGGGTAGAGAAATGCACCTAAATGGCAAACTGTTGGGCAGAAGAGAGAGAAAATAAGTATAATTTGACTGATTTCCAGAGCAGGAGCATGAGCTCCTAAATTAAACTACAGAAATTAAAAAAAAAAATATTGACATCGATTTTGCTGGACTGATGAACCTTAACAGCAAAAGGCCAGTGAGGTAATAGTTACTAAAGGGAAAGCAAACTTAAAATCAGTGTCTACAGAAACAGAAAGAAAGAAATGCAGACAGAGAGAAAAGATGGAAGGCGTAAAATGTCAAACGTCACTTGTAGTAAATGCATGTAGAGAAACAGAAAATGAAAAATGGCATAAAAAGAATAAAACTATAGCAGATTTACAAAGGTAAGATGGTTTTCTCTCAGAGAAAACAGCATTAATTTTAATTTCCAAAGCAGAATAATTACAGGTGGTCTAGGAGTTCAGTGGTTTTAAGCTGTGTCTAAGCAATAAAATAAATAATGGTACGAACTGAACAGCTATAATTATGAGATCAACTATCAAATTAAAAAAAGCCTTTCAAGCTCAAGCTAACAATTTAATCTATAAAAATGGCAGGCATCAGTGCAAAGACTGGAAAACATAACTATGGGAAATATAACAGGAAAATTCAATGTAAATTGCCACAGTCATGATACCAGAGATGTAAAAGCTGTGCATCCAGTGCCAGTATTTGCCTTGGAAGAGCACTGACTCCACAGGAACGGATGTATGTTCCAATTGGTTACAGGACAAAACATGATAAGTATTTTAGAAGAAAATGTGTACTGGCCTTGGCTGCTCCATTACATAGAAAACTATTATCCAAAGACCAGTGCCAAGAGACAGTTTCCCATTTGCTGTAGAGTTGGCTGGGATAATGCTGTAATCTGTGATCGTTCGGACCTGGCTCCCTGCCAAATGCCCGAACTCACAGTAACAACCCCTTCTCTCTCCCTTCTTCCCCTGAGGCAAAGAAAAAAAACCTATGCAAACTGAAAAACCTGAAACCAATCAAATTATATAAAAATATATATTTTTTCTTATATTACAGTTATATACAATTAAAATACACAGCAAAGGAAATCCAAACACCCCCAAAGGGAAAGGGAAAGGGGAAAAAGGGACAAAAAAAGGGACAAAACCAGAGCAGATATGCACAATCAACTCAAGAACTAGTAAAATAAAGAACTAGCAGAACGAAATCTCACCACGTCCCTTAGAAAAAACAAGATCAGCAGACACAGCCAGCACTCTCCAACCTCCCACGTGGCAGACCAGCAGTCGCTGCAGGCCTCAGTCTCTAGATAAGTGAGACCAACACAAGGACCCACTGCTCATGAACCTCACCAGAAGAGAAGAGAGCGAGGTCTCTAATTGCCAACTTATTTATACCTTGGTTTACCTAAAAATTGTATGGAATACGGAGTACATGGCCACTTCCTTGGTTATGAGTTGGAAGGCCTAGACTAAAACCATCACATAATACAAAGAGAAAACTCTATGTGCATGTGGCTGTATATTTATATAACTTAACTATACAGCTAGCACAGCTAAACCAACTGCAGAGAGAAGCAAATGGTTTAGCAAGAGCATAAGTGAAAATAGCAGCATGACACTCTCATTCTTACTATTTGTGTCTGCCATTAACTGGTGGAAAGTCTGACAGTTGCAAGACATACAACAAATGGCTGGGAAGAATAAAAGTGTTCTAGAAGGTCTAAGGCTTTTGCTCTATTACATTATCCACTTTCTCTCATGGTGAAGTTATCTCTCTGCCAAGCATTAGAGGTGAAAAATGCAAATCAAAATTTGTACTTTGCTGTTGTCATAATTTTATATGCTACTGCTGCCAAGATTCAAGTAGTTTGGTCATCACTCTGAAATGGAATATTTGATAATGATAACCTTAGCACATTTCAATGGAAATGGTGTATTATCAGACAAATGAATACAACAGCTCAGTCAGTTCATGTCTTTAGCAGCTACTGCACACTAGTGCAGGTCTGTACAAATGTAAATATTACAACTAAAAGGCAGATTTTTTTTGCAACTTACATGGTTTCATTAACAGAAAGCTGAAAATTGTTGTTTGGTCAACAAGAAACTAAAAATTAAAAGCAAAACTGAAGGTATGCCTCCTCAACTAAATTATTGAATTTCAGATCGTAGCAGGTTGAGCATGGTCAGATTCCAGGTACCCACTAAAGGAGAGAGAAAAAAAATGGCTAAGGATTCATGAGTAGAGATAAGAGCTGGGAGAGGCCACTTACTGATTACCTTCACAGGCAAAACAGACTCAAATTGAGGGTACTACTTAAATTTATTACTGACAGGGTAAGAGCCAAATAGTAAGAAATAAAACAGTCTTATAAACAGAAGTAAAACCTTCCCCCCAGTCCTCCTTCCTTCCACATCCTCCCTCCTCCCCCAATCCCCCGCAGTTCAGGGAGACCGGGAATGGGGATTTCAGTCAGTTGTTGTTTCTGCTGCTGCTCAGGAGAGGAGTCCTTGCCCTTCCTCCCGTGGGGTACCTTCCAGGGGAGACAGTCCTTGATGGACCTCTCCAGAGTGAGTCCACCCCTTGGGCAGCAGTTCTTTCCAATTTGCTGTCCCGGGGGTCACTCCTCCATGGGGTGCAGTCCTTCACAGATAAGTTCTACTGATGTGGGTCCCCTACAGGGCCACAGGTCCTACCCGGGAAAAACCTGCTCCAGTGTGGCCTTCCCTCTCTACAGGCCACAGGTCTCCTGGGTCTCCTGCCAGACCCCCCTCCATCCTGGGCCTCCCACAGGGTCACAGCCTCCTTCCTGCATCCAGCTGCTCCAGCGTGGGCTCCTCCATAGGCTGCAGGGGGGTGTCTGCACCCCGCTGTCCCTCCATGGGCTGCAGGGGCACAGCTGCCCCACCATGGGCTGCATCTCCTGCCCCTCCTGCACTGATCTTGGTGTCTACGTTGTTATCCCATGTTCTGACTCTGCTCTTCCCTGACTGGAATTTTCTTCAGAGCAACAATGTCTCTTGTTCTTAAATATGTTGCCACAGAGGCCTTACTGTATTTGCTAATTGGCTCGGCCTTGGCCAGCAGCTGGAAATCCATCCTGGAGCCAGCTATCATTGGCTCCATAGGACGGGAAGCTTCTGGCAGCTTCTAACAGAAGCCACCCCTGTAGCCCCCCCACTACCAAAACCCAGCCACAGACACCCATGACACAGTTTAATTTTTGGAAATATAAGCTGAGAATTCAGAAGACATCAACAGGCACCTGTTTGTCAGAGTAAGATACACATGCTAAGATTATCAGAGAACTCAACAGTTCATCAGCTCTGAAATTACTCATAAAAAAAAAAAAAGAATATATTTGGAATTTATTAAAAATAAGGTACAAGTTTTTGGAGTGAAGCTATATGAATTGAGAGCATTGAAAACTTGTTATGTTGAATAATATTTACAGAGATAAAGCTTATGAAGTCAACAACAAGGAAGAGAAGTCCAAAGTGAGTAAGATGAGCTGAGCTTTATTTGTGTCATAAAAGATAAAATGAAAGTGCAGAAAAGATTGAAATTTCTTTTTGTTATCTTGTTTATTCATCTGACTGTATATTGAAAAATAAACTGAAACTTGCTCTTGCAGTCAATACTGTATCTACAAAGACATCCAAACTGGAACTGAAATGTTCCATGAAAGATTCTTTGCAGAGAAGCGAATAGAAGCTTTGAAATATTTCTCAGGTATGGTTGGCTCTTCAACATAATTTTATTAGTTGTGTGATTTTAAAGGAAGTGTGCTGATTTTCAGTGGTACCACAGTCCAATACTCCCTGAACAGGTGCTTTAAATACTCCACATAGAGAGGTCTGTATCTGATATCAAATTTACTTATTCAAAGATGATGTTACCTAGAATTTCTGTTTTCCTAGATAAATTAAATAAAACAAAATGATAAATCAACAAAACAAAATATCCTGAAAACATAATAAAAATGGAGGTTACATTGAACAAAATACAGAGACTGCAATACACAGTTCGGTTATGGTACTGGTGTGACTCCTGTTGCTGGTCTTGAATACGTCCATTGTCACAGTGCTGGACTTCCCCAGCTGTTGGGAAGGCATATGTGGGTTGAAGCCAGCTCAAGACTATTACTGTCTTGAAAATTCTTTTGGTAGTTGCTTAATTTTTATACTCAATGTTGGGACTGCAATTTTATTTTCATACTGCCCTCTCTCACACTTTCTGGGAGGAAAAAAGGTAATGAAAATGGAATGCACAATTCAGGCCTGAAACTTATCAACAGGTGAAAAAAGGAGAAAAAGAGATAAAAGTGGAAGACCATTTTCTTCAGTACTTATACCTTCAGTGGAATTAGGCTAGGTGAGGTTGCTCCCCACCTATTGAGTTTAAGGGCTGTCGTATAATTTCAGGCCATTGTTCAATAACTTGCCTCCAGCAGAGCCTGCTCTCCAATGTATGTACAGAGTGATGTATCTGTTGCTGTTTCTCCTCAGGAGTCAGTTTCATGACATCCTGAGTCAGGTAATTGTATTTATTAGTCCCCATGGACTTTTGTTCCACTAATCTGCCTAATCATTGTTTTAGGATTCATTTACACTTTTGGTGTTACAATCTTCTGTGGAAATTAACTTCATAGTTCAATATTAAGCACATTGTGAAAAATCATTTCCCCTTAAAAAAACACAGAAAAAAATGCTGGCTGCTCATTTCAGTGGATGCCTGCTAGTTTTTTGGGGGGCTAAAAAGAGTAATGAAAGAGTCTATATTCACCTCTGAACCATACCTGATTTTGAAGGGATGTGTCATCTCTTGGTTTGGTCTTTACTTTTCCAGGTTTTCCAGTTCTTTTGCCTCTAAAAACCATGCTATCCCTTCAGTCACTGTTGTTCATTTTCTCTGCACTGTTGTGCTTCAGTATTTAGAAAAAAGGATTACAATGCATATGGTGTTCAAGATGTGACAGTGCAGTAGTGGTTTATTCTTTGTTTTTCTATATTATTTCCTAGGTTTTTGGACTGCACATTGAGCTGCCCACTCCCATTACTGGCTGGCAAAAGTGTGCTTTACTGAGTAATTCTTAATTGTCAAATCAGAGTTCAAGATACTTTTCCTTGTGTTCATCATTGTGCATTTTTCAACCCTGCATTTCATCTGCCTTGTTATCTCTGAGTCCACTTCTTTCTACTGCCATTTGTGAAGACTTTTGTTTCGTGTGGAAAATTTTGAAGCATCAGCCCCCTTAGTCCCTGTGCTGGATGCAGGTGCCCAGGTGCTGGCAGCATGTGGCTTCAGAGGCACCTCTTGGAGGAGAAACTGAGGCTCCCTCTGCAGTTCCAGTTGGTTCCAATGGACCCCCTTTTGGGGCATGTCTGATTGTCTCAGCCAATGTGGCCATGCCTTTGGGGAAAAATATTTAGGGAAAGGTAAAAAACACTGGTAAAAAAGAGGAGGAGGAAACAAAGCAAGAGTGAGAAACAATGATGGGAACACTAAGCTCAGAGGAGGAAGAGGTGCCCTGAGGTGGAGTAGGTGCTCCCTACAAGGGACTGCAGCTTCCAGAGTACTTGATTAAAAAGGAGGCAAATCCACAAAATTACCATGGAGCAGATTCTCTGAGGGAAAGCATTTTTTTTTTAACATTTTCTAGATCGTGTCAAGTAGCATAAGGTAAAACCTACGGCAGTAGTCTATTAAAAACTGTATTTCATGCATAATTTGACATCTGAGAAATGGTCAGATTTATTTTTGATATTTTTCCTCTGCTGACCAATTATTAACTGAGATCTGTAAGTCTAGCAGGCAGAAACATTTTTCCACTGGGCACCCTTTCCTGATGTAATCCTTTCTGAGAAGCATCTAAAGGAGCTGTAATTACAAGAAAAATATTTGTGTAAACAACTGCCAAAAAATGATGATTCTGGGCTTGGTCTCTCTGTCATTCCTGGGCAGATTTTGCTTACTTTATTGGTGGCTCTGATTTTGTCTCTGCTGAGTAATCTAATGAGCTTTCTTGAAGACAACCTCATCTAACAAATGCTGAATTTATTTATAGTATATTAGTTTCAAAAAAGAAATCAGACAAGAGCCACCCCAGAAGGCCACCAATCTGCTAATCAGAAGTTGTTTATGATCCATACTCTAGAAACATATCTCCAGACATTCTTTCATAGAACAGAGGAAGAATCTCATAATTTTATATAGTGTTGCTGTAATCCGCTTTTGGAAAAGTAACCACTTTCACACGACAATTACTGTTTAAAGCCCTCGCCCAGACAGTGAGCTCTGGATTCAGTTTCCTCCTCACCTTGAGGAGCTGAAACAGACAACCCCTGGCTTTTGCAACAGTGCTCTGACAGTATTGCTCTGATTGACAAAATCTCTTGCTGAAATTCTCATCACACAGAATTTTTATACCAGATTCGAGGGAGTACATGCTCAAAAGCTCCACAGAACCTAAGCAGCGTGTCCAAGGCACACGTAACTTTATACTTTGGCACGTGTGTGAAAGTGTAAGTCCACTTTCACAACTTTTCTTGGATCTTACTCTAGAGTTTGTAAGTTAGATTGAATATTTCATATAGTGAGAGGTAGCTTTGTTAGATATGAAACACTCTGGGTACATTTTTAACTCCACTTCTGACTCCATTAACTATCTTTCCTACATTTATTAGAACAGGTTTTATCTCAGAGAAGTCTATAAAGTGCACCAGACTTAAAAGTGCTAAGTATTAGGGAGATTTCAGTGTTTAGTTGTAAATGAGACCATTCCTGCTGCTCAGTCTGGACATAAGACTGCAGAAGTGAATGAATGACCTTTGGTTGTAGAATGGTACTTCCAAAGTTCTGATGAAAAAACCATAATATATTTAAAATAACCATTAAACCCAAATTTCTGCATTAAATTATTTGGTTATTAAGCTTGGCAATAGTGCAGTGCCACAAGGCATGCAAAGTGTTCTTGGAGTGGTTTTTCAAGGTCCAAATTAATTTTAAAAAATACAGAATTTATGTTATTTTATATTGAAGATTCACATTGTATTCCACCCACTTCATGCTTTTGAGTAAGTGAAAAAAATCTCACAAGGGCTAAACATACACTGAATGACAAACAAGTAACTAAGATAAGTATCATTTTCCTTTATCAATATCATTAACTTTTACTTGGCTCCTCATTGTCATAGCCTGAGACAATGACAAGTCCTTGACTCAGAGTAAACACAAACACAGCTGAAACATCAATGTTTTATCAACATTCTTCTCACACTGAATCCAAGGCACAGTACATAACCAGCTACTAGGAAGGAAATAAAGTCTATCCCAACTGAAACCAGGACAAACATTATTCAAGAATTTCCTCCTTGCTAAAATTCTTCAAGTAGTTTTTAAATGCAAATAAGTTACATTATATTTCTCCTACAGCTACACAGACTTATTTACTTTATTTTGGCTTCAATATGTATTTTCATGCTCACGTGTTCTTCTTTTTTTTTAAGCCAAAGTAAGAATTCTGAGTTTTATTTAATGATGTACATTCCCCTGTTTGTTTTCCAAAACTTCCTTTTTTGTGTAGAATCTAGCAGATAAAAATAAACTAAAAATGTTAATTCAGGGGTTCTCCAAGGCTTTAAATCTGGGGCTTTTCCTAGTAACTCTGCTACTACATAGATGCAAAGACAGAAACCTGGTATTCAGAGAGTCCTCAGTAATGCCACGTGTCTGTAAGGTTCTTTCCTTATCTAGCAGCTGAGGACATGGCTACAGAATTTTCATAGAAATTTCCCTTAGTCTAGTTTTTGCTTAGTTTACACAGTTGTGAATATATTTAAGTTTTCTAATCAAAACCATACTGATTAATGGAGAACTTACCAAACGTGAAAAATTATCCCAGGATGAGAGTATTTTTTTTTTTTTTTTAATAAATGAGATTTTGTCCTAAATCTTCATATCTTAAATGAGTCTCTTAACCATCAAATTGCTGGTTGTACTACTCAAGAGCAGCAGAGCATGTCAGCATTTCCTGTTTAAAGTGCAGTTCATTCTGCAACTAATCTAGGTTTTTAACACCTGAATAATTCTTTGGAAGTGGAAAAGCTATTCTTACTGCTGGTTTTCCAAGCTAACATTCTCTTTATCAAATTTCCTTTTGATGAGATTTTAATATTTTTTCTTTCCGTTTTTCATTATGATTATTAGATGCAGATTTTTATTTCACAAGAACAGAATTTTCTGTATGCATTTGAATTATATATGCATAGAGAGTTTTTAAGAACAGTGAGGCATGCTTAGCCACTTACAGTTTTTCATTACTTGTTTTTTGGTTTTAAGCCCATTGATGAATAAGTGTACATTAAATTGGTAAAATATTATTACTAACTGAGGAGACCACCATTTGAAGAACTAAGGCCAAGGTTAATTCTTAGTACGTACTGATATTAGGAGGATTGAAGCAGCTAAATGAACGGCTTATCCTAGGATTAAATCAGTGAAGACCCATAAATAAAAACCAATCTGCTTTCCCCTCACCACTACCTCTTTGTAAATAGAAAGAAATTATTTAGTTATTTAACACTATTGGTTTAACAAGGATAAATGCAAGCATATACATTTAGGTCTAGGGCAGGATCTTGGAATACATATTTCCTTGTTGTGTCACAGACTTCTGCAGAAATCAGTTATGCTCAGATCCTCCAAAGACTATTTATTTGCCTGTCACTGATCACAATACCAAACATCCTTGAGAACATCAGCTTCACAGAAACAGCAGCAAATGGAAAAAACACTGCAGTGATGCATTGTGATGTTAAATACGCTACAGACCAGCTGGTGCATAAGTGGGAAAGCAATGTAAAATTTGTAAAACATGTACAAATGAGTTAAGGAGAAAAGATTTTTTGGTTTTACACTACTGTCTAACCACTACACATGAAGATCCACATTATGAAATTGAATTTCAAGAGCAGAAAAGAAAAGAAAATAATTGTATTCAACAGCACAAGATGGTGTACTGTTCTATTTTAGGAACATGCAACTGGGGAACATATTCAGAAAAAAAAAAACCCTATGTAAAATTGCATCTATAAATCTAGTGAACAAATTCAATGTCTAAAAGGGCTAGGCACAAAGTTTATCATATATTTGCAAGCAGGTACTGTCAGGAATAGTAATACAGTACTGGTTATTTATGTTCAGGTAAAGGTAGTAACAAAACTCACCTGCAGTTTAAGCAATTGCAACATCTCTGAAAAGTTATTGCAACATCTCTGAGAATTGTTACAATTCATCCACCCTGCCCCAGTGTCCGCATGTCATAGCCCAGGCCTGCTATGAAAATTGCCAGGGTATCAAAACAAAATGCTACAAGCAATTGACTAATTCTCCTTTGAGGAAAAGAGAGAAAGCATTTCTTATGATGACTAACTCCTTTATCAAATTATAATATTTATAAATAAAAATAAATATTTATCTTATCTAGGCTCTATTTTCAGTAGCCTCCTTACTAGCCTGCCCTTAGTTGAAACAGGCTACCTCAAACTGTCCAACTTTCTCTTATCAAATTCATCTTTAAACAAATCTACCTAGTCCTGTTGCCTCATACCAATTTCAAGAACTGAATATTTAGTTTGATTAATTTGAATAAAGTGGTGCAGTTTACTTGCTGTGATTATAGATGTTGTTGTGATTCCAGGGACAATTCTTTTCTGGAGAGAAAATTTTGCACCATTGTACTCTGAAGAGAAAGTGTGACAAATTACTGTAAGATTCCCATTTGTGCTCCTCTCCTAGATATTCACGAATATGCCAGAAGCTCAGTTGCTACAGTAGTTAACTACCACATGACCATCACTGAGGCTAGTCAGCACAGAACAACCTGTGTCTGCACTATCAAACTGTCTTTAAAAAGATGTGATAGCTGCCCACCAGAAATGGCATCCTACCCCACACTAGCTTCTAATGCATACACAGAAAGAGAGGGGAAAACCCTTACTAACATATACCAAAAATAACTAAATAGATAGATAAATAAATAAATGAATAATAACAGGGATTTTTCTAACCATTTAATTGTAGACAGGATTAAATTCAACTGCCTAGGAGCTTCCCCTATCAGTATTGTATTAGTATGATATGACTGTATTGTCTTGGGTATCTTCATCCCTGCTACATCTCTCCAGGACAGTCTGACTGCTTTGGAGAGGATACAGAGACAAATTTTATGCTTTAAAACTGTAATGCATTAACATTTCTTCATATCTGTCACATCCTTAAACGTCACTTGGCAGTATCTAAGCTAGATTTATTCTGTGAACAGAATACCTTAAATTCCTTTGATATCCTTCAAGTTCTGAAAGACTGATTAATTTCTTTATGTTTTGCGGAGCTGGAGGAGATTACAGACCTTCTGAGAAATACTTTAACAGCAATGTTCTAGGATAAAGAAGGGTAGCCATCACTAATGTTTTTTGTCTCAGTAAATAGTTTAAAATAATTTTCTAAATGAATCATAAAATAAGGGTTAGTTTTGTCCTTCAGAAATTCTCTCTCCACAGATGGAACTTTAACAGAAGCAGCTGGAGCTATAGTACTAAAGGAAGTGAAAACACTGCCAGTATCAGCACAAAACCTGCTGGCATTGTAGAACTACCTGTCAGAAGAAAATACTCTGGAGGCTGCAGAAGGACAATAGAAGGGAAGAAGAGAGTTTATTGCTCCTACTGTTGGCCTTAGGAGTGAAAGCAGCACTTCAGTATACTTTTAAAATAGGATTTCTGCGTTGTGTTGACTGGTTTTCTAGGGTATCTGAACTGGCTACAAATGCCCTCCTAAAATACCAAAAGCAATGATAAACTGTAACTGCTGGAGATGAGCAGGACCAAGCAGCCAATATGAGCAACCGGAAAGCTCCTGAAAATTGTGCTCATTCATTTAAAACTCCACTCTAGACTGCAGCACATACTTCAAGCTTAACAACATCCATGCAGATTTAAGTTTTTTATGTCAAGTAATGACCTGCTTATAAGAAGACAGAGTCCTTAGTTATGACAGCTGTTTCATAGCACCCAAAAGATTTTTGCATCTGGAACATCAGAGTGATCTTGATCTACCCATAATCTGAAAGTCATAGTTACCAGATGTGTTAACACTTCTTCGGAAATAACAGTGAGCAGCTTTAAGTGAAACGTTTGATTTTTGTGTTAGTGCCAAGTTAAAGTGAACATATTGTACATATAATCTCCTCCTTTGTAGTTTTAACTACAGGTTATATTTCATGCAATAGTGGAAAAGGAGTTGAGGGGAAAGGTTAACCCTTTTTTTAACAAATATTTTTTGTTTGGTTAGGCTTTTTGGTTCGTTTTCTTTTGAGTTTTACATAATCTTGTTGCAAAATTGACTGGATATTTTATACATAGCACAAAAATTTGTAACAATTATTGCTGACATCTATGTCCTATGATAAAGCCTAATTTGAATTCCGGAAGGGAAAAAAATTGGTCTGTTGGAACAGATAGAGCAATCCATGAACTATGTCAATGTTTACATCAAGTAAAAGCAATTGGTAACAGTTGAATAGAGAAAGCCTATCTTAAAATCAAAATGTGTAATCCTAACTCCTATCTAATAGGACTTTGTTCGTAATCAGAAGTCTAGATCTTCCAACAACCAGAAAAGCAGTAGAATAGTCTTAAACCTTGTTAATTGTCTTCCAGGCAGTTGTCACACAGTAATCTTCAAGAAAAACACCAACTCTGAATAACTGAGTCAATAAATACTGAACCAGAATGGCAGTTTCACTTCACCAACCACCTTCATCTGTACTTCATTCAACAATGAACTCTGACTTTAAAAAAAGAAGTCTTACAGTCCTAGTGAAAGAATTGAAATGGGCTATATTTTATGTTGTACTCTTATTCAGGAGCCATATCTACCATATGTCACAAATGCAGTGCTGAGCAAGCCATGCTGTTCTAAGATCACAAGAACTGATTTTCAATATCTGCCTAAGAAAACAGACAGAACAGGAAAAATAATCATAACCTGTCGCTGAATACAAAACATCCCATCCATGTTAAAATCCAGATTTGAGTGGAATATAGGAAAGTTATCAAAGTCAGTTTGTGATGATTGCAGTATTAATAACAACTGCAACTCAAACTGAATATCGCTAGACAAAGAAGAATCTAAAAATGATAGAGAAATTACATGGGAGAAAGAAAGCTAAAAAAATCTATGCTATGGGATAAATTTACTTACATAACAGAGCTCATGGTTAATATCTATGCATTTATTTAATATAAATAATGAAATTTTTCCTTTGTGCATTTTCTGTATCTCTTAGAGTAAATATCATATGCATATATATATACATATATACATATATATAAAGGATGCGGAAAAAACTGTATCTCAGAGAGTTCTTGACTTCAGAATACCTCTTCTTTCTTTCTTTCTTTCTTTTTTTTTTTTTTAAGGTTTTCCCTTTATCTTTTACATTGTTCAGCTATAAACCAGTGAATCTATGTCTTTCGTCATACTGGAATTTAAGCACTACAAATTCAGTCTTAATTAGTTTTATTTTGGTTGTGGTTATACTGTAAAACAAGTTAAACTCTGCTTCCTTGTTGCTAGCATCACTCTGCAGATATCCAAATGCTGAATCAGACACGACCAAACCATGAGTTTAGTTGCATCATTGGTACTCTAGATGGAAATTCTAGTCCTTGTGACAGTCAGAAATACACAAAATAAATGCCCAGTTCATCACAATATTTCTCCACAACTGCACAGCAATTGCAAGCTTCAAGAAATCTGTTTAAAGTGATATAAAATAATTGAAAGAAAACAGATAAATTCTTAGCAAAAACGTTTCTAAAACAAGTATATGCTAGAGATCAAGCATAAAATAAAATATATTCTTTTGGGAACAAATATATCAGTATATTGATACATTTGCAGCTCTGTCCTGACATAGGGAAGGACTGCAGTACAGTTCTGTGGGGTAAAATTCACTCAGTGATCCTTGTTTCAACCTGTTGCTTCAGATTTCTGCAGGAGTTGTCACATTTAAGCTGCCAGAAATGGCCAACTGAGAGAGCACAACAGTTTCCAATGACCTCTAGCTGTGCAGTCTCCAATCTTGCAATTGAAGCCCATGGTCCAGCCTTACTGGTGGCTAACATTTCTTGTAACAGACCATTTTTGTTGTTTACATAGCTGTCTTTATCAGGGATGACTACTTTATCAGCAGAGGGCAGGAAAGATCAGTAAAATAATAGTATGAGATGGTGAAGGTAATACCAGTTTAATTCAGATATTATTTGTGATAGAAAAATAATGCTGTGTAGTAATACAAAAATGATTAACAAGGAAGGGTTTTTCTCTGCAGAGTAGTAGATGGACATAATCAGTCTACTCTTTGACTTAAACCATTAGGTACTTCATACTGCTTTCAGAAAGACCACCTCTTTCTGAGATGGGGATGCGCCATTTCCAGCTCTACAGTGTAACATTTTAATCACCACAGATAAATTAAGAATTTGTTTGTTTTATGACCACCATAACTTTAACTGCTGAAAGTCCTCAATTACATGAAAATATCATGATTTGGTTGATATTTTGCTTTTAAATAAGATTAGAGGATAGCTTATTCCAGAAAAAGAACAGGTTGTTAAAAACTACGTTGAGCATGGGAACACTGCCAGTTTTGGATATTAATACAGCTGTGCTGGCAAAGCAGATCCTAAATGTTCAACCAGACCTGATCTTTCCACCACATGTCTGGAAAAAGTGGTCATTTGAAAAGTTCTTTATCCCATAGAGTTTGACTTAGAACACTTACTCAGCTAAAATCAGGAGCCAGATGATTACAAGGAGTGTTCAACTAAATAAATTGGCCTTCCTGTTTAATTATATAACAATTAATTTGAGGCACCATTTCAGACATCTTGAAAATGAAGGAGAATTTTGTTTGGTTTGCATAGTGTTGTTCTTTTTTCGGCAAAGGTGCAGTAAGAGAAGAAAAAATTGTGTTGAAAACCTATGTTAGATACTGGAAGATAAGGTGATTATTTCTTACATGCATATGAACTTCATAGTTAACGATATAGTCCTGAAATATTGACAATACTACATTTCTGCAGAAAAGATCTCTTTTTAGAGAAAATAGTCTTCATCTGAGGTAAATTTATGGTTTTTTTTTTCAATTTCTATGTCTCCTGGATCTGAACAAAATTGAAGCGTCATATTTCATCAAGTGAAAAATATCAGACAATCTGAAAATCACTCGACCTTTTCTATTGCCTTTGTATTCTTATGTTGTATAAAAGAAAAAGATTAAACACCTGGCAAATATATCAGGCTCAGACAGCTAAGTCTAGTTTCTCACAGTGAAAAGAAAATTGCAGTGCAGGGCTTCTACTAGTATCTGCATGTTCCTCACTGCCACCATTTACTTCTGTACCAACAAATGGTTCTACAAATGCAGTGTTAATGTGATGATTGGCCAGTACAGGAAGACATAGTAAACTTAATAATTAAAAAATTGAGCCTTTTGGTTATGACTAGATGAATCTGCCACACAATCAAATAAAATTAGCACAGGAGTCACAGAACACGGGAGGCCCCACAGAGCCATTGTTCCTTCACAGGGGCAACAAGAAGTGTAGTGCCACTAACCCGTCAGTAGTGAGCTATTTCCCATCAACCACTTTGATATCTAGATGACTTAATTTTCTCTAGTCCACATGGTGTTTATACAACCCAACTTAATCATGTCAGCTCATCAAGAATCCAAAGACTTTTGAAAACTTGCGTGAAGTTTTGAAGCCTCAGTCTCATTTTCAAAATTGACTTAGTTATTTGAAATCTAAGTTCCTTTGGCATGAAATGAGATAAAACAGAAAGACTGAAATACAATAGTGAGGGGAAAGTAAGAACAATTGTCTGAAAATTTGGTGTCATATCTCATCCTCCTGTTTTAAGTATAAGTAGGTCAAGATAGGATTTGCGAGTTTAGGAAGGGAATGAGTCCTCAAAATTCATGATACTTTTTGTTTCTAGTAATGTAGGTTTCCTGAGTTCACATCAAAAACATTATGTGTTTTTCTTTCCCAAACAGAATATACATGTATTATACATTTTAGAAACCTACAAATAGTTTCACGTCTGCTCCTCCCAGTTTGAAATGGTGATATGTGAATTTCTCAGGTATGTCATCTCTTTATCCTACTTGTTTTCATGTATATCTGTTTGTGCACAGACATTCAAGTTTAAAACAATTAAAACTAGAGTACATATGTCTACCTGCAATCTTTAGCTATAAATCTAACTACGTATAGTCATTACTCAATCACTTTCTCTACATAGTGCTTGCTACTCCTCCCACTCACTGTTGTAGAATGTGAGTAAATACATTATAGAAGTATAATGGTCTATCACAGCAGAAAATTATGAATACAGAAGAATTACTCTGAGACAAACACTCGTGGAATAAACCATCCATAAGGAATAATTTGTTGGCTGTGGGAAATGATTTCAGTTGTGACAAGAAACAGTAACTCTCTTAGCTAACATGGGAAGTCCAACACAGTGCAGACAGTTACCATATAAAAGCAGAAAAAATAAAAGCAGCAAATAATTTTCTGTGCCTAATTAGGTAGTTTATACATTTTTTGTGTATTTCTATGCCTAAGAAGATTCTGAAATTCACTACAGGCATTTATCATGGAATCACAGAATATGCTGAGCTGGAAGGACCCACAAGGACCATTGAATCCAACTCCTGACCCTGCACAGGACCATACCCAAGAGTCACATCATGTGCCTAAGAATTTCATCCAAATAGTTCTTGAACTCTGTCAGGCTGTGAAGAACCTCTTTCCAACATCCAACCCAAACCTCCCAATTTCAGCCCATTCGCTGGGGTCCTGTCACTGATAATCACAGACAAAAGATCAGTGCCTGCCCCTCCTCTTCCCCTCATGAGGAAGTTGTAACTGCAATAAGATATGCCCTCAGTTTCCCCTTCTGGAACTTCACATGGCTGGTGATTGCCCAGTCCTCTAATTTGTTGAGGTCTCTCTGCATGGCTGCCCTGCCTTTGAGGAGTCAACAGCTCCTCTCAGTTTTCAATTTATCTACTTTTTTTTTTCTAATTCCTTTATCTTCGGAAGATTTCACCCTAAAGTAAGAATGTATGATATGATTCACTACTTTCTGGAGGTCTGCTGTCTACAGAAAAAAACCCAAATAACTAGGTCAAACTAGACATGTAACTTCTACACAGTTGTTAAGTAAAGAGACTGAAATTTTAAAGGATTTATATACTTTTTTCCTCCTTCTACACTTGGGATCTATCATAATCAATACAAAACATGTAGGAAAAAGTGAGGTACAGTTTATCCCTTTCTGTGCAACAACAAGATTTGTTGCACAGCTTAAGTGCCAATCAGTAACATCTCTCTGGAATCAATGAAATAATTTGAAATAATTGGCTTCTGCAAGTTAAGTGAAGGCATAACTCACAACTCTTTGTTCTCGGTCATATTGTCCAGAAAAACAAAAGTAAGCATGGACTCATTTTCAAAAGTTGTTACTGCGTACCATTAAACATTGAAATAATAATTTTGAAAAATGATAGATAATTAACTATATCAGCGGGACTACTCATTTGAGCAGTTGTTTGCCTTTTAGGAAATGTGTTATAATTCCAATCAACTCCTGAGCTATTCCATGCCTTATAACTTGCCCAGACTGTCTAAATATATACACACACTCCATTTTACAAAATTAAGCAGAAGCCCAGATCTATAATAACTGGAACATATTTATTCTAAAATTTGCCATTTCTCATTTCTCCATAATTGTAATCATCTTTTTTTTTTTTTTTTTTTTTAAGTTAAGAAAGTGACATTTATGTCAGATAATACCTTATTTGTCAAGGTTGCCAAGTAACAGGCTAGAG
>JAYRBT010000093.1:11910807-11944123 GCA_036023395.1 Myiotriccus ornatus
GCCTAGCTGGGATTAGCCATGGTGCCAGTGACATCTAGCATGAGCATTTTGGACACCAAGAGAGCAGTGACAGAGAACAGAATTAGTCCAGAAGACTGAGCTATGGTTACTCCTAAAGGACCTTTTGCCATTACCTAGTATGATTTCTAACTCAGCAGAAGCTCTAGGTTTTCATTAATTAATTGTTGCTGAACAATGGCAGTATGCCAGAAGAAGTCAGAATTTAAATTTTACAGACAGAGTTGATACTGTGTCTTCAGTATCTGTGTTCATGAGCTTTTAAAAGTAGTTCATATTTCTAGTGTCTCTTGCTCTAAATTTGGATAATAGTACTGTACTGAATCCTGTCTACCAGGCTGAAAACTTTCTGTTTGTTACATTTATGCTAATTATTAAAAGAAGTAGATGGAATTCACTTGATTCCCTTCTAGTCTAATAATTAGCATGATTCTTGCTGAATATTCTTCAGGTGAAAGACAGCTGGTAGAATTTGTGGACACCTGAACTGGACATATTACATCAAAACAAGTTGTACCTGTGCTAACTTTCAGGTTCTTACGCACAGTCCATGACACCACCTCCAAAGTGCATTAATGACTTTTAATCACAATGTTGCATCAAAATCTCACATTTCTTTGATTATCCTTGTATTTCACAACTTTACTGAGGAACACCACACTGACTTATAAGCCTATACTTCAAGTTAACAGAAACTAGTTTCCTACTTCCTGATGGATCATTATTGAATACTGATATATAAATGAGTATTGTTCACTTATTTTCAGATTTCCAGGTGATCCAGAGCTGCCAGTGTACTTTTTATAATTTAAATTTCCTCTTAGTAGTTTTAGTGTATTGGTATAAATTTTACTATAATAATTATTATAATAATTTTATTTTTTCTTCTAAGGTACCAATAAAAACAATATTGGACCAAGAATAAAAGCATATGAAACATACCCACTTTGCAGTCACTGCTAAGTTGTATTTGTGTTTTAAAGTCTACCAGATTCAGTCTATTTAAAATTTAGTACCAGTTTACTGTCTTTATAAAAACACTGTCTCAGGCCTATTTCCTAGAAGTCTACTTTTTAATTTATAATTTATTTCTTTGGTAAGCAATCCCTAAAGATAATCTAGATAACCAAGGCAGTAAGATATCAAACAAACCTAAAGGTCTCTGCTTCCAAAGAAAAAAATCCACAAACCAACAAACACTTATAAGATTTAACTAGTTTGTCTTTCTTGATTTTTTTTTATGAGTTGTTTTTGTATTAGCTCAGTATTTTGGTGAGAGTTGTTTTCACACTTAGAAATCTGTACTTGAATGGTTATGGTTATTTTTCCGTCTCTCTGAGACTACTCCAGTGTTCTGTGATTTATCAATGATCCATTAAGATCTCATTGAAAGCTCTTCTGTTTTTTATGTACTTCCCAGAAAGAAAATATTCTCTCATTCCCAGATGTCAATTTAATCTTTTAAATTTTATTTCCTTTGTCAATTTACAGAAGCTTTACCTTCTAATTTATATTAATGACCAAGAATCTCCTTTTAGTTTCAAGAGCAACAGATTTCTTTTAGTTTTAGGAATTATTTCACTTAGCTCTGCCTGTGAATACTTCTCGCCGATGGACAACTTGAAAAGCAGTCTGATTTTTTCGATCAATAATAGGCTGCTGAATGTGATGCTAAAGCTGAGATTGTAGCTCTCACTGGAACCCAAATAAAGAAATACTATAGTTTATATATGTATGTATCTGATTGATTTGTTTACTACAGCTAGGAGAAAAAACATACATTAGTAGCCATGCATATGTAAGATTAAAACTGTATTAATCTACATTCATGCAAAGTAAACAATAAGGCTATTTTTTTACATATAAATTACTGAATAGATTATCTCACTACTACTGACATAGCATAGACTCCTGTGGATAAGTCCTCCAATGTAAGCTTTTTTTTTTTTCTCCACAATATTGCCATTTCCCATAAAAAAAGAATCCATTACTCCCAACTCTATTTATACTCATTTTGTAAGACAGTGATGCATGCAGGCAGCAAAAGAACTCCGAAAACACAGAGAACCCAGCAGCTTAAAACCAACATCTGTAGTGATCCTGAAAATCCGCAAGAATTACGTTCACATTCCAATGCACTAGTGCTATTGATAAACAGGTAGTTGCCTCTCTGAGTGTCTACAGTACCTAAGATCACAAAGACAGTCTTTCAAAAGCTGCAGGACACCAAAATGATAGAAACCTATGCATAAGACATGGATAGTGAAAAGTCATTCTGGATATTAAGGCTATTTAATAGTCTGAAAACTGCAGAAGTGTATGATCCCCCAATCTAAAAGATATATATCTTAAATATAATGTAAGATGTATAATATATATCTTATATCTTATATCATATATGTATATCTTCAGTTAGAGAGCAACAAATATAATTACTCCATGTTCAGTTCCTTTATTCATTTTAGTCTTGTCTCCTTCCTCTAAAGAACTCTTCTTGACTGCCTTGTCAGTTTTATCTTGGAAGGGAATTACAGAACAACCTGGAACGGAAGGGACTTTAAGGATCATCTAATATCAACCCCCTGTCATGGGCAGGGACACCTTCTACTAGATCAGGTTGCTCAGAGCCCCATCCAGCCAGTCCTTGAATATATCCAGAGGTGGGATATTCACAGCTTCTCTGAGCAACCTGTGACAGTGCCTAACCACCCTCACACTAAAGAACTTTTTTGCAATATCTCATCTAAACCTACTCTCTGTCAGTTTGAAGCCATTCGCCTTTGTTCTGTAACTAAATGCCCTAGTAATTAGTCCCTCTCCATCTTTCTTGTGGGCCCTCTTCAGGTAATGGAAGACTACAATTAAGCCACCCTGAAGCTGCCCCTTTTCCAGGTTTACCAATCAAAATTCTTTAAGCCTTTTCTCATAGGAAAGGCTCCATCCTCCTGATCATCTTGTTAACCCTCCTCTGGACTTGCTCCAACAGGTTCATGTCCTTTCTGTGCTGAGACCCAGAGCTGGATGCAGCACTGCAGGTGAGTCTCACCACAGCTGAGCGGAGGGGCAGAATCCCCTCCCTCACTTGCTGCCCACACTGCTTTGGATGCAGCCCAGGACACACGGCTTTCTGGGCTGCCAGTGCACATTGATGGCTCATGTCCAGGCTCTCATCCACCAGTTCTCCCAAGTCCTTCTCAGCAGGGCTGCTCTTGATCTGTTCATTCCCGAGACTGTGTTGATATCGGGGATTGCCCTCAACCAGGTGCAGCAGCTGGCACTTGATTTTGCTAAATCACATGAGATTCCCATGGGTCCACTTCTTAAGCTTTTCCAGGTCCCTCTGTATGACATCCCACCCTTCAGCTGCACTACTCAGCTTTGTGTCATCTGAAAATTTGCTGAGGGTGCACTCAATTCCTTCATCTATGTAAATAATGAAGGTATTAAATAACACTGGCCCCAGTACAGACCCCTGAGAGGCATCACTTTTCTTTAATGTCCTTCGGAACTCTGAGCTCTTGACCACTATCCTGAGAATGTGACACAACATCTCAGGAACTCCTAAGCTGTGCTTCAAGTCTTGTTTAACCAAAATATGGTCCTGACTTCAGAAAAAAAAAGGATTATGGACATTTTTCCTTCATAGTTACTCTAAAGACTAAATATTTTTAGAGGAAATGAAATGTCCTTTAAAAAAATCCAATGTTTGAACTGAAAATGTTTAAACGCCTGTCTCAGACAGAGAAGAAAATCTTAATGAATACCCGAAAAGCCAAGGAATATATTTCTTCTGCCTTGAATGACATGTCCTTGAGATGGGGAAAGTAGCTATAGGTTGCCATACTGACACTGTTTTCCTTATCCCACTGGGCCTACAAATATCATATCTACAGGTCATATTACATCTACTAAATATAAGTACAAACCACTGACACAAGCAGTTCATCCTACTTGCCAGACATAACAATAATTGTTATTTTTGTTGTAAGTGTTTGTTTGCTTTGTTGATTTTTAAAATATCATATAATTCCAGTATATTCTGTTCATTTTGCCTACAGAGTTTACAATCTTTGGTTTTTTTTAAACTTTTTTTCTTTAGTTTACGTATTACATATATTTTAGACTTTTTAACTGATCATCTTTTGTCTTGGAAAGAGATACTGCTTCTACCATTGCTAGCATATTTTCTAACAGCAATTTGAAGTAAAACAGATAAAGCAGGTGCCAGCCAATATGAATGAACATTGAAAGTTTTATTTTCCCCCCTGATTTGGCTTTTATTATCATGAATGATTATACTTTCAGCATGGAGAAGTCACATATATATATTGTATGGCTATATATTATTTAAATATATTTATAATATATTATTTAAATATATTTATAATATAATATATTTATATATTATTTAAATGTTAGAAGGATAGAAACAAAAATAGCATAATTTGTGTGAACAAATTGCCCTAAATGCAAAACACCATCTACTGACAATTTTACTGTATTGTGGCATGAAATACATTAATTAATCTACCAACACAGTAGACTGTAAGACTGTAAGAAAATCGTTATGTTAATTGGTTTCTTGAATGAGAATCAATGACTCATTAATCTCATTCACATCAGTCTGCAAACACTATTCTATGTCCTGTGAAATAACGTGTAACATTACAGGGAATACAACACACCACACAGAGAAAATTTTCACCCCTATTAACTCCACTCAATACACATTGCTGTTTGCATTTTTGTGCCTAGAGAGTAAGACTAACATGGTGAATGAGAAGGAAATGCACACCATACAGTGTGTTTTTTGCTTCTGCTCCCTTCTGACCTTTACTCACGTGACCCTGAATATATTCAGAATTTTGCCTAAGCAACTGCTATGAGGAGAATTATGCTATGCTGATGATACTGAACCAAGCAATTTCAGACACTTCTATAAGGTAAGATTTGTGGAAGAGAAAATAAGAATGCTGGAAGGGTGAGACCCCAGAACACATACAATACATTGACGACATCATTGTATGGGGGGACACAGCAAAGGAAGTTTTCAACAAAGGAGAGAAGATCATCCAGATTCTCCTCATAGCCGGTTTCGCCATCAAAAAGAGCAAGGTCAAAGGACCTGCCAGAGAGATCCAATTCCTAGGGGTGAAATGGCAAGATGGAAGGCGCCAGATTCCAACCGACGTCATCAATAAAATCATAGCAATGGCTCCACCAACAAACAAAAAAGAGACCCAAGCTTTTCTGGGAGCCATAGGCTTCTAGAGGATGCACATCCCCGAGTACAGCCAAATTGTGAGCCCTCTTTATTTTGTGACCCATAAATTATTCCCTTCTTTATTCTTTATGAGAATAAAAGGCTCTTCAGGGTCTGAATACGGCCTTAACTTCGTGGTAAGTTCACTATCACTTTTGCAAAATACTAGAGATCATTTCATACTAATTATACTACTATACTAGAGACTATCATATGCTAATGTCCAGTGGTTCATCTGATCTAGATGCTGATTTGGGGCTTTTATTAGTGAAAGTTTAGACTCTTTGTCCAGATAAGGGGGATTAAAGAGAATCATAAATTTAACCATGAACTAAGATAGAAGTAATAGAAAATTCACGAAAGGTGATCCAAACTTCTCAGTCCACAAAACTTTGTCCTGGTGATTGTACAAGACAGCCCAGGGTACTAGAATTAATCTTCCCACTAACACTGCAGTGAGCCACTTGGAAATGCCCAGTGTTAGTTGATTCGGTGGTGCAGAATCACAGAACCACAGAATGGGTCAGGTTGGAAGAGATCACAGTGGGTCATATGGTCCAACCTCCCTGCTCAAGCTGGGTCATCCCAGAGCACATTCCACAGGATTGTGTCCGGGTGGTTCTTGAATACTGCCGGTGAGGGAGATTGCACAGCCTCTCTGGGCAATCTGTTCCAGTGTGGGTGTAAAGTTCTTATATTCAGGTAGAACTTCCTGCACATCAGTTTCTGCTCACTGCCTCTTGTCCTATTGCTTGGCACCACCGAGAAGAGCCTCATGACACTCATCCTTCAGATAGTTATAGACATTGATAAGGTCCTCCTCAGTCATCTCTTCTTGAGACTGCATAGACCCAGGTCCTTTAGCCCACCATCGTAAAAGAGATGCTCCAGTTCCTTAACCATCTTCATAGCCCTTCTCTGGTCCTGCTACAGGAGCTCCATGTCTCTTGTGCTGAAGAGCCCAGAACTGGACACAGCACTCTGGATGTGCCTCACCAGGTCTGAACAGAGGGGCAGGATTACCTTGCATGACCTGCTCTTCCTTGGACTTCACACAAATGCTTATATTTATCACTGTATTTTGATAGAAAATACCAGTATGATTTTTAAGAAATTTGCAGTATCAGTTTAAGTCAGGTGAATTCTTCAGGCCTTTGACTGTGTTACTAGAAGCCTTTTCTGTTTGCCAAACCAAAACTGATCAATATTGTACTTGATTTTACAACTTAATGATAAAACCATTACTTTCCTTATATCAAAGTTTATTGTGAATGTTTAACCATTCAGAAGGAACATTTCTGTGGATTTCCCAGTTTGTGTTAACACATGTCTATCTAAATAACTCTTTTTTTTTTCCAAGTATGTAATATAATATTTTTATATATTATTTTAACCTTTTATTTAATTTGAAGGTAGAAACATAATGTAAAAAATATAATTTAAATTAAGAGCTGTGTAATGACACAGAAGACCCGATGTGGCTTATTAAGAAAACTTATTCAGAAATCAGCACATAAAAACTACTGAATTTGTGTGATGAAGATGGAGAAATTTCACTTAATTAGATCTTCTAAAGTTCAAAAATCGTATGCCTCTGGTAACAAACACACACACACACCGGAAATAATAATTTCTGGTTTCTTCAGCTCTGTAATTTGCTCTTGTTTCTAGCAAATAATGCCTTGCTGTGCATAAATAAGTTCAAGATGCTAAACATCCTGAGACACATTCAAGAGATTTATCTTAGATTTTAGCATCAGTGCCAATTTTTGTCAAATGCCTTATAAAGACAGAGATGCATAGATGTATCCATGAATTCTAATTCACTGCCTAGTTTGTTTGCTGTTACTACTAATCAGAGTTACAACCTCTGTTGCTATTGCATATCATGATTCCTGCCTGTAAAGATCCTCTAATGGTAATGATCCAAATATCATCAGTTTTATAAATTGCCTGCATGCCTATGTGCACCCACATATTCATTAGAATGCTTGTGTGATATTTATTTGCAGGGCTGTCTGTTTGCTCATTCTGTTCCTGCCTCACAGCAAGAAAGGAGAGATAACAGGAAGGGCACAAGTGAGGAAACTTGGGGATCAACATAAAGACAGTGTAATAGGAGAAGGAAAGGGGAAAACAAGGAGCAGCACAGAGGAAATCCCTCACCACCTGCCACAAGCAGATTAGTGCTCAGTCAATTTCTCAGCCGTGGCCGCATTGGAAGCTAAAAACTTCCTTCCTTTCTGTCTCAGGTTTTAATGGTGAGTGTGACATTTTATGGCACAGAACGCCTTTGGGTCAGCTGTCCCAATTATGTCCTTTCCCACCTCCTTGCCCACCCCATTGCACTTGCTGAAGAAGTCACGTGCATGAGAGCAGTGCAGAAAACGCTTTTATGTAGAGATGGCCCTGATGCTGTGGAAGCACTGTTTAGCAACAGTCACAGCATCAGTGGGTTATCAATACTCGTTTACTGACAAATCAAAAGCACGGCACCGTATGGTCTGCTATGAAGAAAGTTAATTCCATTTCAGCCAGAGTCAGTACTAAGTCACATTAGTAGTCTCTTCTGACCCACTAGCCCTAAAGCACAGTAAGAAGTAAAGAGTCTACATAGTGTAGAGGATACTTAGAAAGCAGGCTAATTAGAAACAAAGATAAAATTACCTGTTAAGTACCCAGGTAGTCTGGACTCTCGGTAAAACCCTAACATAAAATAATGTACTTATTAATTGATGTGAGGGGATCAAAAATCAAAAGTATATACAACCCACAAACTACTTTGCTCTAGCCAGAAGCATTTAACTTGTATCCAATCCCAAATGTTAAAGGTATAATAAAGCTAAATTTTACAAAGGTTTTACAGAGGAATAAGGTCTTTCCTCTCCATGAAATTTTTTACCACAGAGAAACAGGAACCCTGCAACATTATGACTGCCATTCTTTCTGTTTAGTCTGTAGGGTGTGCCTCATAATGGGGAGCTGCATTTTCCCCAGGTAGCTCCAGCAGTAATTAAGGAAGATTGCAAAATTCAGTCAGGTACGAAATACCTGAATAAATGGTTCTGGGATCAATATTCTGAATAGCAGAGGGCAGGCACCTCGGTGAATATTCAAACATTTTATAAAAACACACAAAAAATGAAAAATATTTTGGAGCAGCACTCATTACTTATCATAAGGAGCATAGCCCTGGGAATCTGGATTTCCGGCTGCTACCCTACTAATTTGGTGTCCTAAAGCACTACTAGCAAGAGGTAGACTGTCCTTCTATCAGTAGGTTAACTGAGAGAAAAAACACATAAGGTGAATAGTAATCACCTAGCAAACATTATGATCAGCTGGTAAGAATTGCAGTTCAGAGCTGAGAAATGCATGAGCATTAAAGAAAAAATCAAAATATAAAGAAATATCTCTCGTTCTTTCTTTATCAGACACTTACAAATCCACACATGCTTCCAGAACATATAGATACTTTTCTGAGTGGTACCTAGAGAAAGTATAATTCTGCACTTCAAATAGGGTTGTCAGAATTTAATGGAGACAATTCTTGTGACAAAAACATTGACAATAACAGCAAAGGACCACTATAAAAGTGATTAATTACAGTAATACATGAAGTAGAACTAACAACAGCACATGATCAGACAGTATTATGGATAAATATATCTATATTTAAAATGTATTTACTGCAATGTCTCTATTATCAATTAGCTAGGGAACTTGTTAGGCTCTGCTGATAACAGAGGAGCTATTGAGTGTAACTGCTTTGCCGTTTCATGGCTTCTCTGAAATGGCAGCAGAGAGTAAGTGTTGGTATTAATCCACATAATGCTAAAACATTCCCAGCTTACTCAGTTATGCCAGTTATCTTGGGATATTTAGCCAACCCTCCCTGCGAATGTATTAATTCTGTGCTTGAAAAGGTAGGTCTGGCCCCTAAAACTTCTATGTTTCAGTTCTTTAACCACAACAAGAAGAATATTGTTCAACTGTGGGAGTATTGTGAGAATGACTTCACCCTTGTACTGCAACTCTGCCAGGCTGACTTCATAAATATGATAGGTATGTTAATAAAACCTTATATGGCTCTACAATTAGCAAAAATACGTAGCTTACATATATACGTATATTATATATGTATACATACACACTACTGCAATAATCTAAAAATATTATTTTCCATTCAAGGGTTTCATTTTTAAAACCAAGAGAATCCTAAATATTTCTAAAAATACATAATTTGCAATTGTCTACAGTTACTATGCAGCAGTTAAAAATTCATGTCCAGGGATGGAAACAGACACATAAAAAATATAAAAAGCATTAGAACTGGAATCAACATAAGAACAGATTTATCATTTCAATCCTATGGCTAAAATTATTCTTATAGTTTATCTAAAAATGTGTTACAAATTCAGATATCTCAGAATATTTTTCTTTCATGATACTTACAATATATTTAACATACGAGATATAACACCAGTTGTGAATTCAGTAGAAAATGCAGCCTTTATTTTTATGATTTTAAAGATGTAGCATGGTATTTTCTCACATGAGTTTGTCCCCAGATAAAAAAAATTCTACTGGTTTTAAGTAAAGATTTATTTTTATTGGTGGGGAACAATCTCATATAAATAAAAAGATAGGATTAAGATTACCTGATCATATTTGATGTTTGTTTGGTTGGATGGTTTGGTTTGTTTGTTTTATGGTTTTTTAATTTCCAGCAGTTTCAGTTTGCAGAATATCTCTAAAAGCATAGGGAACAAAATTTGGAATCTCTGATCTCAAGAAGAGAAACAATAAAATAAAATAAAATAAAAAGAATATATGGAAGTGTAACATTAAACAATCAAAGTAATACACTTCTTAGTACAAAGTACCTATCCCAATAGAGATGCAGACCTACTGAAACTGAAGATAGAAAACTATCGTGACAGGTGTAGAAGAGAGGTCATGCAGTATACAATGGTGTTTTAGAAAAGCAAAACCCAAAACTTTTCCAGGCTATAGCTCTGGCACACAGTGGTGTCCAGTTGCCTATGAAGACTACAGTTCTATTTGGCAAAACTCTCTCTCAAAGTCAATTAATTGCTTTTGAGATTTTATGCAAAACATTTTTGCAAATCCAAGAAAAAGATAAAAAAAGAGGCATCCTTCCTACACATTAATAACATGATCTTATCAGCTGAAAGGAAATTATGTTTTGTTTTTGAACAACACAGCTGAGAGAATGTTAAGAACACATCCAAAATTTCACTGGAGAAACCTAGTAGATGCATACGCTGATAACAAAACTGCTAGAGTTATGCACCTAATTCTTTTTGTGATTCAAATCATGCTGGATGTGATACTGGGCACTCACAAACTGGGCAATTGTATCATCATCATTGCAATGACTTGCAAGTCCAGAACATGAGAAATACCATGAGGAAATTTGAAGCAAGGTGTCGGAGTATCCCCTGTTCCTATCACTTCATCTGATGATGGAAACATATCAACTACAAGAACAACAAAGCACTGGAAACGTTATCCTTGTTTCTGTTACACCTGTTACAATTGCTAAAATCTTTGCAGAAAGAACTTCAGATTTGAATATTTGAGCAAAATTAAACCTCAAACAAAGTTATCTGTTGATACCAAACCCCTATATTTTTATTTTATTAATTGTTGAGAGATGCAAAGAGAAAGAGGAAAAAATAAGAAAAAGTTGGAAAAAGGTAAGATTGCTTTTAGAAGCATCTACCTTTCTGCTGAGCTGGTGTGGCGGGGCAGGGGGGTCTTAGCAGCTTAATTCTCTGGAATGCAGCCGAGATGTGTGGCTTTGCCACTTACGTCTGACCATGTCTCAGGCCGTGCGGGGTCCCAATTCTCTGTCAGCAGCACCTTTAGGCCCTCTGTAGGGGTTGAAGGATAAGGTGTAACTCACGCACGTGGCATGGTGGGTGTCAGTTCTTTTCCAGGCCAACACAGTGTCAGTCTGCGGTGCCGGGCAGGCAGCACGAGGTGGCAGAGAAAAGGTGAGGGGCGGGTGAGTAGAGATGCTTGGCTAGGGTAACCTGTTCTCCCTCTCTCTGTCCTCTTCCTCTTCCTGATTTTCCAAAATTTGTCCCCAACTTTTATAGAGTTTAAAGGAGGTTGTATGTGGTTTCTTGGCATGTAGCCCTATTCAGATATTCAAAGAGATACGATAACCGTAAATAATAACAGGACCTTTTGGTAGGAAAACTCCAGCAAGAAACTATGGTAAGGGCATCTGGCAGGAAAACGGACAGAGAATTTTTGGTAAGAAGTTCTGACATGCAGAAACAAGGGCAAAACCTTATATTTGGCATTTCTATATTATTTGTTTGTCACAGCAGCATGGTAGATATTCCTACATGGGATTTAATTGTAAGTAGCAGTAAAACAAAATACAGGGAATGGACCACTATTGCAAGTTATGAATAAAAAATAGCATATAAATGTATAAAGAGAGGTTGTATATTGACAGTATTTATAAAGTAAAATAGGAAATTCAGACCTCCTGTATTGCAAACAAACATTTCAAAACGCTTGACAGAAGTTTTGCTTTTCTTGCTTCAGGGTGATAAGGAATTTCTTTGAGGTCAGAAAGCTTTCCACTAAAGTGTTGTATATCTAGTAGTTGTGATTCAGAGGAGTTTCATGTTTTTGAGAATTTTGTCCACTGATTCAAGGATGATACTATACATTAGATAAACCATTACACTACTACAACACTGCTGTTTACATGTTCCTGACTATTGTTCATGATCTTGTCAAAACACAAGACTTTCTTCAGTCATGCCTTTTGTGACCGAACTTTGACAAATAAAAGACGTATTTGAAATGCCATTAAGGAGTGAAATATCTACCAGATAGCTCTGATAGCTCTTTTGATTTTTAAACACCGGAAGTGTTTCTACTGTTTGGTAAATTTTGAAACATGAAACCTTTTAAATGCATGTTTTCCTAACCAACTTTTTCTTTCACAGTGACTAGCCTTGAGATTCAGATTAAGCAGAAGTTTAGTAAAAGCTGAGTGAACACCTATTGGAAAAAAAACTTCAAAAGTGGTTGTAACAATGAGGTGAATTTTCCTTCATTCATATTATACTCAAGATTTCATAGTACTGCAGCTGTACTGAGCTTCTCTCTCGCTTGAAATCTAGAGTTCACACTAAAATCCCCCTTCTGCCAAAGACAGTGTTAACTCGATTATGACTTTTAAAAAGTATTGTTCTTCATGAATGGGACTTACAGACATACCTGAGGTGATGTATGAATGCTTCTTCAAAAAGACATCTATTTAAGCAAGGGTGCACCAAGTTAGTGTTATAGGTTTTTAGCTTAGGTTTTTATTTTCTGGTAACTCTTCCAAAAATACACAGGAAAAAAAAAAGTAGCCTATAATTAAGTGGCTAAATTTTTTCCCATTTTGGTCACGTGGCTTTCAGCCTTTAGTAACATGAACATTACAAACTGAAAAGGTCTCATTAGTGTAGAAACACACATACTGTCTACCACTTACCTAGCCTGAAAAACCTGAGATCTAGTCTGCAAAATTTTACTGCATTTGTGTTACTGATGATTCTATGGATACCTAGCAGTACTCTTTATCCACAGGATGAAGTCAGGATATGTGGGCTTTCTCTCAAGATTATGTCAAAAAACTTGTGTGTTACCTTATCCTCTTAATATTCCCAGCTTGTAAAGTGGTATAATAATGCTACAGTTACTGCAATGTTACATGACTCATTTTATTAATGTAAGTAAGGAATTTGTAATATTCTTGGATGAAAAAGTGTAGAAGATTTTTACTGCTTTAGATGATCTCTAGCCTCTAATATTCTAGCTCGTAATTCTTGAAGTCACTTGTGACAGGAAAGTGAATATAGTAACAGTCCTCTTGCCTGAATATTACCACTGCCCCAAACAGAGTATTGGCAAAACAGGTTTTCTACATTTTAGAGACACTAGACAAAAAAGACCAGCTGTATGTCATTTATGCTGCTCTTTCAACTCGCATTTTCTTTGTTCAGAAATATGTGGAATAACAGATTCATCCAGGCTTCTAGGTCAGAGTCACGAACATCTCCTTGTCTAGGTCAGCATAAATAGTTTCTAAATGAAGGATAATAAGGTAGAATGATCATCCTCTATGTTTCTGCAGTGAAAAACTCTGATGGCAGAGTTTCATTATGGTATGGAAAACTAAACCCAAACTCCACTAAAGACAATAATAGTTGCATTATTATTCTCAGTAAAGCAGATCAGCCAAAATTTTCGTGTCTCAATGCATAGTTACTAAGAACATGCGTGCCAAGTATCATATAGATTCATTAAGTACAAGTTTCTGCCTATTATTTACTTTGGGTTTGATATTGTTTTTAACTGCTATGCACCCTTCAAGTAATTGATGAAGCAAATTCCATCAATCAGATTTTTAAAAATTGAGATACAAATGTTTTGGAGTTTCATATTTGCATTTTTATTATATTAGGAGTACCAGTTTGCTGATCTGTCACATTAGTTGAGGACAGGAAGCAGAAGTAAATTGTAACACAATGAGAAAGGATTGTGCATATTTTTGTTACTTGCAGCACAGAACTAATGGAGAAAATGATTGTGCAATCTGAATAATTTTAAAGAAATTAGATTACTTTAAAATACATTTAAGGAATATTTAAGAATAAATTTCATACAGTTTAAGCCATCTGTTTTTTAGCCTCCTGAACTGTGAACTTGGAAGTACTGACATATAGTGTGCACCCACTTGTTCTTTATTACCTAGCAGTTTTGTGTTGTGTTCTATGTGAAGGTCTATAACACTCTGACTTGTGTGACCCAGAGAAAAAACGAGAAAGCATCTTTTTCTGTATTTGTGAAGCTGAACATCCTTAAGACCAGCTATCAAATTTAAAAAATGTCAAAGTATTTAAGGATATAGCTACCTAAAATGTGAAACAGATTACTTATTCCGCAAAGTATTACATTGTGACATTTTGTAAATGAAGCATCCCATAATTACAGAAAAAAGCTGTAATTCTGGGTCACTGCCAGGAATTTAAATCAGTGTACATTTTTTGTCTTCACATGGACGAATTTGCATAGAATGTGTCGTGTTTCTGAAAATTGTGTCACTAGATGGTAAGGCATAAATAAACAAATAAAAAAAACCAAACTGGTTTTGTGGAGACTGAAGTGTTTTGTAAATGGTGTTCTTACTCACAGCACTGACCATTAAAAATTCTTTGTAATAAACAGTGTTACATGAATTAAGCAAAGGAAAAAAAAAAGAGAAGAAAGATTGATGGAAAACCTGACTCTAAATAAGAGATCAGGCAAAGGTAATGTTTTTAAATCCTTGCTTGTTTGTGATTTATCAATTTTTGGGACATAATTTAATTTTATAAATTCATTTGATATGATCCTACTGATATATATGTGATTTTGTATCACAGATTGCTGAATGCAATTTTTCACATCATATGACTATTCACGTTTAGATGAGAAGTAGCGTAAGAGTATTTTTCCTTAAATACATTGTAAGACCTAAAATATTATGCTTTTTGAACTTTTATGAATTTATGACAATTTATGACAATTCATGACAATTAGCTGTCATGCTCTGTCTCACAAATATATCTTTGTTTAGCCAAATGCTTTTAAAAAATATTAATATATTTGCTTATGATTACTTATGTTTGCTTATGTTTACTAATATAACTCCTCTTGAATACTGACAATTAATTAAAAATATGTAATGGAGAAGCCAGCATGGAACAACCAGTGGGTCACAGGCAATTACGCTGTGGAACTCATGATGGTGAAAGTTATTACCTGTGGAGGAAGGAGAAGCACTTCTTGCTTTGCTTCAGATTGTTTAACAAGATGCCTTCTCACCAAATACAGAATAGGATTAAAGAGAGTACTGAGTCCTTTAAATACTGATACAGTATAAAATAATCTAAATTTGCCATCAGCCATCACTCAGAGGTAGGGAGAGGTAATACAATTCACACTTGTACAAAGAGATGTGTTTATCTGTGCTGGGAAGATCTTGCAATTGTTTGCAGTTGGAGAGCAAGATACAAATAAGAACATTGATTGTAAAATATAAGAAGCCCTTCTATATTCAGTGGTAGTGTGATCTCAGTTGCAGAACAGTTTCCAGTTCGGGATGTAGCAATTCAACAGCATTAGGACACTAATGAAGAAGTTTCAGAAAAAAATCAAAAAGAATGTGCCAAGGTTTGAGGACCAAGGCAGAAGAGCTGGGAGTTACTTAACGTGAAAAAGGAAGACTGGGGATCATGCAATTGTAGTCTTAAAACACTAAGAAGCTGTAGCAAAAAAGAAAAATACAGTATGTTTTCCATGTCTAGAGTGAATAGAACAAAAACTAGTGATCTTCAGTTGCAGTAAGGAGTATTTGGTTTCAGTACTGACAAGGAACTTCCTATGATGCCAGTAGAGAGCAATGGAACAGGTTGTGTGGAGACAGCAACTCGGTTACTAAGAAAAGGCTGGGTAAATCTCTTAAGGCTGCTATAAATATAAGTGGACTTAATTAGAGGTAGGACCAAAAATTTGATGATTGAGCTCTTGAACACCCTTCAGCCATATGTTTCTGTGATGCAGAACTAGATGAGAGGAGGAAAAGAATAAATATAACTTTCTTATTAAAATGCCTCCTATGAGTTATTTCTCTGTCACAAAATGTTCTTAGGTGAAGATCACAAATGCCAAAATTATATGAGACTTAAATTATTATGAGTAACAGATGCAGAATTACCAAACATGGATCTAAACTAAGTGCTTCTGGTCTTGATATTCCTCTAGTGTTTGATATGAGAACAGATTTCTACCACACAATAGCAATTTAAATAAAGAGTTTAAGTAAATATTTAAACGGATTAAATAAATATAATTTCTCCTTTTTTTTTTCCTCCACCCCCCCCAGAAGAACTACAAATAATTGTTCCCAATAGTAACATAAGTCTATGGGTTTGACCAGAAAAAAAAAAATTCACCTTTTTTTTTTTTCTCTGTCAAATCTAGGTAAAGCTAAAGAATCATAATTAAATGTTTATTAGGATACATTAGGTTTATTAAGATATTTTAAAAGGCCTATTTAAAAAAAAAAAAAAAAAAAAGAAAAGAGTAGAAAACCAAGCTAGTATACAGAAAAATGAAAAATATGAAAAATATAGGGTCATAAAATAAAAACTAGTATGATTCATGGACTTGCTATCACTAATTTTTTAATAAATTAAAGGCAATTTTCATATTTGTAAGTCTGTAACTCATTTATTCGGAAAGATGTGACACTAGACATTAGACAAATCTTCATCAACAAAACAGTGGAGAGAAATGAGAAACAAAAAAAAGCTTACTGATCATGAAAAAAGTATAAATATCTACTTTATTGAAGAAGATTAATGAATACAGGAATAGTTGAAAATTGAATTGCATCATGGATGAGACTTGCAACTGAATAAAATCTGGGGTTTTAAATGTCCATTGTGTTGTGAAAAGTGACCTTAATGAATAAGAATGCAACTCATGTCACTGTTGTTAACTGCAATCAAGCATTTCAACAATGATTTCATTTTCCAATGTGTCTTAGAAATACATGAAGTTATCGGTTGTATGACAGTAAAGAAACAATGTCAAAGGACAAAAAAAACCCTGGAAAATAATAACTTCATGTTTGTCAAGACTCAAGACATAACAGAAAATTCATAATATTATCACCAATCATTTATGAGTTTTGCAGCATAAATCCCGTTACAAAAACTTTAGGTGTGAGAATAAATACAAAAATACAAAACTTCTGCTTATAAAACAAAGCTACAAGCCAGTGCTTCCAAACAGCACTGTTATTTCTGCATTAGAGATAACATTTGTGTTTCAATATAGAGCTCTGGGATGGGATCTCTATTTAACATTTACATCTGTGTAACTGAAGCTTTGCTAAATGACTCACCAGAAAAGCTGCCAGCCTTCTCATTTGGTGGCAACAAACCTCTCCTAGCAGCTAATGTTACATAGCCTGTCTTCAGCTTACCTCTTACATTCAGAAAGTGAAAAGCAACAGAGAAACTGAACTCAGCACTGATTTGGGTGCCTCACATGCAGTAGCATTGACCTGACACATATCACAATGAGAAACTCTCAACAATCTCAGGACTGTTGGGTTTTGTGTACAAAAACCCCAGTAATTTTCATTATACAGATTACAGGATTTAAATTTTCAAAATATTTATTTTTAAATATCTGTTTTCCAGCAGATAAGGGCTCAGAAGGACTGAGAGTTGCCACAGCCAAAAGTAATCCAATTGCAAAAATTTAGTTCTGGTAGGTGCCTGACAAAATCAGGCAGCCAAGTAGCTGTATAAGCCAAGTGATTTAACCTCTTATGCAGGAATATTTCATGTGAAAGTCATATTATTTAAATGTGCTTCTTAGTGTGAAGATAAAATAATAAATAATGTAATATAATGTATTATAATGTGTGTTATATAATTATATAATATATATGATATATTACATATAATAATACCATATAGTACAAAATATAAGAAAATAATAAGTATAGAATAAAAATAATTTGGAAATTCGAATGAGTTTTGAAATTTGATTAAACTGTTGCTGAACTTGGTAGCAGAGATGCAAAGATTAGCTCATGCTGCTGGTACATGAATTCCCACAAAGTCTTGACATTTTTATACAGAAGCAGACAGACTTATTTGCAACTGTCAAATGCCATGAAGTCCACATCGTGGCTTCAAACTTTAGGAGAGAGTAAGTTACACAGAATACGATAAGTAAAATGTTACCATGACCAAGACAATCTCTTCCTGGCACACAGGTGGTGTCTTTTTCTTCAATTTATCAAAACTGCTCAGCTGTACAGCACAAGCTATCCACAGTTTTCAGCAGAGTGGGAGTTCATAGCAGAGCAGCCCAGAATTCACTCATTTGCAGCAAGGTACTGTTTTATAGTCCTGTGCTATATGCTGTGAAGAATAAAAAATATCTTATCCTACATTCATTGCATGCTTGTCCATCTACATCAGCAGAAGTAGTGGGGCCATTTTGTAAAACTGACAAACCTGACATCTGACTGTCACACTGTAATCCTGTATTCTAAGGATTATTTTCTCCTGCAGTCATTAATGTGTCAAATATATATTTAAAACACACATATTTATTCTATCTCTGAGCTAAGAGAACACAAAATAATGCATGTTCAGCAGTGAATTGATTGATATAGATGAAGGTTGTGTTGCCTAAATGGCTGTGGGGAAAAAAAGACTCCAAGCCAAATTAGGTAGGAGATAAGATAAGGATGCAAAAGGCTTTAATGAGCCCCCAGGCTTCCAGGAACAGTCACCACCTCGTGCCCCTGAATACCGGTGTTTTCAGTTTTTATAATGATTTTCACCCAGTTGTGTCCGGCCACCCCCCCAGCTCTGCCCCCCGACACGCCTCTCGGGAATTGGGTCTGGGGGTGTTTTGGGACCCCCTCTTCTTCATCTTCATCTTCCTCAGAGCATGTAATGTTCTTGGAGGCTTTCCAGAGCTCTAGGCCTGACGGTTGTTGAGTCTATTGTTATATCTTCTTGTGTAGGGTTAGGGTGTTCTCTACAATGCTACCTTGAAAAAGAGACTAAATAAATTAATGGAATTTATGGGAATTGATATGGGAATGGGTAACAGGGTTTGCTATGTGTGGCTGGTATGTTAAAGGGTAAAGGGATAATATGCTGCTACTCTAAAATCTACGTTTACTACATAACTACTTCTAAGATCTACAAAAATTAAAAAATCCAAACTCCAAGGTATCAGCTGCCACTGTCAGTGCCAGCTCTTCCGAGTTTCTGTATTTCACTAAATATAAATATCTATATGCAGTCTATAAGTTCATACTTACAAATACAAATTTTAATTATATTGTAATGACAACTCAGTTTCTGGAGTTGTAAGGGTTTGGGGTGGATGGGATATCCCAAGCAGGCAGAAGTCATGGTTCAGAGGGATAATAATCAGTTCTTAAAAAGCATAGTGAAAAACACCAGTTTCTCCTCCAAAACATATCTGACTAATAATCTATCAGTAAGCTGAAATGAATCCAAACCACAGATAAATATATTAAAAATATATAAATTATATATATTGTAGCATTTATTGTATAATAATTATAATAGCTACATTATATTATTATATATAATTTATATAATATATAGATATAGATATTGATATTTTAAAAACCACCCCAGCCTTTATACAGACAATGGGGTACTTCCACTCAGAAGTCCTCACTGGGACTGCAGTTCAGAGCCATGTCTGCTGGCTTTGCATGGACCAGCATGTATCAATGCCTGTGCTTCTCAGTAAAAAATGGCTGGAACATAGGAGTCATGTTGTCTCGAAAGTAACAAGCATAGTATTGCTTACAAGGTGATGCTCTTTTGTCACGGAACTCTCTCTGCATCTGCAGCATTTTATTTAACTTACATACGTTGGCTATGGATAGCTGAGAGAAACTGTACTTGCTCTGGATTGTAATATTTGACACTAAATACTGGAGATGACAATAAACATGGATAGTTTTGAGCATAACAAACTTCACAAATTGAAGAAGACTTTCAGTTCCCTATCTGCTTGGAAAAGTCCTATAAATTTTATAGTTCTGGTGAAATATACTGAATTGTAAAGGAATTAGGAACTCTGTCAGTAGTGTTATAGTTCCTTTTTCTCCAGTCTCTATCAAGGTTATTTATTTCTGTTTCACTCAATAACTATACATCCAACAAGTTACACAGCAGCTAAACAGCTAGTAATGTGTTTTACATTTCCATATTTGAAGGAAAAAAACCTGTTCCTACATAAAAATCACCACAAAACTGTATAGTAGAGGGTGGGGGGTTTTACATTAGAAAACATTCCACATAAAAATCACTAGCTGCAGCAGCTAACTCTCAAAAGTCAAAATTAACTTTGAGTTACTTTTTTTATGATGCTACAACCCTTACTGTGAGAGAGATTTCAGTAGTGTAAAACCTGAAAACATCCAGACAACCCAAGATTTTGGGTGTATTAAATTGCTAATGAAGCTACTTCTTTGCCCTTGCTCCTACAGAAGGAAGCAGAAGATACTTAATGGAATTCTTATTTTTATGGAAAAGCCACCAATAAATAAAAAAATACTAACTAATACTTACAAAGCAATGACAATTGGATAGGAAGTAATTTAATTCTTTCTCTAGTATAATTGAAACCAGCTTTCGTTTTTTAAGGATCACAGAAAAATATATTTATAGACTGTAAATTCCACCTGTGGAAGAAGCCACCACAATACTCAGAGTCTCTTAGTTCTCCTGTAAGATTTAATTGCTTTATGAACAGTGTGTCACTTCTCTGCCCCAAAGGATTTAAACATGAATTTATATTGCAGGACTCAAGGCAAAATAGGATTTCTGTAACTGAATTAATTTAGCAGTGATTAAAAGTTCATCTGATTAAACAAAAAACTTTTGTGTTTGCTAGGAAAAGGGGATGTGAAGGACATAAAAAACCTTTTTTGAGGAGTTCCATTAGGCTTGTGAAATAGTAAGATATTTTCACACTAGGTAACAGAGGATTCTTGTATGGAAGCAATATGTTATTAACCATACCCATCTGAGGATGAATTTCAGTTGTGTTTCCCTCCAAATTTGCTGTTCTGCTTTTCTCTACAGATAGTTCCAATTTTTTTTATTTTTTTTTTTTCCAGAGGTGGCAGATCTTATTGACATAAAAAGGGTTTTGCAAAGGAAAACAAAAACACATAGTGTATTTAAGGAAGTTTCTCTTACCCCTCACAGCCGGCTATGTCCAGGTCTGGGATCTAACCTAACTACTTCCATATCTTTAATTTTCATGCTTCATGGAGGTACACTACTATGTTTGGATGCAATAAGTACCACATTCCTGGTACTGAAAGCTTCAGTGGGAACCAGATCATCAGTTTTTACTGAATTTTGCTCTTTGGGTTTCTCTTCCTATTCATTCCAGCTTCTACTGTTTGCTTCCACACCACACACTACCTTTGTGTTTCAGTTACTGCTTTGGTTCTACCAAAAGCTAAATCAACTTTTTGCATGGTTGTTCTGCATCTAAATGACAGTTTAAAATATTGGTGTTTACGGATTAAAAGAATAAAATCTTAGTTTTCACACTTTTTTCCCCAAAGCAGTTAATAATTTTAGCCAGATGGCAAAATGGACTATGTTATTTTGCACAAGTATTATCAGCATCTTCTATCAAACTGTAATTCAGTAATTCAGGACACACATTTTAAAGAGACTTGGCAGCATTGTGCAATTATAATTCTGTCATGAAGAGACTGTCAAGAATTGGGAGAACAATCATTTATCTCTTCAAAATTCAGTTTGTTTGAAAATGAATGTATTTGTGTCATTTTGGCTATGATAGATTTGGGCTTTTTAGTCTTACAGTTTTGCAGACAAGGGTAATCTTTTCGTGGCAATGTGGTAAATTGTATGTAATTGCTGTTGATTTTCTTGACAGTTAAATTTACAGATACGATATCTCACAGAAAAAAAATCATGGAATTCACAATTGGTTTCAAGAAATTATTAGTGTCCAAAAAGGAATAAACCATTTAGTCTTACTGTCAAATACTTCATCGGAAAGTTCATGGTGGTTCATGTTTAACACAAGTTTCTCAAGCATTATTTCAAGCATCTGCATGTGGCATTTAAAATATTTTAAAAATAATCTAGAGAACCACAGAGCAAAATTTGAGAAACAGTAACAATATGACACACAAACCTCAAAAACTTCTTCCCTGGACACCTTAAGATTTCCACAAAAAGTAAAATGCATTGCAAAAGAAAAACAAAACCAAGCAGCATTCTCTGTCTGTCCAGTTTCCAATCAAACTATGTCAATCACTAGATCAATCAAACAAACAGAAAGACAGAAATTATTGATTTGTGAGATTTCCTATAAGACAGAGGTTTCAGGTCTTAGTATGAAGATATGTGATTTTTTTGAGACATATTACTGAGTGGAATAAGGAGAAAACTTGGAAAGCTAATATACCAGACTCAGTTACTTCCACTCTGTCTCTGTTGTTTCGTAATATTTTACTACAAGAAATCTTTCCAGGGTTATTTCATGGTCAGTCCTCCAAAGGAAATGATAAGGATGGAAGCACTTATTATGTATATTGAAACAATGAGTAAAATTTAAACTAAAAATCCCTGAGTTGTATTAAAAGACTTTGGCAAACTTGGGATTTTTATGGTTATAAGGAAAAGACATCTTCTATAGTTAAAACCTTGTGTATGTACTTGTTAAATAATTGTTTCAAAAGAACAGTTGAATACTTCCTAGTGTTCAAGAATCCCATTGAATTTCCAGTTTTATGATTACTCATGAAGATATTTTACTGTGACTGATATTTGATTAACCACATAGACTAAGGCAGGGAATGTTAAAGATCAAAAAACCTGAATTTAATATTACCATTCTCTTGAATGTATTTAGATATTATTTCATCTTATATTTGAGAACAGTTGAAAATAGCTTCTGTGGAAATCAGAGAAATATAATCTATGATGTATTTTCCATATTCTGTATTCAGAATCTAATTTATGCCTTAAAAGGTTTATCACATGCTAAAACCTCCCAGGTTGATAGCAGTTTCCATCACATTGAATGTATAATGATCTCTTTCATAATCTGGAAAAGAAACCCACAATCATTTCAACATTCATACGTCAAAGGTATAAAAGATGGAAAATGTATAAAGAAATATAGTGTTCAGAAAAAACACAACTGGTGGAGTCAGGTGCTTGTGTCTATTGTATATAACTGCTGAGCCTAAATGTGCAAGCCTGAGCTTATTTCCACAACAAATACATAAAAAATTTCCATGCATCCACCTTTTAAGTACTTAGAAAGTGCCATGAGGCAAGACTAATGATTAGTAGAATTAACTCTATACTGTCTAAAACAGAATGAATGTCAAAATAACATTAGACTTTATTAATTATGGAGTATGTCACCTCAGAAACAGTAACCCTTGAAATACCCATTTCATTAAAAAAAAGTTCAGTAATATTTTTATGCACTACCTATATTAACAACAGTACTTTAATGCATTATTAAAACACAATTATATGTTACTGTGCTTATGCTCAGAAACTCTCATGTCTGTGACTGACTAATGTACTGTCAGAAATCCTATGTTTAGTACATACCATTCCTTTGTGTGTGTCATATTGAGGCAGCTCTTCTCTCTGCCATGTACCCTGCATAGTTTTAAACAGAGTATTAATTTATAGAGATCCAGCAAGGGAAATAACTGAAGGAACAACAGACTAAGTATCTAGTAATGTTCTATAGAAATTATTACATCAGACTGCAGTAAGGGCAATTTAATATTATTTCTTGTCCCCTGTAAGGGAGTGCAAACAATACCCCTGCCACATATCATATGTTCAAGTTAATTAGTGTCCTCCTGTTTGATGTAAATACAATATATTATCCCCACTCAAACTCATCATCATACTGCCAGCTTGCATTCTCAATGCTAACCTTGCCCTTTCCTGCCTTAGAGAAAATTGTAGCTAACCCCTTCCAATTACCAGAAGATTAAATACTTAATTGTATATATTTAGCTGACATCAAGATTTTTCAATATTTCAGCTCATTCTATCCTAAATTTCATGATTCAGATGGGCAAGATGAGTCCTTTTCCAGGAATTCTCAATCTGTCTCTTATGAAACTGTATGGGGTGCATTCAGTAGTGGTTTAAAATACAATAAACTTTGGACCTTATGAAAATTGGATCACAGTAATTAACTTGTGGATGATGGAGATAAGCTGTAAAAATTGCTGAAGAAATAGATCTAAGGAAGAAGCAATTCTAAAAAGATTTATAAATGACAGTGGACATGCATGTCTCAGTACTATGCTGCAGTGTGGTTTGCTAAAGCATTCTCCAGCTATAGAAACAGCACAGGTTTTACCCCTTTGTATCACATGATGAGGCATTTACTGTAAAACTGCCAGTTCTGCTGTTTGTACTTTTAAAAAAATATTTCACGATTGCAAAGGGTGTAGTAAAGCGATAGAGCAATAATTTGTGGGTTGAGAAAAGCCTTATAGCAAAAATCTTTAATGGCTTAATAAACTAAGCTTGTGAATATATTTAGCAAACAGAAGATTGAAAGAGGATAATAAACTGTAGTGTCTTCAAAGATAGAAAATCTTAGATGCTTAATGATATAACTCTTGTTGAGAGCTAATGGTTATGTATCAGAATCAGATACATCTATGAGGAAAAAAGAATCTTTTTCAGAAGCTGTGATCATTAAACTGTGGAAGATCTTAACGAAGGAAACCACTGGTTGTTTGTTTCTAAACTTCAGTTATCCTGCTAAGTGGGACTATTCTGAAAGCATTTTTAGTCTCCTAGTATATTTAATAAAAAACTTGCTTTCTCAGAGTCTTTATTTCTGGTGATTTTTTTTCTCTGATATTGTCCTTTCCCTCTGTGATTTTTTCATACTTTGGTTTTATTTGAATTACTAGTACCTTCCTTTTTTTTTTTTTTTTTTTTGTTCCTCCCCCCCCCCTTCATTTCTTTAGTATGTTTAATTGTTTGCTTCAGAGCACATATTTGTTCAAACTCGTCCTCTTTCTGGCTGGACCATTGAAAAACCTAATCTTCCTTTCTGGCCTCACCTTAATGCACATCGACAAATAATTTCTTTCCCTGATTGTCAGATCAAGGAAGACCATTATGACTTCCTTCTTACATTGTTTTCTTGGAAACTTGAAATATTTCACCACATTTCCACACATTGCCCTGTATTCACATCTTCACATGATCAGGAGCAAATCTTATCAGACGATCCCATTATTTCATCAGACGCCAGCAGAAAATCTGAACCAGTGAAGGAAAAGTCCCTATGAAAGGCTGCATCTTTCTTTGCCATGCTACCTTAAGTCATGAGACCAACGCCCTTAAATTAGAGATGGTTATCACAGTAGAATTTCATTCTCCACCCTCCCAACTCTTGTTATGGTTCCACCTTAAGACAGAATGTCTGCTGCTCTTCTTATCCCCAAACAAAATGTAGTTCTCAAAAGCTTCACTGCTATTTACTTAAGACTTGTTTTCCCTTCCTCAAGGTTCCCTGTTCCTCATTTCTTGTATTTTAATAATCTGCTTTCTATCCCATTGTTTAACCTATGTGCATTTACCCCATAAAAGACTGCCCACACAAGCGGTTTTCACCTGAGTTTCCATGAAGTTTTCGTTGTTTTTGATTTGCCCTTTCAATACAAGAGAAATAAGCAGCATTGAAAGAGAGTCAACAATGTCATCATTTGTCAAACCCAAATATTTATAATCTCAAACTATTCACGCACAACATTGCTTTTATTACATTATTTAATAGACTGAGGTATATTTGAAATCCCATGGTGAATGTTACTGAAAATGTCAGGCTAGATGATATATTACTGCCTTCTGGCTTTAGATACTATGAATGATGCACTGAACTGTGTTTAATACCTACGAAGAATCAGCAATTTCAATAATTTTAATAATTTACAGAGCCTTCTAGCAGTGCAGATTAGTTGTTGAATACAATAGTGATTTTGAAAATGGATTTGAGAGATTTGGTATCTTTTCCTTGTAAAAAAGAGGAAAATTCTTCTCTAGTTGAGCTAAAATAAGTCATACCTATGTCATGCTCAGAAAAAAAGATCTTGCACAGTGGAAAATAACAGTGTCTCCTGAGAAAGGTGAGGGGCAGATACAACATCTGCAGAGGTTGTATTAACCACTAGTTAGTAGTAGTCAAGATTTCAGCTGCTGTGTCCAGGGGAAAAGAAACATTGCAATTGTCTTTTGAGCTCACAAAAACAAAATGCTGTATTTTAGTGTAAATAGTTAGCTACAGATATATATATAAATATACATATTTAGAATGAACTATTTTATTTTATGTTTGTGGTGTAATTGGTGGGGATAATAACTGTTTTGGATGTAACATTTTTCTGAAGAGAAATTGTTCATAAAGAAAATGTTACTCAAAAGCCAACAATAACCAGTTTCTTAGGGCAAGTACTAGGATTTTCACTTGTTTTAATATTTCATCAGTGTTGTTAATCAGTGCATATTCAGAGATTTAGAGATTAAAGCAACTATGTTATTCTATTTTCTTTTAAATGGTTAATGCAGGTATATCATATACTTTAACTGTTTGATTTAGGATTGATTCTTCCTTGCTAGTTAAATGGTTTTGATCCATCATGTTTTTAAAAAATAAACTACTTGAGGAAAAAATTGGTAATGGTCAGAGTGAAGAGAGAAGATTCAGTTCTAAACTCAAGGTCAGGGGAATGAAGTGCAGGGCTAAACACAAATTTCACTTCAATAACAGCAGAAAGGGGAACAGACTTCTTTTATCTCTTTTGAATTATCTCTGGGCAACTTTTGCCAGGGGTTATCCTTTTCCTCTGACTTACTTACCACTCCTAATCTCTTATTAATCAATTGCTCAGACTGGACTATAAGTTGGTATGAAACGATTTATTAATGTAGATGATTTACATGGTACAAGAACCTGCACCTCTACAGTTCGAATCATCATAAGGACTAATCAGCCCTTTTGACAGAGGAAAGAAAAACAGCAGTGATACTGAACTTGAAAATAGTTTAAAAAAATAATTGTTTGGCTTTCATTTTACATCTCTTCCAGGCAGTATTTTCCCTCTTTACCTTCCTCTAGATGGCTACTGCAGAGAAAAACAAAACAAGAGTAGAATAATAATGCTTCCTTGGAAGAGACATTGTATGAGTGAGGCTGCCTGGTTTATCTCAAAGTTTGCTATCATCAGCAAGTTTACTACCAACATACTCACTTGATCAATAAAATCATTTTTCTTCATCTTCTTTGAAAGATACCTAACATTTGCTATTTTTTCCCATATGTCTTCATAACTTTACCATATGTGAAGCTCCAGGTTTTTATAGTTCATCTCAATAACACACCTCTGGATGCTGCTTCCATTCAGTCCCTCTTCTCTTACCTGGTCATCATGAAAAAAAGCATACCAGGAAAGAGAGATGCACTTTTCCATACATTTTTGCAAATAAAGCATGGTATCTGACTGATTTTCGTCAGATTTTCCTGTGTGCTTGTAAAAAGATCTGTTGGTATTTTCAGCTTTTCACACTTCTTGCCATAAAAATATCTCTCTAATATTAATAATTGTTTTTCACCTTTTCAAATGTTGTTCGCCAGCATATGGAACATCACCTGGTGGCACAAGATTGTACATAAATTTCAGAACAAATTTCTGCTCTGAGCAAAGCTGGACTAATGGCAACAGTATCCCATCTCAACAGCTTTATCACTCTCTGTTGACTGACTCAACAGAGTAGATGGTGAATTTGTAATGTTTATTTTAAGAAGAAAATCAAATTCAATAAAATTTAAAATCAAAGTATACAACATTTCTTAGACTATGTTGGAAGGGAACATATTTCTACATAGAATAATCAAAATTTTTCTCTCTTTTCTTTCCATCTAAAATTAATTTCATACATTTTTAGCTTTGAATTTCACTCATCTCACCTCTTTCCTGACCTAAGCTATTTTTACTTGCTGTGTTTGTCTGTTTCAATTGTTTATGTATGTTTTTCTTCATTCCCTTAAGTGCGTGTCTTCACATGATTTTACTTTTAATGTTTAGTCTTTGCCCAAATTAGGGTCTTCTCTTTGACATCATTCTTCGTTATCTTTATCTGTGCTTCATTTTCTTACTGCCCCTTGTTTATCCCTACTTTTCATCTGCTTTTGTATTCTGATGCCCTTATTGATGACTTTTTTCACCTTTTTCTAAGAATGAAGTGAATTTCATATGCTGATCCTCACAAAATAATTTGCCTGTTTTAACTTCACTATTTTGCAAGTTGGGCACTGGACCAGACTCCTCGAGGCAGTGGTCACAACACCAAACCTGACAGAGTTCAAAAAACATTTGGGTGATACTCTCAGGTACTTGGTGTGACTCTTGGGGATGGTCCTGTGCAGGGCTAAGAGATGGAGTTGATGACCCTTGCTGGTCCCTTCCAACTCAGCATATTCTGTGATGTTGTTATTCCATGAAATATTGTTCTTGAATTATTTCTGCTTTCAAATAATGGTTATCCATTCATTTCACACCCTGTATTAGGTATAGAAAAAATTCAAATCTGAAAAGACTCTCTCTTTTCACCTCCTAGAACCTAATAGGTGATTAGAAGTATTGACATGTTCTTTATGAATTAGTCAAGAACTTTTTGTGAATCATGACTTCTGTGTAGAAAAGGGGAAGAAAATTATGACTGCCTTAATGTTTTGGTTAATTGAAAATTCTGACATTTACCTGCACTTCTCTGTTTTAGGGGTTTTTTAATTTCTTGCTTAAGACTTTTATCTAGCATAGAATATCATTAAAATAATAAAATTTAATATTTGTATCACTACTATCATGACAGCTAAAATGCGCTGGGTTTTTTCTATGTCAGAGGATAATTTTGGGGAATTTCTGAAAAAAACACATCAATGTTGAATGAAAATAAACCACCATAACTTTATAAATTCACATTCTTTTGCAATTTTATTCAGGTGCATTGCTTGACATGTAATGAAAGCTTCACATCTGAGAAGTTTAATCCTCATCTCTCTAGAATATTTATTAAATAAAAATGTGACTAAAGCCCAAAGATGAGACATGATGGGTTCATTACAAAAACAGAATAAAAGTCATGCATGCATTCTTCTCTGAATGGGGTATGTCTTGTTTTAAAACTTTTCCAGGTACCAACTGACATTTTACCAATGTGTCCATTTGAAACTGGATGCTGGTGAATCAAGATATTGGTTTTGGCTCACATAGCTCATCCACTGTGAGTAATTATTTATATGCTGTCATTTATTTTGTGAAGTATGACATATTTCCACATGGCATGCTCCAAGAATAATAACGCTTAGACAAAATAGGTTTATCTTGCTCATTTGATAGATTTTTTAAAAGTTTATGCAGTTACACTAAATATCTTATGAGGTCTCCCTTTTGTAGACTCATCTACAGCATTTCAAATTTCTCTGATTGAAATACTCAAATCCCTTACTTCTGAATGAAAAATCTGAGCAATGGAGGCCTCAAATTTGCTACAATATTTATCTGTGCAGAGACTGGACTACTTCATAAGACTTTTAAGGAGGGCTTAACATAGCATGATTTAGTCTCTTCCACACAAGCCAGTTCTGTAGGGAAACTTCTGAGTCTGAAGCTTTGTCTCTCTGTACCAGCCAATGTCCCCTGTCCTCGACCAAGGTACCTGAAGGCAGTTGAATCATGTTTTTTCAGACTATAATTTCTGAAGCAAAGGTAAATTCAGTCTGGCTATCCTACTTTGTCAGGATTCCATGCAAGGACAAAAAAAAAAAAAAAAAAAAAAAAAAAAAAAAATTTCAAAGCATAGAGATAAAAATACTTTGGGACTTAGGTGCAATGCATTGCAGATCCTGACTTTTCCCAGTGTTCCTCATCTGCAAATCATATATAATTTCCCCTTCCTTTCTATCTGCTATGAGAATATGTCACATTTGTTTTGGTAGTCAGAAGTAATTGTGTGGAAACCCAGGGAAAGGTAGGGGGAAGACATGTAAAAATGGGGGGTGGGGTATGAAGGTGAAGCACGTTTTTGGGCTTGTGTAATGCCCAAAGAAAATAAAAAAAAAGCCATTAAATCAAAGCAACTAGCTATACTTAGCTAGCTGAAGCCAAAGAGTACTGGAGTAGAAATCTTGATAGCATAAATATCCTAAACTTGTGCCAATTCTTCTTAAAGACACAAAATAATAAGGAAGGAAATCGTTGAGAGGTTGATGACTCAGTCAAAATTTTTAGAATAAATTCAAAATTTCTTTATGTATTAAAGAACTTCCTTCACTACATGAAATCCTCCAAGTCAAGCTCTGTGTTGAATTATATACGGTACTATAAATGCAGTACAATAATTGCTAAAGAAAACATTCCCATCATAGTAAAGTAAAAATCTATGGCTAAACTGACAAATTCAGAATAAAACTTAAACCAGGAGGAAAATTAAAAAAAAAAAAAAAGAAAAGGCAAAAGTAAAACAAGGAAGAAATTACAAATTGCTCTAAAATTCTATGCATAGAAAGTGTAATTTAAATAAATGCTGCCTTAAAACTTAAAGTACTTATGTAAAGTCATTTCCCTTGAACAGGAATATCCATGTGCATTATTAATTTCGCCATTCCAGATAAGCTATTTGCTTAAAAGCAAAAACTTACTCAGTTTAAAGTTTACTGTAAGGATTTGAAATATAAACAGACTACTCCATAACTCTCCACTTTAGTAAACAACAACATATAAATTGCAGAATTCTGCAGTTTTAACGCTATTCTAAAGTCTATGTGATCCTCTAAGGTAGAACTCTCTCTTTATTGTTTCAGTATACCTACTTCAGACACCTACATTCAAATTTTTTTTTCGGTGAGACCATATTCATCCAACACCAAGTCATCCAACCCAATTGAGCAACCCATGCTGGTGTTCAGTCATCCTCCCAGTGAAAAAGAGCTTCATGATGTTAAAAGGGAAACTCCTGCATTTCAGTTTGTCCCCATTGCTTGTAGTCCTCTCATTGGGCAGTACTGAAAAAAGATTGTCTCACTCTTTTTTGCACCCTCCCTTCAGGTGTTTGCCTCCTGAGCCTTCTATTCTCCAGTCTGAATAGTCCCAGCTCTCTCATCTTTTCCTTATTGGAGTGGTGCAGTCCATCATCTTAGCAGCCCTTTCTTTGCTGGACTCACTCCACTGTGTACGTGTCTTCTGTACTGAGGAGCTCAGAACTGAACAGAGTGTGGCCTTACCATGGCTGAGAGGAATAATTGCCTGCACTGAACTGCTAGCAGTGCTCCTAATGCAACCCTGGATAACACTAGCCTTCTCTGTGGCTGGGGTACATTGCTGGCTCGCTTCATCCTGGTGGCCACTAGTATGATCCACTGGTACTTGACTGCAAAGCTGCTTCCAGTTGAATGGGCCCCAAACATTTACTAGAGCCTGGGGTTGTACCTCCTTATGTGCAGGACTTTGCATTTCTCCTTTTTGAATCTCAGAAAATTCAAAACTTCTCCATTCTGAGTTGCCTCTGGGCACACTACTAGAAGAGGCAGGAGACTCAATGACAAGGGATAACAAAAAGGTTGAACTACTCAATACTTTCTTCGCCTAAGTCGTTATAAGAAAGACCAGTCTGCAGGCTTCCCAGGGAAAGAAAGGGGAGAAAGGCTGGAGCAAGGTAGACATACCCTTGGTGTAAGAATATCAGGTCAAGGAACACTTAAGCAAATTGGTTGTACATTAGTAAGTACATGGGCCCTGATGATACTTCAAGATGAAATGAAAAAAATGTAGGATCAGTGTAAAGGGCATTAGAAATTAAATTTTCAAATGAGTTTTGTTTTGTGTATAACTAGATGTTACATAGCAGTGATTAGTAAGAGACATCTGTAGAGGGGTAGACTGAACAAAATCTACCCAGTAACTGCCACTGGCTGAAACTCAGCAGTAATATTGAGACTGTTTCTGTTAAACTTGCAAAGTTATATAGACAGTAAGATGTTTGAAAGACTCCATCGCCTCACCTAAGATAGGGTTATCCATACTTAGAGTCAGAAGTCAACTCTGGAGACTAGTTGCTTAGAGAAAAAAACCCGCAGATGAATGCAACATAAAATTGTTTAGAAATGAACCTGACAAGAACCAGGGTATTTAGAAAGACTAGAAAGGTTGACACTTCCTGCTATAACAGGGAAAAGAGGTAGTCAGCACAGTAAGATGACTTACCCATACATATACCCCAACTCAGCACAAATTGCCTGATGTTAGCTGTTTATGCAAGGGGAAAGCACTTCTTGTGATAAAAGCATGATGTGCTAGCTAGCTAGTAGCCAGCACCACTCATAGTGTGGGAGTCAGTTTCTGGACTCTGATTTCATAAGATGTCTGGATAATGGTTTCACAGGTGAATGAGATACCAAGATTTTTTTTTGGAAGATACCAGATTAATGTATGTTTTTTAAAAGAGCCAAATAAAATTAAACTAGAGATATTGAATCATTTTTCAGGTGGATTAAACAGTGTTAGACTGTGACATGTGTGGTTGGTTTGACCCTGGCTAGATGCCAGGATACCCATCAAGCCACTCTCTCACTCTTCCTCAAAGTAGCAGAGGAGAGGAGACGGAAAAAAAAACAGCAAGGAATTCATGAGGATAGATAAGGGCAAAGCAGACTTAATGCAGGGAGTAAAACTTAAATTTATTGCTAACAAGATAAAACTAACAGAGTGAGAAATAAAACAGTCTTAAACAAACACCTTCCCTCCGACCCCTGCTTTCTTCCAAGTTCTCCCTCCTCCCCCCAGCAGTGCAGGGAGATGGGAAGGGGTTTTGCAATCAGTTTGAGTCCACTTCTAGGACAGCCAATCTGCTGTTTCAGGGCTTACTCCTCCATTGGGTGCAGGGGGGGGACTTTGCATCCCGATGGTCTCCTATGGGCTGCAGGGGGACAACGTGCATAGTCTTCACCACAGCTACAAGGGGTCATGGCTCTGAGTACTTCCTCTGCTTCTGTGGGGTCCCTCCCCGCGGGAGACGGTCTGTGATGGACCTCTCCCCATGAGTCTATCCACCCCTTGGGCAACAGTTCTCTACAATCTGTTGACCCATGGGTTATTCTGGACAAGTCCTACCCAGGAAAACTTGTTTCAGCATGGATTTTCTTCTCTGTGGGCCATAGGTCTCCTGCAAGACTTTTCTTCTCCGTGGGCCTTTAGGACTCCTGCACCACCAGTTTCAGCGTGGTGCTCTTCCATGAGCTGCGTTTGGGGGGGGGGAAATCTCTGAA
>JAYRBT010000093.1:11944223-11978666 GCA_036023395.1 Myiotriccus ornatus
GACCTCATCACTCTCTACAACTACCTGAAGGGAGGTTATAGCCAGGTGGGGGTCGGTCTCTTCTCCCAGGCAATCAGCAATAGGACAAGGGGTCATGGGCTCAAGCTCTGCCAGGGGAGGTTCAGGTTAGATGTTAGGAAGAAACTCTTTACAGAGAGGGTGATCAGGCATTGGAACGGCCTGCCCAGAGAGGTGGTAGATTCACCATCCCTGGAGGTTTTTAAAAAGAGATTGGACGTGGCCCTTAGTGCCGTGATATAGTAATTGGAGTTGGATCAAGGCTTGGACTTGATGATCTCAGAGGTCTTTTCCAACCCAATCTATTCTATGATTCTATGATTCTATCAAACAGCGTTTCGTACAGTATTTAGGAGAAATTTCTCATGTTTCAATCTATCTTCAAACTCTTGAAATAATCTTCCTTTCAATTCAATTTTTTATGTGGCCCACTTCATTCAAATTGCAATGACTCAAATTCTGGTGATAGAGATGAAATTGTAAGTATAAACAGAACACTATTCTGCTTGTGGACTGAATCTAAGATAATATTTATCTGATAAAATGAAAGTTGAAATTGCAAGACTACTGGCTAAATCATATCTTATGCTTTGAGAAGACTTTGACTTCAAGAGTTCAGTTCAATCACATACAAACCTAGATTTATATAAAGTTTTCTTTTAAGCTTTTGCAAACATATCCTGAAGCTCTTTTTTTTTCATCTTTCATATAACAGGATGAGAAACAGAAAGAAAGCCTTTCTTTTCCCCTCATACCCAGATGCTTTACATTCCTCAAGAGCAACAAAAAATTTACAGCAGAGAATTTCATCATCTGGTCTTTTGAACATTAGGACTTACTAGATTTAACTTTCAAAAGTTACCACTCCATGAACAACATCAAACAAATGGTCCTGCACCAATATGGAAAAAAAACCAAAAAAACCCCCCAAAAACCCCAATTCATCATTACCTTCTTTTCATTGTTCTCTGTAGTCAGAAAATTTGCAACAACTCCATTCCATTCTCACAATCTTCTCTTTCCAGAGGCTTTGTTAGTGTTCTTTCAAAAGCACAAGTGTTCCAATATTAAAATAATAATAACAATAACAATAATAATAATAACCATCAATGGCTACCTGAGAGACAGCATTTTAAAACATTTGATTTACCTGGGCATTCATCATATAAACTCTACAGAAACCAGGATTGTCTCCCCTTCAACTGTGAAGCACCATAATAATATCAGATGACTCATTTTAAAGTTTAATTGATGTATTTTTATGAATATATGATAACAATTATAATACTGCTTGCACAATAAGGACATTTTGAAAAAGGCATTTCATGCCAAAGCAATAAGATTTAATCGGATATTATAAACAAACCTTTCAGCATAATACAAATAAAAATACTCTGTGAAATGGGATATAATGCTTTAGTAAGCTTAAAGAAACACATATGGAAACTGACAAACTCAATTAAAATATTATTAGATGCAAGACTTTATGCCAAGGAAGCGTAACTTTCAGATCGATTGTTCACTATTAGTAGACAAACCGACATCAGGAAAATGCCACACTTAGGAAAAAACCTTCACTTCTATCATGGAGCTAAGAAGTATTTCCGTTAAAGGCTAGCTTTTATGCTTTCATAAGAGGGAAGTAGGGGAAAATGGGTCTCTATGTTGCTATAAGGTAAATGTTAACTTAATTTTTGAATAGATTTATCAAGAATGCTGTCTATATTCCTTGGTTTCTAAAAGAAAGTCACACCTGCTCTATTCCTTGCTACCTGTGAATGTATGTTGCATACCTTCTAAATCAAATTATTTCCAAAAGAGAAATACACAAATCCCTGAAATAATAATTACTCCTAGAAGAAATTTTGAATGGATGCAAAGGGATGCAACTTATCTTCCCAATGAACAGTAATTTTTATTTGCATTTTCCACTGCTATTTTGAATTCCACATATTCTTTTTCATATCAAACTACAGGGAAAGTAATCCCCACTTGGGTAAAATTTAAACAATATATGACCCATACTTTGGAAAAAAAAGTCTAACACTAAACTGGTGTGGTGTCTGATTAACTAACTATGTGGATTAGTTTAAGAAATCTGTGCTGTGTATCTCTTGTTCACATCATATCATGTACATATTGCACTCATCTGTAACACAGAGAAGCAGAAGCCTCAGATCACAAATTCTAGAAGAAAGATGTGGAATTAGGACATTTGCTCACATTTATGTCTCAGTATTAGAAAAACAGATTAGAAAATAATAGATTCTCATATTTAGCAATACTTGAGTATTGACATTTAAAAATAAATTTTAATTCAGATATTTTAGAAATGTTAGTTGATGCTTTTAAGACCTAGTATTGTGTCAGGGCATTGAAATGCTGTGAATTTGGATCTTTCCTAAAAACATCAATTCATTACAGAGCCTGCAAATACGTATTCATAGTCCAAATCCAAGGGTATTTTCTTACTAGAAGTTTAGGAAATTGCTGCTTTTGGAAATTTTTCTTAGTAAATTGCTTAGAAGACTACCACTTTAGGTTGTGTAATGTGTGCCATTGCTCCAAGGGAGCGAGAAGCACTGCGGCTCAGCTATGAGCAAGAAGACCTGGTTAAAACCAGCCCTGCTCTGCAAACTGTGGGAGCTGATTTAGGCAGTACCATCTCAAGTATCTCATGCAATATATCATGTAACAGTCACAAAATTTAAACTGATGCAGAACTTTCCAAAATTCCTTTCGTTTTTCTGTAGTAATAGAAAGAGACTTATTCATTAGTTTTCTTGTTTTGAAAGCTTTATATAAAATCTCTCCTATAAACAACTTCTGAAAATGACCCAGGAGATAGGAAATTGGGAATTAAAAATGTTAGATTATACTAGTATATGAATTCCCTTTTTCTTTCGTTGTCATAACTATTTTTCAGATTCTTACACTATATAGTGTATTTGGCTAGTGATATTCATTAATTACATTTTCAAATGCTGTCATGTATTTTACAAAAAAATTCATTTATCATTCTCATCTTCAGAAATGGATGACAGAGACTGTTTTCTAATCTTCAGTCAGACACAAAAGTATAAAAATGTACTTTACCTTCTTTTCTGGTCAACAGACTCAAGGCAGAGCCAAAGATTTGCATAGCTAAGAGAATAAAGTAGTACAGCTTGCGCTATGTAGATTCTGTATTTCAGATTCTGTAGATAAAAAATGACAATAGTCATGGTGAACGGAGCAGAGTTGAAGGACTCTCACACTGATGAATGTGTTACAGCTACGTATATGCTGCCTTGTGCATTGCAGAGAAGGATTTCAGGGAAAAAACATGAAATGCTTTCAAGAGGAAGTGGGTGTTTTTGTGGAAAATTCTGGCATGACTCAAGGAATACCTTTTTTTTTTTTTTTAAATTGTTCTTTTATTGCCTAAGCACTGTGTGGAGAAAGTGCTGAGTGAAACCCATTTCAAGAGCAGTAACATGGAAGTGGTTGTAGATTGCAAAGAAAGTTCTTTGTTGTGAGGGAAGATTTACATTTGTCGAAACAAATCTCATCTCTATAAGATGTCACCCAGCATAAAGTTTGAAGTTTTTTTCCCCAGGCATCTGATTGCAGTACCTTGGAGGGGAATAGGGTGGCTGGTGTGGAGGGGGGAAATTGGGCCAAAGCAGACACATAAATTGAATATAGTAAGTACTGGAGCATACATTTTTCCATTCCAATAGTAATCACACAGCTAACAAAAAGTTCAATCCTAAACTATTTACACAGGTTTAATTACATTAGAATCAGAGGCAGTGAGCTGTTTGGAACTTGTCCCTCTGCCATTTGGTAATAAGCACTTCGCAGTATTACCTAACGAAAAACACTTCTGGTATCCTGAAAGAGCCAGCATTGTGTGAGCAATGCCCCCACCTAGCGATGCAACCCTAGTGGAGCTGGAATTGCATTGGATACCCTGCAGGGGGGCCAAGTCAGGAGCAGCATCCTCTGCACTGGTACACGAACACAACAGCTCGTTCCACATCAGGAGTCTGCAAACACAAAGGACATGTTCTGTGATGTGGCCAAGACACAGAGGGTTGTGATATTCTTTGTCAGCCCTTGCATTTCTCCTCAAGGCTGTCTGAATTCCTGCGCACCTGAAAAAGAGGGGATTAGCTTTATTCTGTGAGGCTTTGAAGTGCGTTCTTTGACTTGGGTAGAAGTCTGGCCACGAAATCTCATGTATTACACTTCTAAGCAGAAAATTCCCAACATACACCAAACAGCTGAGAAGTTATAAATGTTGTGCTTTAAATATAACTCCTGAGAGTCGTGAGCTAATCTCAGAATAGGTAAACAGTAAGGTTCCAGGATAATATCTGTTTTACCCCTCAATATAATATCATCAAGTAATTGAGTTACTTTTGTTGAAAAACAATCTTGAAATCACTTCTTATCTTAACGTTGAGCTTTTCAGCCTTTAAAACCAAGCTAGTCTTGAGCACATACAACATCACTGGTGACTAAGTAGTGACACAGCAATTATCAAAATAAGTACATCCCAATGCCAATGGTTTTAGTAAGTTTTTTTACTTAATGTATGAGGCAGAAATGGCCAGTTTCCAAGGAAAAATTAAATAATATTGAAAGTAATCCATGACAATATGATAAAATTAAATCATAACTTTTTAAAAGTGCTATCCTAAATTTTTGTTAACATGTCAGAAATCATCCATTTCAAACATTATAAATTTCATAGTTCCTCAAATGGAATTGACCTTGAGGGGTCCTCTTTTTTGCTAGGTCTACCTGGAGACTAGCCATATACATTGCTAGAGACAGACCCCTTGAAACCCCAAGTATTAGTTCTGTTTAGAAATGCTGCACTATGAAAACTCAACTATTATTTGAATATATACCCATCTGTACAGAGCCTTGGAGTTATTGAATGCCTCAGGCTTACTGAATGCTTCCATTGTCTTCTGCTATATTACTGTCTGGTGTTCCACATTCTTTTAAAAGTAATTAGACTGTGAAATAAGATGTCTTCTATCTCTGAGGAAAAAATTCAAAACTTGCTTTGCTCATATAATCTGTATAACATGGAAATATGTCTGACAGCTTGTTTCTCTAACACTGTCAGGCAACCCAACTTGTTTCACTCTCAACTTGCACTATATGAGTCAATTTTGTCATAGATTTGTTTGGGCATGAATAGGGAAACTTTACATTTTTCCCAACTCTTCAAATAGGAAAAAAATATATGCATTACAAAATCAGATACCAAGCACAAATTTTTCCTTAGTGGTTTAAACCAGATATGGTTTTATCAGTCACAATCTTCTCAGTAATTGTTGTCTTATAGGGAAGAAAATCTAACTTCTGACAGCTGCACATTTGAGACCTCTGCACTCCATAGTGGAATAATTGTTATTCCATAATATCGTCTACTATTCATTCTGTAAGTTGACCTGGTTCTACAGGCATACAGTATGTAAGTAAATAAGAAAAGATCAAGAATATTGCCTAGAAACACTGATACTTTTGACAAGCGTAATTTAAATAAAAGTATTCTTTACAGTGAATTATAAAATCTGTTTTATTAAAGTCTGTAGACTTGGTAAATTGTTTTTTTCTGTCATTTTTGCTAATCATTATTCTAAGGGAAGGCTAGAAATATGACAATACACTGGAAGAGCAGTGAAGCATTTGATGCTTTTCCAGTTACCAAATAACAAGGTTCTCCTGTTGAGGTAAGATTATGTTATTTGTTAATACTAAAATAATTAATCAGACAATGACTATACTTCAGATCTGAAGTGTATTTCAGTGTCTTCTACAAATTTCAGGCAGAAGCTTGATTCCTCCTTCCTCTGTCTCTATTCCTCTCCAAAAAGTCGTATCACACATCTGTTTCAGACTTCCCAGAAATCTGCCAATTTCAGACTACTTTGAACTGTGGATGAGCGAAAAAGCTTTCATGGGTAATGTACTGCCAAGCATCATGTCTCTTATATATCAGTTGATAGCAGCTGCAACACAACAGCATGAGGAGAGATTTAATTCCTGATAGGCCATTTAGTACTTTATGGGTCATAACAAACATCTTAAATTCCATCTGGAGACCATGAGGCAGTCACTGTAAATACCACAGAAGTACATCAACACTCCCAGTAAAATATCCTCTTCTATCCTCTCAGTAGTAAGTGACTGTTTGGTACCACAACTGTGTCAGCTCCTAAGAGATTCTGAGGTACAGCACAGTGAAGAGTATATTTGTGCAGTCTAAAGTGGCATATCTCTGGCTAAAAAGAAGTCATAACATGAGAACCAAACCTGAGAAACTACCAGTAAAAATGCTTTATATAATAATAATAACGGGGAAACTATGCTGCCACTAATGATATTAATGAGGGCTGATAAATACCTTCATCTATGGTCACTGAATACACGTCTAAGTTTTATCTAGGATGTCTTTTCTCCTAGCTTATGTGGCTTGTCAATTGTGTCATTTTCAAACAGAATCAAGGCAGATAGTTCTGCATCACTGGAGCAAGGAAAACATGTTGGCATTGTCTGTTGTTAAACACCCTGTGGCAGCTTATATGGATAGGTGTTTGTTATTCAAATCTTAAGACTGGATGCTGCCATCTAAAAACCACTGTATGCTCCCTGTGTTGGATCAGTTTTGTCTCATTTCTTTATTCCAAAAATTTCCAGTTTAAGTCCTCATGAGTCATTCCAGACTCTCAGACTTGTTCTGAAATATTGCTGCTTTATTTCATGTCTTTATGATCGTATTTTACCACATTCGCCTCACTGATTAGTGATCACTATGTATAAACAAATATAAATGGAGGTGAAAAGCTTGAACGAAAAGTTTTGCAGTGTTTTGCTTTGTGACTGAACAATGTCAAATTTTTATGTAGTCAGTTAAGCAAACTTTTTTTTTTCAAATGAAGGTTTATCCAAGACTTTAACTCTCTTAGGAGGCACTCAAAATTAGTTCAAAGTAAGTTTCTGGAACTGCACTATTATGGTAAAGGAATGCTTTACTGACTTGCTTGCTTGCCTTTTAAATCTGTAGTGCAATGGATTTGCTATCCCGATGGATAGAATGTTGTATAACAAGCAGAAGTGTGAAGAGAATATAAAATTCTGTTTTTATGGGATCAGCAGCAGTCAGAGGTGACGGTGCAAGCAGAATTAACTCTAAGTTTGCTACAGTGAGTGGGAAGTTTTCTTATTTTTTGTGCTACCTGCTGTTAGTATCCACATTTGATTCCCTCTGCAGAATTTTCCTACAAATTCTGCTGCAAGGATTTTGGATAGTTTCATATTAATTGCATATCCTCTTTTAAACCCTTCTTAGACTACTGATAAGCTAAAATCAGAATCCATCATGAGGACCCACACTAAGCTACCATTGTTTTCTGTGGATGCACACTGTATACTTTTTGGTCTCTCTTTTGGTTTAGAAAAAATCTTTTTTTCACTCTAGTATTGTTGATAACTTAGACAACATGATACTGCCCCCTTGATGTTACTGCACATAGATAATAAATGAAAATAAATAATTGTGACACCATATAGGCATACAAATTATAAAATCAAATGACACTTCTTTTCTGGAGGGGTTCCTAAATTCAAAATATTGATTAATTTTTCTTAATAAAGCTGTTTCTTCAAATGAAGACATATTTTTTTTCTTGTTTTTTTATAAGAGTTGACTTTTAGCCAAGATGTCATAACATTTCAAATCTGTTTTTTCATGATGTACTCCTCTGCTTCTGTGTATAAGGGGATAAATTCCCAGAAATCACTGTGAGAACGAAACGATGTTTGAGGAAAAGGTCTGTGAAGCACCCTGCATTGCCGTAGGTCTTAATGACGTGGGTCGATAGCAGTGTAAGCAACCCTGAGGTTGTTTAATACAATTACAAGACTACGCGTGGTTTGAAACAGCATCTTACAAGAATTGTCTACTTTTTGAAGTGCAGTGGTACGGCATCCTTTCAGGCTTCACTTGTACACTCCAGGGTCTGTTATTCACTGTTCAAAATTTAGCTTTCAGATTTTTCAGTTAAATGTAAATTACCACATTAGTAAAAGCTGTACAGTTTCGGCCACTCCAGATTCTAATCAAAGCTGGAAACTAAGGGGCAGATTCTTCTCAACAGGACAGGTTACCAACAGTATGTTCTGATTTTTTCCTGTTTCTGCATAGAATGGAATTTTTTTTCAACAATTCATTTTAGTTTGGTCCAGTTTGTTGTGTTCTGCAAACAGACACATAGAGATTCCATTTTGCTCTTTATTAACTAAGTCATTAGTTTTTTTTATTTGATAAAATGTTATTTGATAAAAATTGTAAGAGAACAGAGAGCACTGTTCAAATCTCTAAAAGCATGAAAAAAAATCAGAGAACACTTCAAAAGTGAATAAGGAAGGGAAGTAAGGACTTCTTTTAGTCATTAAAAACACTGTTATTTCAATAATCAAACTTGCAATGATTTGCAAACATTGTATCAGGACAGCTGAGGAAGTAATAAACAACAGCTGGAGGTTTTGGCAGAGAGAAGAAAATCCTGCAGCTGTGTTATCAAATAAAAAGTAGCACAGAACTCCAATTTTTACAAGACTGTAAATATTTTCCTCTTCCCACACTCTGCACACATTGGTTAAGGTGAAATAGTCTTTTATGTTCCCGTTTCCCTAAGTATGTTTGTACACAAAATATGTTCTTTCTCCATATTAATGATTCCACAGCAAAGAGGTAAATGGCACCATCTCTCCTCATTGACAAAATAGGCAGTACATTCCTTGCAATATAAATTTTGCCCAATAAGTGGCTTATTTAAACAGTGTACTAAGACTCAACTACCCTGACTTCAGCTTGAGCTAGAAGTCTACCTTAATAAAAATGAACAAAATCAACAGCCAAAATTATTCCACTAAATAAAAATACACACATATTTTAAGCTCAGAAATTGCAATAGTGACAAATCTACTACTTGACTTGTAAATTAAAGCCGTATGACACATTTAAACTGACAGACAGTGTTTTACTACAGGATGTTATTCCAAACATCTTTCTTTCTGTTTTCTTTACACCTGTAAATACTGATTACAGAATGCAGAATCATTTAGGGAGGAAGGGACCTACCAAGATTTAGCCCAATCCCTCTTCTCAAGCTGGGTCAGCTAAGGCAGGTTGCCCAGGATCCTGTCCAGTTAGGTTCTAAATAAGTCCATGGATGGATAGCCACCGTGACCTACCATGTAGGCTAGTTAGCAGATCTATCTGACAAGTCCTTATTGTCATAAAAATTACAGCCTTCATCTTCCAGTGTATTTTTTATTTCACTTGCTGAAATTGCCATTTCTATAAAGATATTTGTTGCACAAAGAGAACATTCCAACATTTGTAGACTATTAAGTTTTTTTCAGATATTGACACTGATAGACTTTTGAAATACAAAATAGTACCATACCATGTGTCAGTATACTGTGATATTCAAAATTTTTGTGATAGAGTATATGGAATATTTTCCTATATCCAATGAGAATTATGTTATATTGCTTGGAAATACTGAGAAATAGGTTTATTTACTATTCCTGTGGGCTCTAAGTCTTCAGTAGGTAATAGAAGGTCTAAAATGTATTGGTTAGCTGCAGAACAGTTACAGAAAGGGAAGGAGGGAAAAAAAATCCCTCATAAACCTCAAATATGACCTAAATAAACAATCTCAGGTGATGAAATATGGTTCTTTTCCTGTTCATATTGCTCTTAGTGGTGACAGTTAACAAAGCTGCTGATAGTACCTGTGCCTTTGTGATGAGGATATCTGTATGCTAAGAACCAGACTGAAATCTCCCTTTCCTTCTCTGAAAGAGAGGTGTTTGAATATTCACTCAGTTAGAACCAATAATCTCTCAGACATAAAATACAATTTGCCTTTACAACCTAGAGAAGCACAAGCACATATTTTACACAACCTCAGAAGTAAAGAAAAATAAATAGAACAAACAGAACAGGCTCCCTCTTACCATAGCTCCGAATATTTGAAATGGTTCATTTGACTCAATTTTAGTGTGTCCTTGAGGAGCTCAGGAAGCTGACCTATCACATCTTACCTCTATTATGAGAATATCCTGTTTAGCCCTGGTTCTTCCGCTTCCACAGACACTTATTACTTACAGTGCCACTAGACCAAACCATCACCCTGGTTTCTGGGCTACATTATGACAAGGGTGAGTTTGCACCACTATTGTTTTAATAAATGCTTTTTCCATTGAAATTATTTGTTCTTTTGTTTTTCCAAATCCACATTATTAAATTAAATATTTAAGTAATTTACTCATTAAGCTAAAGCCACACACTGAAAATTTTCACTTACTTGAAAAATGCAAGTGAAAACAATAAAAGGAGAATATGAAACTCAAGGTAAAAGCCTAACAAAAAAATAGTGAAGCAGCATCAGCACTGTGCTTGCATTAATTTCCGTCCTGGAGCAGGTACAAGAAAACAGGATGTGACCTGCAAGCAGTAAAATGCAAGTACAACAGCATAGAAAGAACTGGTGAAAGGAAACAGTGATCCTTCTTAATCTCATATGCAACTTAGCTAAAATAAAAAATTATACAAATGGGAGGTAAGCAGGGAATAAAAAAGGAAGCATCTAAGTAAAATATTTGATACTACTTTTAACAAATTTGTGTCATGCCATTACCTATTCCTAAGCCCTATGGTTTACATCAACGGCAGTCAAATATCTCCCTACACATACAAGAGATAAAAAGATACAACTTTTTAAATACCTTTTAAATTTAAATATTTATATATATACTCTTCAGCTTTAGAGCATCCAAGTATATTACTAGAATTATCGTGTTACTAGTTGTGCTCACACCACAAGCCTTTGATAAGGATGATCAACTTGGAAATGCAGTTCAATATCAAACTAAGTGCATTTTTCCTTTGATTGCTCTCTCTTAGGTCTGTCTGAAACCATACTTCTTGAAATTTCTTGAAACCTAGTGTCTTGAGTCCTCTGAAATCATTAACAAAAGTTTTACGAAGCTAGACTTTTAGTCACAGTATTTTATTATTCCCAGAAACAACTAGGTTGTATCATTAGACTTTATTTTACCACAGAAAGCCAGAATTTTCTAGTAGATTTATCAACAGAAGTAACAGATAACTTTGTCAGTGGAAAAGAATGATAATATGATGCCAAGCCAGTGCTCACAAAGAGGTTTTTGTTAGTCACTGGAGCATAGCAGTATTTCAGTACACAGATAAAGAGAACTACTTTTTCCCTGCTAGAATGCTTCAATGGTGGAACATTAAAGAAGTGGCAGTCCTGGTCCCAGCAGAGAAACTGATCCTCAGAAACAAAAGCATATGCTTTTCACCACTACTGTGCAGCAGAACTAAAATTACTCCCAAAACTCTTTGAAAACAAATAAGGTATTCGAGGTTTGACTGTAGTAGGTAAAGTGTGTCCAACTCTTGGAGAAACACTACCACAGAAAGCTTGGTGAACAAGTTTGTACAAGGCACCAAACTTCAGAAGGAGGGCACCTGAGTGGTCACAGACTGTACTCCTTGTGCTCCCCACACAAGGTCTTTTCTTCTCAGCACTCTGTCAGACTTCTGTTTAAATTGCTGAGAAGTGCTGCAGAAGAAGAAACACTTAAAATGAATATATGTTTTGAGGGGCAAAAAAAAAAGCTATTGGCAGGAGAAATCAACTCTTCCTTCTTTCCTTCCAGGGAATTGATGAGAATGGCAGCATATGAGTGGATTGTTAAATAAATAAAAACATTGTCAGGAAAACCTAACCAGATCTAGGCAATCCTACGAGTTTCACAAGTAGTTAATACAGTGAATACATGTGAATACATTAACACTGATGTCATTTTTACCACTTAAATCTCAAATCTGACCTCCTGACGAACTTTTTATATGATCTGCACCCATTGAATTCCACAGAACACAGAACTGTTTAAAAAACCTTAAGGCTTTTATTTTTATACAGCTGCTTCCAAACTGCCAATACATTGATACATGCATGTAACCACAACAACAGCTACTTAACAAGCTAATATTATTTTACTTAAATATTTGTTCAAACAGACCAAAGAAATAAAATCTTTGCAACTTTCCCTAGAATTTTTGAATATTTATTCAAAGTGTTGTGGTCCAGAAAGAGAATGTTATCTGCTAAGCACCACATGTACTTTACATGGCATTAAACTAAACATTTAGGATTGGTCACTCAAGTTGTCTGTAGCTAAGCTGTTTCATTCACTCTTTAAGGGGATAAGCACATTTACTTGAAACCTTTAATCCCATCCCTGAGCTAGTTAAAACTAATTAAAAATTGGACATAAATTCTATTCTACAGAATTATTAAGGTTTTCTTTCTTAAAATCCATTCTCGTATTTATCCCTGACATAGAGTTATTCTAATCACCAAGAAGAGATTATTTTGATGACTGCAAACTGTTCTGAATTTCAAAAGAATAAATAATTATTACTGTCAACAGAAAATAGTTCATTATATTCACTAGGGCAAACTCTGTTTCCAGTCAAAATTCAGTGAATCTGGATTCATACGCTGAATTGCAGAGTTGCACAGCGTTTATATTCGTAATGCAAAAAAAAATGTTAGATCATATATTTTATTAAACTTTTAATCACTTTCTAGGAAGCTTATTGAAGTGATGAGTCTTTGAGTCTAACTAGCTATATTTTTAGCATTGAGAACACTTAATTGCAACATTTCCTTTCATTAATGGTCGTGGTTTACCACAGTCCTTTTGATCTGTGATTGCGTATAATAATTATTACCTATTTTAATTTCTTCTACCTGGCTAGCCCATTAAGCTGGGGTTATTAATTGCTCTGTTGATGTCATGTAGGACAGTGATTTGTACATTATCTTTGGTAGAAGAGACACAAGAGCTTAGCGCTCATTTCAAGTGATAGCTTTTCTTATAGTTCATGGAAACCATACGGATTCCTACTCCGAAAAAGATACAAACATGACTTGCAAGAATCTGCTTGGCTGGCTGAACAATTCTTTCGATGCTGGGCCAGTAAGAGGAAAAAAATCTTAAGAATGTGTCAGGTATCACAGTTATTACTTACTGATCTCGTAATAATAATCTATGCTACTACAAAAAAAAAGTAATTTGAGGTGAAATCAACACTATCTAAGAACAACATCATATTTTAATTCTCAGTGATTGCAGATCTAGTATCATACAAACAAATTCACTTAGTTGTATTTAATGCAACTTACTTTTCATTGATATAGCTGTAAAGATTGTCAAAGATTTCTCAGAAAAAAGAACCAACATATTAACATCAACATTAAAGTAGGGTTAATGGGATACCAATTGCCTCTTATACATATTTGTGGTAAAATATTAATAAATACACATATTTTGGATTAATATATTTGGCAACCAATCCCTAATGAGACTTTGTCAATGTAGGATGACTGCATTAGAAGGATTTATGCCAAGATATTGAGGCAATGTTCCTGTAGATATTATGCCTTTTGTTCACCTTATACTGTACAGAGCTGCCATGTTTTCCATAATTTTACACCGGTCCTACTTCTTCAACCACTAGTTGAGCAAGATCAGCTCTGTAAAAACTTAACTTCTACAATTAGCACAAGTAGGTTTTGAATTTAACCAAGAGGAATTGCTGTAAGCATTCTAATTGTGTCTCTCCAAACACATGTGCTCAATACACATTTACTCGTGGTCACATACCATATTAATGAATGTAGATGTCTCCCAGCAAGAAGAGAACAGCAGAAATCCTTCCCAAGGAATGACTAAGCTACAGTTCTGATCACCTTATCACTTACTCCTAGCGCATTATTCATTTTCCACCTTCTCACTACTTCTACCTATCAAGGATGAAAACGAGTTTTTAGCAGAGCTCATTGGACTAAAGTAGTTTTCGACATGGACACACAAGAACGTGTAGTGATAGAAGAAGAGATAATGAGTTTAAACTGAAAGAATGTAGGCCCAGATTAGGAAGAAGTTCTTTACTGTGAGGGTGGTGAGGCTCTGGAATAGGTTACCCAGAGCAGTTACGGATGCCCCATCCCTGGAAATGTTCAAGGTCAGGCTCGATGGGCTTTTGTGCCCCGCGGTCTAGTGGAAAGTATCCTGCCCATGGCAGAAAGGTTGGAACTAGGTGATCTTTTAGGTCCCTTACAATCCAAAGCATTGTGTGATTCCGTGATTCTATACCTGATTAAATTTGCTCAGTCCACTTCATTACACAGATATCCAGTCTCAGTTCCATAAACAGATACACTTGGAGAACAGGATTCTGTGCCAAGCATTACATGTACACAACCAAACTATGAACAGTTTGAAGCCAGGACTCAGTCAGTAATGGCAACAATATATGCAGGGACATTAGCTTGGCCCTGTCTGCAGCTACCCAGCTACTCCCACCTGGAAGTCTCTTCCCAAGGTCAATAGTGGGAAGGGGCAACCTTCAGCTGAGCTATCAGTAGCTGCCATGTAGCCCTTAGCCCCAACAGTTAAACCTCCAGGAGGGGAGATGCACTCAGGACCGTGACAATTTATGTGAAACTCACAGTACAATAGCTCCAACCAGTCTGATGTCGACTGCATTTAATAGGGTACAAAGAACAAAGCAGGAATCAGAACTGCTGCAGTCTTAGAATTTGTTGCTATGTCACAATTATCAGCTAATCTTTTTCATAAATGATCACAGAACTACCTGCTGTCTCTTACAGATGAGAGGTGATTCACATGTAACATCTTCAGAACAGGACAAAAAAAGTCTTCAAAATGCTTGAAAGTCTTGTTCATGGAAGTACAGGAGAGGAACTGTTTAGGCTTCATCCTATGTGGACTAAGATGGAAAATCTCATCTGGACTACTCTGAATCATTTAAAACATGATTTTCAGATGAGAAAATAAATAGTACTTGAGTTTCTGAATGTAAAATTCCACCTACTCATTTCCAGATGTCATTGTTTTCCATGGTGTTACAGTAAGGTTGTTGAGATCCATGTTTGTTCAAAGTATACGTCTTAAATGCAAACCACACACGTGGAAGCAGAGCTTTAAATAAATTTATGTTCACACTTTGCCTAGTAATTTCTTTCCTTTTTCCATAGTTTCAGTCTTTATAAATAGTATCAAACCGAATCACTCCTTTTTATTATGGGTGGTTAAAATGGGCAGGCATATGCAAAATGTATAGCATTTTTACTTTTTAAATTGTCCTTGCAACCCTGGAACCTTAGGAAGCAGTTGTACTACATTTGCTTCAGCAGTGGTTGGTTGTCCCACAAATTTTGCCTTCACTGTGGCATTCGAGTAGCCTTTCCCTTCTAATAAACTGAAATGTGTCTGTTCAAATCCAAACATCATAGCTGATGAATGAGGGTTGGGAGTCTAAATGAGCAGTAGCTGATGCACTGAAATGTGTGAATTTTCAGATCTAAATTAACGTCAGTTTTCCTGAGTTTAACAGAAACAGTGGTAAATGCCACTATTTCTAACTGCTTTAGTGTATGATACATGGAGGAAAGTACAACACAGCTTAAGAATTATGCTCATCTATCAGTACAGTTCTGGAAGCACAGCTTCTCCTTTCCCTGTAATTGAAGACTGAAATCTGGGAAATCAGACTGAGATTACAAAGGCTTTGAAAGGCCTCTGAATTGAGTAATGAGCTTCACTGATCCTAGCTGGAAGCCTGTTGTACAGAGAAGTTACTGAGCACAGAGCAGGTAACCTGAGTAGCCACAAGCAGGAGCTGCACTGTGCTATGCTGTGTTGTGCTGCGTGTATAGATTCTCCTTTGTGCTTGTATTGTGCTGTGGATATCCCTTGGCCTTAGGATAAAATTAGCTAGGTAGTCATAGTGGAGGAGTTTGCAGGCAGTTCCCACTTGGCCCCACCTATATATCCTTCACTTTATCTTAGAATGAAGCACACAATGTCATGAAAATATCTTTTTTTGCCAACTAAAAAAAAAAAAGGTGTCAGATTATTGTCTTCTAATAAGATTCTGCAAGAGCTCTAAAGATAATGCTGAAGAATGCTTCACAGAAAACTTTTATACACTATGTCATTCCCTGAAACGAAGTCTGTGTGATGCTGTGAAAGCCACAGTTTCCAGCATTGGAAAGAACTTAAGATTATCCTAATTTTCCTTCTAGTATTAGCTTCATTACATAGCATTTTAAAACAACTAATTATGGGGCCTGAGTAAGTTTCTTGCTATAATCATAATAAATATCGCCATAGATTACAGGAGTATGGAACTGAGATCCATAGTTCCATCCCAACCTATCATGAATTGGTCTCAGGCCTCCAGTCGAAACCTAAAAGCTGGATGGCTTTTCCTGAGATGTACTATGTTAGGTTTGATATAATGAGTCTAGATCTTCATGACCTTGGCTATGTGTTTTTCCAAAAACAATTTAAATGTTGCTGCATTCTGTTCAGTACTTGTTTTTCCAAAAAGGATTCTCACGAGGAAACTTCAAGTGTCTTTGCACAAGCTCTGCAGATTTCCTCTACTTTTCTCTAATGCACAGTGTGGCCTAGGCAAAATCAAGTATTGAAAATCTATTAGAAGAAACAAAAAGCAATCAACACTACCAAAGCTAGAATGTTATATTCAGCATCTGGAAGTGTTTGTGGTTTTCTCCAGCTAATATCATCTGATCTCTGCTTATCTTGGAGCAATTCTTACCTTCTCATCTTCAACACTGAAATCAAACTATTAAGGTATTTTCAATTATTTAAAAAGAAAAAATCAAGAAAATACTTAGATTCTTGGTTCAGTGATTTTTGCTGTAAATCTGCTGTTCCTAGAGGGCTATTTATTTGTGCTGTTATGGCAGTCACTTCCTAATATAATTCCATGCTGCCATACTTAATGTAAAGTGCCATAATGCCTTCAGATTTGCACATTCAGTTCACCAGCAAGTCACCTCAAATTACAGAAAGAATATTCATTTTTTTGCACATAAATCACAAGTGTGACACATTTAGTGTTCAACATTCTTTTATCAACAACTTCAAACATAGAATATTTTTACCAACTTGATGAATTTGAGCTGTTCTAGATATAGCTAAACCTGACTTGGAGTAAAGTACTGTATGCTTTACAGTAATTCCCCAACTCCAGCTCTGTTTCCTATTTTTCTGCCCCTTCATTGTTTGCTATTCAAGTATAAGGGGGGTGGAAATGGTGTGCCTTTTGATCTAAATATGCAGGGTTTAATAAATTCACATGAAGATTGGGAGATTCAGTAGATGTATCAACCTAGGTAACAGAAAGCTCAGGTAAGTCAATTGTCAAAAAATTATATTCAAATTAATTATTGTGGTAAGACAACTACGTTAATCACACGGCAGACACAAATTTATTACACTGGAGTCTTTTCCCATAATAGTATCTTGATTTAAACAATATAACCCAGCATATTATTATATATTGGGGGGGGGGTCCCTCTAAAGATGAGTATTCATTATTTATCATTACTGAATTATTTCTCACAGATTTTAGAAAAGTTCTCCATTGCATCAAAATAATTTTAAATTCTTTTTTTTTTTTTTTCTCAAACCACTTGCAAACCTTGTTAGCTGGCTGTTATCCACCAAGAATGTACAAGTGTACTCCCTATCCATTTATTAAAATCATTACTGAATGTATTAGTATGGAGCAGCACCATGAAACCTCTTTTGGCTTGTTATTCCAAATACACATGACCACCCAGCAAGATAGAAAGCCCCCAGTGGCAATAAGATGAGAATATTTTTTGAACTAGCTGGGCACTCACACAAGAATAATCTCATCCATATATTTGTTTTTTAACTTGAACAGGAGTATGTGAAGATTAGATAAAACTTACTGAAGCTTATAATGGCTTCTCCATTGCTCATGAGTTCTCACATCCTGCTAAAGAAAAAATTGAATTCAACTTATGTATTGAAAGATACACAGGTACTTTTTATCTTCTCATTTACACACATACAGTTTAATATCTTGCATCTTTCTGCAAGTAACTTTTAGCTCACTTTTCTATTATGGCACACAGCTCCATTCCTCCTTTTAAAGTTATAATCTGTGCTTTCTCTTCTCTGGTTTCTGGGCATCATTCACCCTCCATGAATTCTTAGAAACTCATGGCTCCAGAAAATTCTCTGACAATTTAAGGTTAATTCCCCTCCGTTCTACCCAAGTTAACAGGTTTAGCTACCTTAAGACTTGTTTAGTGTTTGCTAAACAAGCCACTCTAGCTAACATCTTCAATTCTTTTGTGGCTTAAATTAACTGCATAAAGAGACCAGGCAACATAAAATATCACTTTCATAAATCCATCCCAAAACTCTTCTTATTTTATTACTTCGCATCTCGAGCCATTCTTTCTTTCATGTATTTATTTCAATATTTCAATATTAATAAATTATTTTTGTTTTACTATGATCCTTCACTGGTTATATTTTTCATTTTTCTCATTTGCTCTGCCCGTGCTTGAGCTATTCTTTTGTGTTCATTCCAGGCACAAAACATTGATTTCTAGGCATCCTTGTTTCCCTCCCCTCTGAGTTACAGATGTTTACACAATCTCCCAGGTGTAAGTTGTATGTACACACTTAATGATTTATTGCTGAATTAGGGTTATTTTCTCTTGAGCTTTTATGATACACTCTTACAGGGGTCTGACAAATATAGTGCAGCAGGTTTACCTGTGCAAACTTGAGATTTTACCAGCTCTAAAACTTCCTGCTACCTGTTTGAAAATGAAATAAAATGGTGTGCACTTCAGTAGTCACCATTTACCATCTCCTTTTATACTACTCGTAAAGCTGGTTGAAGCTGACACCAAAACATGTCCCACTTCTGTCATCCATGGTTTACGGTTTTTAGAGACAAGCAAGATTTGACAACTGAGAATGTCAAACTTTTGCAGTATGCCTCTCAGAGTCTCTAAATCTGAAAGTTTCTCTAAAGGTTTCTCTTCCCATTGGAATTTCTTCCCAGCATCTCAACACTTAGTTTAAATGATGGGTTTTTTTGGAGGCTTTACCTAGTTTCTCACTTCTGCTTCTGTCAAAGTCTTCATTTTATGTGGATCCATTGGATCCTTCTGATGCCTGTGCTATTCCTCTCAAAAGCCTAAGTAAGCTGCATTGATCTGTGGACTTCCTTCACACTCTGACTCAAGTTTGCTCCTAACATGTTCCAGGACGAATCCCTTCTCTCCCATCCTTTCCATAATATCTATTTGAGCTCAAATTTCACATCATCAAATCATGCTTTCTAATGCCTGAAAAAGGGAAACCAAACCAAACCAAAACCTGTGCATCTTCTTCCAAGTAGTTTGAATTCTCAAAATTTCAGCTTCTTTCTTCTATGTTTTTGTTAGTTGGGACTTGGGGTTTTTTTCTTCTTTCTCTAGACACAATTAAAAGCCCTTATTTCCATCTGTGACTAGTGCTCAGGCAAACTTGCCAATGTATAACATAATAGTTCCTCACCTATTTCTTTCTCTTTATGTCCATTCTGATAATAACATGCACTGCTACTTCCTTGAAAAATGTTCAGAGTGAGTAGCGTTATAGAAGAACATGAACAAACTAAAATAAAATGCACTCTGTTCTCAAATTTATGTCAAAGAGTGCTTACTTGTCCATGAAGCCCAAAAGGCGTTTGCACTTCTGAAGCCACGTATTTTCAGTACATTACAGCATGTACAGAAAGGTTACTCAATTTAAGAATGGAGTTAGATCCACAGAAGCAACTTACATGATTTCTCACAGAATGGAGCCCCACATCCCTGTGTGTCTTAGGCTGCAATTAATTCAAAAGTGTATATTTTCATTACGTATCCTACAGCAAATCTACAAACATACCATACATACAGACATGACTGATGTTTGAGAAAAAATAATTTTTACTGTGTTATAAGTACCTTTTCCCTTCGAATTTTCTTCACATTGCATTAATTTAGCATCCATTTCATTCATCCTTTTTCAGGCTGAATAATACTTCACCTCGGAAATAAATCCATTGCTACACTACTCAATGGCAAGGAAGAAAATTATACTCAGATTGTCATGAACCAACAAACATTTTAATTCTTCAGGTGGAATTGTTGATTTTCAATCTCAGAAAGATTCTGCCTTAGCAAGAAATGTCTGCTGTTTGTGAACATCAGCAAATAAAGGCATTTGAACAAAAATGTGATGTTAGATTAAACATTTATCTATTCTCTCTCAGAATGGAATTAATTCTTAGCTTTGTTTGTTCAGCTTCATGTGTACCAAAAAGCAGAGAAGCATTCACTGTGGAAATGTGTTCAGTAATATTACTAATCTGAATAAATGTTTTTTTCCACTGCCAGAGACAGGCATTTCTTCTGACATCAGGAAGATAATAAACAAAATGTATGTATGCATAAGATAGATAAGGAGGAGAGAAATGTCCCTCCCAACCCAGCTATTGTAGCCCTTTACAGCTTAAACTCTGACACTCATTGCATGGAATTTGATTAAGATTATAATGACAGTCTCACTTTTATTTCTGTAGTTCTAATTTAATGTTTAAAGCTGAACACCATCCTTATTTTCAACATTACTAAAAAGGAACAAGAAGTTTCTTTTAGATACAAGGTTAATAGCACCAAATACAATACCACTGCTGATTCTGAGTTATCTACTTACATATAGTATTTCACCTATTAAAGAATTTTTCATTTTTTGATTTAAAAAAAAACCATTCAGAACCCTTTCTACATTACAATAGTTTTGTACAACAATACTTTGCATTTAGTCTCAATTTGTCTTAAAAGGCAATGCAGGGCCTCAGAAAACTTCATCTCAGTCTTTTAACATTTGCTCTGAATTTTGATGGGATTATCAGAATCCCAATAGAGGATAAATGTAGTTTTAAAACATGTCTTTGTTCCTTGAAGGGCTTATTTAAAAAAGCACCTCTCCAAAATTATGAAACATAAATGCCATATTGTCAACCATATGTTTTTGACCAATTCAAATGTGAAAGAAAAAAGAAAATAATTCACCATGGAATATGTGCCTTTCAGTGAGTTAAGACTGTGTTTTAAATGTTTTTTGGCTTTATGTTAAATTTCATGTAATGTAATATTTTCCCTCTTCCAGGAAAACTTAGAGCACTCCCTTCTGGTTCCTCTCTCTCAATAGCTCGTTTTTTAACCCCACTGATGAAAACAGAGATTAGAAAAAGTACTTAAAATCCAAACCCAAGAGAGGATAATACAATTAAAGAATATTTATTCATTATCTCCACCTTAGCAGATACTTTTGCTCAAACTGTTTCACTTAGAAAAGAACAGAAAGTAGTGTCAGGCAAAATCAATGAAAGGCATCAGTAGCTACACCACTTACATTTAATTACTGCCCTTCTAGAAAGCAATACAGCATGTGGCAGTCTACAATACAAGCTCTGTTAATTCATTGAAAACTAGTCATCAATGCAATTAGAAGTTTGTCAGTAGTTTTTACAATTATCATTTACCTCATATAATTAAACCAGATAAAACTATCTGTAGGGCTGGGGACAGGATCAAAATTTAGACCAACAAAACTAAACCTAGATTATAAATAATTGAAGCACATTTTAGTCATAAAAGAACAGTTTAAAAATTACCTTTTCATATAAAGAGCATAAACAAATAATAATTTATTATTACACACAGAATTCAAATGATGGAAGTGTTATTTTTGAAAAAGCATTCCCAATCAACTCGAAAGATAAAATGAAAATTTTGCCAAAAAAAAGCTCATTATATTTAGTTATTGTTTTCAACATCATAGCCATGTAATACCATGGAAGTGTACAACTTTTTTTCTCCAGTGTAGTGCTGGTAGATACACCATTACAAGCAAATAGAAAATAGAAAGAATACCAGCAGCAAAGGTATTATAAGCTGTGCTCATGTATTGATTGTTGGTAATTGTTTTTAAATTTAAAATACAGGTTATTAATATTAACCTTTCTGAAAAGGTTATACTGATTCATGGAAGGTGGTGCAAAATGCCAGCAAAATGCACCAAAGGTATTAATTGCAGTGAGTGTATTTGTCCAGTGGCCTCAGAGAGCACATAAAGGCATTTATATTCCTTGGTAGGTTTAAAAATAATAATGAAAAAGTTAAAAGCAATTAGAACAGGATGGTAATGGTACATTTGTGCCAGATTTAACACACTTTTCATGTTACCAATGAGTCAATACAGCTATTATAGATAGCATGAGCTCCAAAAGTGGCTTTTTGAAGATACCTTCTGTAAGATTAAAAAGGTAGTGTAGTTGCAGTTAATTAGGTGAAGACACTGCTTACAAGGCGTAGAATAACTTGTTTTTGCAACCAGTTCTCCATTTCAAAAATTGCGTTTTCAGTAGATAACAATCTTCTACTTATTTTACTTGTTGTCTGGGTTTATAGCATAAAATCGAGATTTTTCCTTTGTTTCATTTCACTACTATACCTATAGCAGTTAATCCTAACATATTCTGTGATTCCTAGAGGTGAAATTAGAAGCACTGGGAGCAAAATAGCTAGGAAAGTAATGGAAAATATTCCCAATCTCCTTTCATAAGATAAGCAATAGCAAACCATATTTTATTTGTTTTCCAGTAACTTTATCATCACCTAAAGTTCTCCACAGCAGTGTGAATAATTGTGCAATGTCTTGATTAATTATGACAATACATCCAAGGACCTTAGAGTGCTTTTACACATCACAGCTACACACTAACAAAAAAACAAAAAAAACAAAAACAAAAAAAAATGTAATACACTTTCTTAGTTTTTAAAAAGTCAGAAAAAAACTCTCCATCACCAGCACTAATTGTACCATAGAAATGGCATTTGAAAAAGGCTCATGTTAAGGGTGTATGAACTAATGACTAAAATTTATACCTTCCTCTGCAGTTCTACAAAACAGCTGAACATGCAGTCCAGTGGAGCGGAGAAACCATTACTTTTTGTAATGCAGTCTTAGGAGACTGAGGTAATATAATACAGAAAGGCAGGCTATATTTAAAAGCAGCTGCATAAAAGCAGTCTCATTCAACTGCAGACAACTTTTAAAGGCCATGATTGATAGAAATTCATCTGTTTATTCTGCTTCATTAATAGAGTCAAATTTCAGTTGGACTCAGTGGTACATTTACATGCATAAAACAGGTAATTACTAAACTGTCTGCTTCTTACATGTAAATGCCCCTTCTATGTATAAATGGGTAATTTTCACAAATTTATTATAAAGTTCATCAGCGTTATGCAAACAAGGTTGTTCTGGTAATCAGAGTGCAGAAGAACAAAAGAAAGAGCCCTTATTTTAATGACTCCCCCTCTTCACTTAAAATCCACACTGGATTTCTTCTCCCAGACTATTAATTTCTGTATTTTTCGTTTGTACTTTCTTTTGTGATGGGGGATGCCCCATCTCCCCACCCTGCTTCACACATCCCCTATTATGATTTCAAATGATAGACCAGGAAGCTCAACTCACAGATGCTTGTGGCAGATGGTACACCAGATATGGAGAAACCATGGTTTCTGTAAATCATCAGTAAAAATTGCTCAGTATACTTCATAACAATACTTTGTGCACATAGTTCACAGTAATGGTGGAGAGGCAGCAGTCTACTACCTAGAAGATGAAAATGCGTACACATGGACATCTTTGGGTTTGGGAGGCAAGGAACACTGAACAAAGCCCCAGCTCCAGGAATCAGGTACCCGCCTGAGGATGAGCCAGGACATGGGTCCTCTGGGTGAGCCAAAGATTGGACGGAGAAGAACTGGACAATGGCTCTAGTTCTCTGCAGATAAAACTCTGAATTTCTGTACTCACATTATGCTGGGGATTCTTCACTGTAATATCTGAGAGTATGGGAAGAAGCTTGTTTTCTCTGCAATATTTTACTTCAATCAGCTGTTCTATCTTACAGAAATCATCCCATTGTTTTTATTGAGAAGAGATGTCCAGGCAATTTTTTTTTATATGGGACATTTGCCTATAAAAACTAACCCACAGGCATAAAACAGTTATCACTGAGCACAATGGAAGTTTGAAGCTCACTGGGTGACATCAGAATTAAGCAACTGCAGTGTCAAGTACTCAGTGGTGTCATTTCAGGAAAAACAGTTACTTGGCATAGCGTGAAAAAAGATTTTGATTTTAAGGGTTTATTTTGATTCTTCTCCTATTGTAGCAGAAAAGAAATTACTACATAGACTGGCAGTCTATGTAGTCTTTTCAAAAAGTGTGTCTCTGACACAGGATATTCTAACTTACTTTTTTTTTTTTAACCAGGTCTTTCAGTGTCTGCCCAAAACCCATTCCTGACTGGTATTCCCAAGTCCATTGACATCAATAATTCAGCCTATTAACACTGAGGCCAGCCTGTCAAGGTGCTCCAGCCGCTCTTGTTGCAATGACTTCATTGTTTTTTGCTTGTCCAGTCATCCATCTGGACAGCAACACACTACAAAGATACTGTGGATGAGTGTCAACAGCACTGTGAAAGTTAAGGAAAATGGCATTAACTGCCTTCTCTTCCATAAATCCCTACTAGTTAGCCTAGAAGGTGCTCATTGTTAGTACAAATTGGATTCACCTGTTAGAAATCTGCACTAATATCAATTAGTGATTTCTAGGTAAGTCTTCTTCAGAAGAAGGATGATTAGTTATTATTAACTGTAGGAGAAGCTGCTCTCAGTAATTGTCAACATCACTATTCCAGGATGTTTTTTTCCAGTAAGTAGGATTTGCAAATAGACTAGGCTGAGCTAAAAATTAGGTCATTAAAGCAGAGACCCTCGAATACACACATACATATATTCCATATTCCATTAAAACCCATTCAATGTAAAATCAGGCGTTGTTTTTTTTTTAAAATACTTATTTTTTAAAACCAGCTTTTATCATGCATGATCAATTACATTCATTTTGTAGGTAAATGGTGTTAAATTTTAATTGGCAGATATATTGGAAATTATTGCATGTTAATTTTTAGCAGAGTAACAAATGACAGCTCAGTAAGAAGTAGGACACTCTTTCCTTGCTTGTTTTTTGAGCTAAAGAAACTTACCATACTAATTTTGTGGGGCACATATTTAAAACCATGTGATAATAAAAAACAATCCGTGTGGAAAGGTGAATGTGGCATCCATTAATTGTTAGGATATACCACTAAATCAACAAAATGTGAACTGTTCCATGGAAAATATCCTTAAGTGAGAAAGATTTTTCTTATGACTCAAGGGTCAAGTGTTATCCTTGCACTCATTTAAAGTAGTAGAATGAAAAGGGGGTTCAGGGAAGAACAGAGACTTTTACAAATGAGGGCAAAACACAAAGCTGCTTTACTGCTTTTACAGGAATGACTGAATCATGCACTTACAAAAGCCAGGGCTACTAGATTTGCACAGCCACCAATCCTCTTGAATTCCTCCAGCCTCTCCTCCAGTATCTCATAAGCTGTCATAGAAAACTAATAAAAAAATAGAGAGCAGAGGACCTCAATTCTACCAAGGGCTTTATGTAGTAAATAATTACCATTAATATCAGACTTAGGTAAAAACAGGTAATAGGAACTAAGGTGGAACAATTTAAGGATATGAGTACCAAATACTCTCATTTCATTTTGATTGTTTTCAGACTAAGCATGCATCCCAGTGCAGGAAATAACATAATCAAATCTACACTTGTATTCAAAAACAAGGGAATCAAGCATATATTTGCGTTTTATTTCCATCTATATTAGAAAATTCTGGGAGAATTATGGGAGAATAGGGGTAAAATAAAATTGATACATTGCTTTATATTATTCATATTCTGAACATTAAGATATTTAAAGGATATTTTAAAAAGGAAAAAGTTTTTATTTTTGAGAGTGAAGGGCCTGTAACATTGTGAAATGAAATATATCATAAAAAAATACAAGAAATAATAGCTTAGTAGCTCAGTATCAATATATATGTGTTTACATATATATAAAACCTTACCATGTCATTTTCTACTAACACTTCCTTTGGACCTAAAACTCCGACACCAAGACATAGACATGACTTCCTGGCAATAATTTTCAGTCAAACTGGGGTGAAGTAGATGTTAGGTAATCAATATGTAGTAATTAATCTGTGGTCAGCCAACTTCTATTTTAGTTGTGAGCTAGAATAATAATTCCAGCTATTTTGTTTAACCGAACAACTAAGAAGCCCTTATTAAATTAATGCTTTTAAAAGCCCTGTCTTTAACATGTTATTACACAAAGTCTTTGTTATTCCATTTTATGGTTAAATTTCAGGTGTTTTGAGAGAAAGATATTTTGGTAGATTTGGGCTTTTTGCCTGAGTGAAGTCTCCAGATCTTGGTACTTTGAAATAACATCTGAGCTACAAGTTCAAATTATTTAAACAGCCAGATATAACAGCATTTTAACCAGAAAATGTTTTGAACAACAGGGGTGGCATCCAACCATGATCAACAACTTCCTTGCTCAGACTCTTTGCTGGAGTGAGAATATTGAGCAGCTTCATCTTGCCCTGTTACACTGATATTTATTGCATTAGATGACTCTGTTTTTCCCAAGCAATCACTGTGTTATTTCTCTTTCCATCTTAAATTCATTTTTCATTGCTGCTGTGTTTATCTTTCAGCTTAGTGTTTCAGATATAAAAGAAGAATGCTTTTTCTAGGTCCTTCCTGGTTTTGTTTTTGTGGGAATTTTTTTGGTTTTGGTTTTGGTTTTTTTTTTTTTTTGGTTGCTTGGTTGGTTGGTCGAGGTTTTTTTGCTGGTTTGGTTTGGTTTGATTCATTAGTTTGTTGGGTTTCTTTAAACAGAAATTCTTTCTACAGCAAATTCTAATTCTTTTTCACATTGCTAGGGAATCACCTGGACACCACAGAGGCAGACTGAGGGGACCAGGACACAGAGAAAGGACAGAACATGCTCCCTCTCTGCCTGCCACAGAACAGTCTCCCAAAGCAGACAGAATAGTCTCAGAGAGAAATAAGAATTTATCAATTAGAATGTAATAGACTCCCAGACAGGAAGAACGCTGATAATCATATTGCATTACTTTTAAGGGAGGAGCCCAGGACTGTGAATGCACCCTTCTTTGGTTTTCTAGACTAATAAAAAGGATCCATAGAATGTATTCCCTTACATATATTTTAAGAATGAAGATGATTTTGATTTTTACTTTGTGTTCTTACTTTTTGATTCCAGTAAAGTACTAATGGCCTAAACAGCCTGAAAATGCATTTTTAGCATTTTACTACCATTGTTGAAAACAGATACTTTTCAATACCTCAGTGGAGCTGGCATTCTGCTGCTATTAAAAGGCAAAATTATTATTCTAAATGTCAAAGAAGGCATGGAAATCAATTAATATCTAATAAAGTAGATAGAAACATCAAAGCATAAGGTTCCCCAAACCTTCAATCTGTCCCCCTCCAATCCCTGATCCTCCCCACTCAGGTACTGCCCTATAGACATCTCATCCCTTTCAGTATGAAATGTAAGAGGAGAGCATACAAAAGCCCTATATTAGATAACTATAGCTCTGTATGTTATATTTGCATCTCACCAAAATCTTACATGGCAGATGTAGATTTGTGAAAATTTGCTTTTAGGCACAATATTATCAGTAAAAGGAAAAGTTCTCAGTGTATTATTGCAATCATAATCATTTTAACCATTAGGGAAGATGTCACACTACAGTTGAAGGTTAACTGCTAACTTGCTTCTTGTATCATTCCACTTCATAAAAAGCAAACAGCTTTCACAATGGCAAAAAAGAGTGGGAAAAGAGTGGGCTGGGGTAAGGGCTAACCATTTCCAGGGAGTTTCAAGTTCCAGTATAGCAATGTTAGAAAGCGCTGTTCTTCTGCAGGCTGACAGTAGCAATTTAACGTGCCAGAGGCAGGGCAACCTGTTCTCTGTGCCTTCTTCTTCTTCGAGCTCTTCTGCTCTGTTAGCACAGTGAAAACCCACCGAGTGCCCGTCTGGTGATGTCGGTCCTGCTGGCTGTCTCCAGCTGCTGTCACTGCTTCCTATTGTTCTCTGTCTCCTAGCTCTGTGGGGCTGCACCCTGTCCTCCTCTGCGCTTCTCTGCCACCCTCAGTACCTGCTCCCCAGCCCCAGCACTGCAGCATCCTCCTGGTGCTGTGCAGTACCTACCCATGACAGCATTTCTGTTGCTGATAGCATCAGCCTAACAGCACTGGCAAAAAGACTGTCTTTATGGATGCCAGAATTCAGTGATTGTTGGAAATTACTCAGGACAACATTCCCAGTCAAATGTGTTGGACATTCATCCAAAGGCCCTGTGCTTTGCATAATGCATGTAGCATTAAATCCATCTGAGTTCCAAGTTTGACAATTTCTGTTGCAAAAATCAGAAATATTTTTTGTCTCTTTAAGGTAACTTAAAGCTTCCTGGCTTCTCTGAAGAGGAAAGCAAGAGGTGTGCTTTATCTGCAATTTATTCCTGCTGTGTTTATCACTGATGTAGACCTTCCACTTCCCATTTCTCATAGAATTACAATTCTCATACATTACTGTACTTTGCTGTTAGGATCAAAACTAAAATATAATCCTATTAACCTGGAAGGAAAAGTGCAAGTAGATATTTTCTCACAATACAGTTTGTTCACTCACCAATTCACAACACTGAAAATAACTGATTGCTGGCTTTCAATTTATTTGCCTTTCCTTGCTTATTTCCTTTAGAAATTCTTTAGATTAATTTCATATAATCAATTAGAATATAAAGTAGATAAGTTGAAACTCATGCAAAGGAATTATAAATTTCACAATCAAATCCTTAACAGAAATTTTTATGAGTAGTAAAAAACCAAACTGCATTCTTTTGGCATAAAATCATACCTGATTGTTTTAATATGTCAGTATTTATCTTTAAATATTACAACAATTATAATTTTTCAGATTCACCATTCTCTATGATTTACTTTTCCCACACACCCCAACATGTGAAATTTCCAATCTTGTTTAGAGAAAATGAAATAAAAATGTCAATATACTGCCCTTTAGTAATATTATGAAAGCTTTTCTGTACCTCTTGGAAGGTTAATTCTGCTAGCAGATGCAAAGAAATGTGATCTCTGTCTGCAAGGCTTTGTAAAAAATAAATAAACAAAAGGCAAAAAATATATTGAATACATGTCCTGATCTTTATTATGTACTTCTCTGCAACTCTGCCTCCTACCCTTTCCCCTTCAGAGCCTAAAGCAAGATTCATAATGGAGTTAATGAAATCTTCAGGAGTCATGGAGACAAACCAAGTCTGCTGTAAAGGCAAGTTCCTTGTTCAAAACAAATAAATATGTTTTTGCAAACTCCTTCAAATTTGATTTCAGTTTGCATAAAAGACATAGAAACCTACATGCAAATAAAAAAGTGTAAAATTAATTTCTTTTAGAGTGTGGTAAAATGGAAGAGAAAGAACAACAGAGAAAGAAAGAAGGGGAATTATCATCTAGGTGTATGCACTTTTACAAAAATTGTCCACATACGTCAATTTTCCTCAAAATTCTGCTTGTGAATACATTTGTTTCTGCAATAATTTTAAATATAAGGTCATGTCTTTTACAAGGAAGTTTGTTCAGTGTTGTGGATCTCAGCATTTATTGGGAGAATTAGAACATTTTAAAGTCAGAACTGTCCTTAAGAAAATGCACTGGAAATAATTTAGTCACAACTTTATCTTTCTTCTCTAAGTCCTCATCCACATGAAAGACAAAAGGATCTTTTATATAGTGAAAAGTTGTTAATACAGACTATTTTTGATGCTTAATACATTTATTCATGCACTATGTATTTTATTCCCTACCTCTTTCCTTTCCCCTCTTCTTATCTCCCATAATTTACCTAAAATAGAAATGGTGGAAACAATTCAGTTCTTAATCTAAGTGACATTTAAACAGGATAGAAATATGCTCTGTATATTATGTTCCTGCAACTATGAATTTGCTGTTCCTCATATCTGCCTTATCTTGTCTTTTGTATCCAATTTTGCTTTAGATTTAACACTAAATTTTATTTAACCTTTCTATTGAATAATCTGTGCAGGCATATAAAGGTAGCTATGTTAACTGTGAAGTGTAATATGAGCCCCAACTGTGTTCAGTGACTGAACATTTTTCAGTAGAATTAAATTTATGCTTTTGACTGCGTTATTTTAGCAGACATTAAATGAACGTTAAAACAAACCAGGGTCACAAATAAGCAAATGTCAGACAATGTATTTCAAACCCCCAACCACACAAGTAGATAAACCCCACCAAATTATTTTTCCTAGATTCCTTAGTTTCAGGGTCAGACAAAACAAATCAACCCTGACCTTCTCTGTCACAGGGTCCTAAAGTTCACGTGGTCTCATGTCTCCAGAAACAGCCATGCTTCACAAGAAATGTCTACCAGTTCGCCATTGAGTACAACTGTGTCTTCCCTGACACATATTATTACTTTGAACTACTTTTTCTTTGAGTCTATAGCGTTCTCCAGCCTCTAACCTCACATATAGACTTGCAGAGAACCACTGGCTGAGCTTAATCAGTAATTAACAGAAACAACAGCTGCAGTCTCCTCAGAAGACTTGGTAGAAATATTAAGAGAGGTGGATGCTTCTTGGTTTTCCATTTTAGGTTGTTTTTCTTTTCCCTGTGAGTACAGCTTTTCGAAATTTTTACAGCAAGAAAGTCAAGTACCATTCTGCATTCTGAGACAGCTCTTACATTCAGCTATGTTACTCACAACATTCAACATAATTATTTGCAACTTCTTATCAGTTCAAGCATTTAGGTTATAAATACTGTACAAAGATAAATATCATGCAGTATTGTTCAATATCTTTATCACTGACAGAAGATGATGGGATCGAGTGCACCCTCAGCAAATTTGTAGTTGACACCAAGCTGAGTGGTGTGGTTGATGCACCTTAGGGCGGCATGCCATCCAGAGGGACATGGATGAGGGGTTGAGGGAGGTGATTCTGCCCTTTTATTCCACTCTTGGAATTGAGATTCCATCTGTAATATTGCGTCCAGCACAAGAAGGACATGGGCTTTTTGGAGCAAGTCTAAAGGAGAGCCACGAAGGTGATTACAGTGCTGGAGCACTTCTAAGACAGAGAGAGACTTGGGTTTGTTCAGCCTGGGGAAAAGAAGGCTCTGGGGAGACCATATTGCAACTTTTCAGTACTTAGAGGAGGCTTATAAGAGGGATAGGGACAAACTTTTTAGACTGGACAGCAGATGACAAGGGGTAATGTTTTTAAACTAAAAAAGGTAGATTTAAACTAGATATAAGAAAGAAATTTTTTGCAGTGAGGGTGGCAAAACACTGAAACAGGTTTTCCAGAGATGTGGCATATACCCCATCCCTGGAAACAATCAAGTTCAGGTTGGAGGGTGCTCTGAACAAGTCGAAGTTGAAGATGTTGCTGCTCACTGCAGGGGGCTCAGAGGAGATGGACTTTGAAGGTCTCTTTCCCAAATTATTCTACAATTCTGTGATTCTTCTATGATTCAGTATACTTCTAGCACTTGTGGACACATAGGTATGTTAGTGCTATGTTTCATCAAGACTGTTCTTCAATACAATAATTAGGCTAAATAGAGCATAAGAGTGGTATTGATACCTGTTCAGAGGTAGTTTCCACATTTCAGTGTGGCACTAATTTATGCTATGTAGACAAGGGCTAGTGTGCAAGAAAAGACTTATTTCTTTATATAGGATGCTCCTTAGCAAGAAGCAGGGTATTACTTCTGTAAACTAAATTCCCTGAGAATAAGGGAAACAATTTACATACATACCAGGGTTCTTACTGTCCAATCAAAATAACTTGATTACACTAAAAAGGCATATTTACTTAGATACATACCTTACAGCATCCAAGCCTTTGTCATCAATGTTTGTAAAACATCCATTTGTATGATAATTCAAACATAAACTGAACAGATAGAAGTGACTCCCAGCATACCTTTCAGCATGACTGTGGCAGAGGAAAACAAAATGAGACAAAACTAAAGAAGACATTAAATGTGAAGCTGGGTTATTTCTAGTGGAATTTTGTAGGGTTTAAACAGAAGGGAACCTGCAGCACTTTGTAAGCTTGCTACTTACGCAAATCATTATATGTGACCAAAATTTCAGATTTGATTTAGACAAAGCATTATAATCGAGGCTACTGCTGCTATGAACATGCTGTTACTGAAGCATCACTCACTTTCTCACAAAAGGCAGTACACAGAACCACAGATAAATGTGTATGGTAACAGTCACTACTGGTATCTTTCAGTAAAAATAATATATAATTTTAACATAATTTATAATGAGTTTATTAATAAAAAATTTAGGTGAGAACAGGACATAAAGATTTGATACTTTAGAAAACTATGAAAGAAGTGTTGTGTGTATACGCAGGGACAGAAATTACTCACCTGAAAGAGATGAAAATCAGTTTAATAATCACTGTGACACAATGGATATGAATGACAATGATAGTAAGACAGAGAAATCAAAATGGAGAACAGTAAGATGTCTGAGGCACAGAAGAGTTGTGATGTGTATGCTAACTCAACAGCTTCTTTATCAGACAGGGCAGGATAAGTGTAATGGAAATGACTGTCGGATACTACTACTCATCCAAATTTACTGGGAAATTGAAAGAACTCTAAAAGCCTACCAAGTAACCATTAAGATCAAAGCACAATTGTCATAACAGAAAAAAGATGACAATTTACAGTCAAGAGGCTGAAATTTCTAGTCCCTTCATTTTAAAGCTCTAATGAGGAACTTTAACAGCAATAGAGTCTTCTTACTAAGGAAATGTTATTCAGTGACCTCTATTTTCTTGCGTAAGTGACACAGTCAATGTCTAAAAGGAGTTCAGGTAGCTTGGAAAAAAACCCCAAAGTTTTAAGAAACACTCACTGCTTTTTAATGTGTTATTAGTGTCAGCACTTTAGTGGCAAATGCCTGAAACAGAAAGTTTAAGTGAAATAGGAAGAGAAAAGACTATTAAAAGAATAATAATTTAAAAATAAGTGATTTTCTTCTATGAATAGGAGATTTACTGAGTTAATTTCTTTCTTGTCTTTTTCTCTCTAAGCTCAATCAATGCTTTATGCTTGCAAGTCAGCATGTTGTAGAACATCAGCAATAATTTGCTTTTCAATTTTTCTGATTTTCTATTTCAGTGACTATTTGCTAATTCAGAACAGTGCAAATTTAAACAACAGATCTGTTGTTTAAACCACACAGTCCTGACTACATTCTAAAGTATGCACAGATGCAGACCAAAATTAAAGTCCTTGCTACTGACGCAAAATTACCATTCACTGATTCTTATTTCTCATAAATGCTTTAGCATTTGGTATGTCACCTAAGTCAGACTAGACAGGTGCACACCAATTAGTAACCAGGGTTATCATTTATTCTTTCAAAAGTAGTTTAATTCAGCATTCACTATTCCTATCATCAGTATCACATCACTGTTTCTGCTAAGTGAAGTATTTGATTCAAGAAGTTTATGAATCAGTAAAAGAGCAAGGTATTCACTCAGCTCAGTGAGGTTACAGATTGTTCTCAGGCCTAATGAAACAGTACATTACTCAAGCAAGAGATTGTATTTTCCTATAGCGTGTCACACTCTTGTATTAGCATATCAGACATTTATTCTTTTCTATTAAATTGAGAAGTTTCTTTAGCTGTACACAGAACTCTTAAGGAATACTACAATTTGAACTTACCAAAAGTGAGATGGATCAGAGGAAAACACAACTTTTCACATATTTCTTTGATTTGAAGGAGCAGGTTTTTTATTCCTGTTGTGGGTTGACCCTAGAAGAATGCCAGGTGCCCACCGAGCTGCTCTATCACTCTCCTCCTCAATTAGACAGGAGGGAAAATATAGAATGAAAGGCTCATGGGTTAGGATAAGGACAGAGAGACATCCATCACAAGCAATAGAGACTTGACTTTGGAAAATTAGTTTAGTTTATGACCAACTGAATCAGATTAGGATAATGAGAAATATCACCAAATATTAAAAACACATTGTCCCAGTTTAAATGAGACAAGGGGTCCTTTGCTGAGGATGAGTTATGAGAAAAAGACCCAGACTCCTTCCTCTAAGCAATTATAAATCCAAAATTAAGAGGCTCCGATTGAAGGAAAAAAAAACAACTGATGGAAAAGGAAGACTAACAGCCCTTTATTAAAAGGTATATGTGTATAACAGAAACACACAAAAAAAACCCCAAGTAAAACAGCCAACCAACAATCCTATACCCACAAATAACCCCTTCAGAAACAAAACCGATAAA
>JAYRBT010000093.1:11978766-11991284 GCA_036023395.1 Myiotriccus ornatus
CAGGAGGAATCTTTGTCAGGTCTGTGCTACATGATGATCTTGAAGTTCTAGTGAAAAAAATTATATATCTGTGCAGAATGGGGATGTGGATCCTGCCAGGCACGTGCAGTTATTTGCTTATGTACCTCACATACTTAGAGAAGCAGGATACCTCTGACACCAACCTCTCCAACACAGAGTATCATTTTAGCACAGACATCCTGAGAGTGTGGTTGGGGGATCCTTCTTCCCTGTGCAATGCCCCTCTGTAACATCCACCAGCTCACAAGTCTCTGTGTGACTGTGCCATATGGCTAATGCTGTTTTAAATGCAGATCCTGGCGTTTAATACAATTAAGTGAGAGTGTCAGTACACAAACAATTTGCAACAAGATTATCCCTAGGGCTCAAAACCTTTAAGTAATTGAATGAAACAGCAAACTGCAAACAACAATAAATGTGCACAGAATTTTGACAAGGAGACAGCAGATGCAAATAAAACTGTGCGGAGAAGCCCATTGCTGATGAAACATTGCCAGCTGGAGTGAAGCTGCCTGCCTCCAGGGAGCTGTTGGGATGTTGATGTATAAATTAATGTGCTGCAAAGAAAGAAAAAGAATAGGAACAACAATTAGTGGTATACAACAAATACTTGGCGTCTGAGTTTTGATCAACTTGAAAGGCAATTACTTGTTCTTGAGTATGTGAAATTGCCTACAGCATGATTTGGGAATGCTCCCTGAGGTGCACTGTTCCTCTGAATAAAGCTGTCCAGGAAAGAGTGTTTCATAGGTACAATTTCTTTCATGCAAATATACAAATTTTGGTCCCATTTTCGCAAGCTTCTCAACTTCAGAGTGGACTTTCTGGTTGTTCACACTAGCCTGTTATATCTAGGGTACATCTTAGGTAAGTGCTCAAACTGAAAGTTCCCTACAACCTGCTTTCTGTTCTGGGGCTTTTACTTGGTTGCAAAATCTACCACTTTTTAAATTTTATTTTTATTTTATTATTATTATTATTTTTCTGTGTGGGTGTCTTTCAACTGACTGTATTTCTCTCTTGTGCCCTACTCCTGACAGGTTAGAACTCCTTGCAATGTAGGCAAACAAGCTTTTAACTCTCTTTGATTTGCACCCAGCTTTGTCACTGCCTTCAGCTTTTCATCTCAGATGCTTAGACATTTTTTCCTCCAACACTTGTGATAACCATTATACCTTAAGGTGATGCTGGTATGGTGGGCATGCAGCACCCAAACTGTTCTTGATCTTCTGGGAGCTAACTGCTGGTCCTGAATCCATCCTTTCCTATTTATTTCTGTATTTATGGCAAACAGCCTGACAATGTTTTAGGTAACTTGTACTAACCACAGGACAATAAATATTAGAAGGTGAAGAAATAAATGTACATTTTTCTGAGCAATTTATCTGGACTCATTATTTGGAACATACCTTGCTGATATAGGTGAGAAATCCCTAGAAAACTGATTTCTGCCAAATGAATAAAAAGTAATTAAATTTTGCATACATTTCTTAAATGCCTTAACTACAGAATGTGAAAGAGAATTTTAGTCATATTCTCCCTTTTTATAGGTGTGGTATAGCCAGCCTAGTGTGGGAACATCTAGACTCCAGGCTTTGCTCTCAAGTAGCTAAAAATAGTTGTGTAGGAGGTAGAATCCCACCAAAAAAGGTAAATCTTACCTGCCACAACAGATACAGAATATCCATTCTTTTGAGTCCAGTGGATTCAAAACACAGGTTTTGAAACCTGCTCACCAGTGCTTGGCTGGCCATCTTGGTCTCTGGGTTTTGGAATGTGGGAGCAGTGAACATAAAGTCCATTACACTTTGCCTTACACAAAGGAACAAAGCAAAAAGTCTGAAAATGCACATCAGGTTTTGGATGAAAAAAATAATTCACTTGGTGTGAAGTTCACATGCAACTTCTGCCTCTTCCTCTGCTTGCTCATTTGGATTTGTTCTGTCTGTGAACAGTTTCAGGTTCTAGAGCTGCCTGTCCCTGACTCTAAAATCTCTCTGCACATTCCCTAGTCTTTGTTGAATGTGTCTATGAACTGGTCCATGTGATGTCTGTACAAGTCTTGTTAAACTGAAGCTGTGATATCCTTGTTTGAGTCACCCTGTCTCTTCACATGCTGCTTAGGTCAGCCAGGATTTCTGTCCTTCCTCAACTGAGCTGAGCTGGTGGAAATGCACCAGGGCTAGGTACTTCAAGCAGAAGAAATTCTCATCATCTATGACCATTTAGGCTTTATTGTGTCTCTTCCAAGGTGAAACAGCTTTGTCTCCTGAGTAGCTCCAGGAGGACTAAATGCCACAGTGAAATATTCTGGTGAGGACTGTGGCAGAAGAACAAAACTGGGATTAAGGGGAGCTTTCAGTAATTATTACATCTCATTCTGGCTGCTTCAGTGGTCATTCAGCCAACTGTCTCAGGTAGCTCAAAAATTATTTTGGAATGCTGTTCTAAGTGGTGTGGACTATTCCTCATCCATACAAGTGTCTGTGAGCCTGTGTGTTTATGAGGCACACAAGCATGTGAGAGATACAGACAAACTCTGCAGGGCTGCTGGGGTTCAAATGTTCCCTTCTGCATTCCTCAGCTTGCTGGAAAAACTTCTTGCTTATTACTGGAAGACAAACCTCCCTTTTCTTATCCAGGGATACAAGCCTGGCCATCTGAATCTTGCAGCTCATGTCAAGGAGAGTACTGTGGACCTGGACATTTCATAAACACAAAATCTCAATTCATATGTTTTTATGTCCTTCAGTAAAGAATGTTTTCTTGTCAGGGGAACCTGAAAATATTCTAGACCTAAGCCAAAGTAAAAGAAAATGAAAAAAATTAAGGCATCTGTTGTCAGTATTCAGGATAGAGAAACTGCGAATACTTGCAAAAGGCTCAGGTGAAGAAAGGACAAGACTAAGCAGGGTTTACTCTGTCAAATCTAGGGAAAAAAGATGCTGTCTTATGCATCTAACTGCTTGCCAGGCATCCAACTGCCAGGGGTCTTATCTTTCTGCATTCTTTAGGCCACAAGAAAGCAAACCAAACCAATCAATCCAACAAACAAACACCAAACCAAACTAAACATAGGTGGAGAATCTTGCTTCCATGATCTTTCTCTACTTTGACAAAAGACAGCTTAAATCTCTTTTTGAATGTAAAAGAATATTGAAAGTAGCAAGATTAAATTCTCGCCTAAATAAAAAAGAAAGGAGGAGATTTTAGTGTGGGGGGAATTTGACCTTCACTCTTTGACAAAAAAGAATTAGCATTTTACTTCCCTGGAAACATCACTTTTAGATCTTTTCACACTTGGTGCTGGATCAGTCAAATAACAGCTCCTTGTTTGCTGATGAATACAGTTACCCTTTATGAGAGGCATTTCTTTATTTCACTCCTGTATTGGAAGTCGGGGGAGTTAATTCACTTGTCAGTTATCACAAACATTAAATTATAGATTCAGGCACTGAGAAGCAAAGGTAAAAATTTCAACACTCCTCCCCGTTTCCCAGGCTCAGTTTCAGCCCAGCCACCCTCATCCCGCCTGCCTGGGCCCCACTCCCATCATTTTCCTTACATGTTAACACTTAGACTTTTAGTTTAAATTGAAGGAAAGAGTGGTATAATTCTCAGGGTATTTCAGTGTGTGGAGAGAAATTAGTGAAAAAGAGCACAAGCCATTTTCTCTGGACTTCTGCTTTTTATGGGAACAGATACTTCACAAATTCAGAGCTCTGAAACACACTCAGCACTCCCTGGCATTAGCTGAGGACTCCTCTGTGTTCTTCTGTAAGGCCAACACATAAAATTACTATTGTTAAGGTCAGAGCAAGGAAATTATTTAAGAATTAGGCAAATCTATTGGACAAAATTGTTTTGAAAATAGAAGGTAAAAAAAAATAAATAATTAGCAGACACAGCAAATGACGGAAATTGCAATCAAGTATATCTACTTTAGGCAAGCTGAATGCAAGGTTGATGTTTTATTCTGAAATTTAGATCTTAACTGTACTTGTGCAAGACAAGCAATTGCATATTCCATTACAGGAGAAAGATGTGAGAATGCTTTGAGAAAGGAGGAGCGTAGGCCATCTTGCCACAGCAAAGCAGTGTCTGTGGTTGCTGGGCTCTCACATATGCCCAGCTTTCTGCCACATGGACAGTCTGAATCTAGGTATGAGCCCAGTGGAGAGCAATAACCACCCTCAGATAAATGGTGGAAAAGGTAAAGAGCTCACTTAGGCGGCCTGAAGTGTTTTCCTGACCATGAAACAATAAGGAAAAGGATGAAAATTTTGTAACACCATTTGAAGGAGCTGAGAAAAAAAGGGATGAACAGTGGAGTTGTTATCTTCCTCTGGTCTGAAATCAACACTCCAGTTTTCAAAGTTCAATTTGAAATCACTGGCATTCTGGATAGTTTAATTCTTTTTAATCTGTTTAATTTATTAGCAGCAAATTTAATTTATTAACATAAATATTTCACTGGAAGCCCAGCACAGGTAAGCATGTGTTCATCTGGGTAGGTCTCATCACAGAACCACAGGAAACAAAGGTGTTCAAACCCGCCTCGTGGAGCATTTGATTCCAAACTTGTCTTCCACATTGCCTGGAAACCGTTGTGTTTGCACTGACAGCATGGTTCTAATACTATCTCATCCATAATCTAAACATAAAAACATATTGTATGCACAGTCTTATGAATCTGTTTGCAAAGAAACAACGCTTTCCCTTAAAACTAAATGCCACTAAATGCTATAGAAAATACTATTACTCATTTGATGCCTCTTCAGGGAACACACAAAGTATCTCCATTGCTAAATATATTAGTTCCACTGTACTTATCTGAAAATTATTGCTGTTTTTTGCAATAGTTATAACAGCAGAAGATTGACTTAGTGATCAATTTCCCATTTATTTGATGTTTACAGTGTTCGAAATGGTTGTTTCACGTGACACATGTTCTTGATCTTCTAAAGCTTACTTCTCTGTTTCTTTCTGCTTTGATCTTTTTATCTTTTTTTGTTCTTCCTTTCATTGCCATCAAGAGTGTTGGGTCTTTTGTCCTTTGAACTTGCTAAGACAGATGGGCATGCTTTTGTCTTAGGCTGTTACAACGTTATAATTTTTGATGTTTCCCGGAAAGCACTTTCCTATACGTGTTCTCTACCCAAGTCTAACTATTACACCTAAAACAAAACAAAAACTTTTATCACCAAAAGGCTGTACAGAAAGGAAAAAACAAACAAACAAACAAACAGTATAGTCAGCTCCTGATTAATAATGTGGAAATTTTTGCCTATATGTCACAGAAAATAATATATTTATTTCATTGTCTTGATAAAATGTGAAAAATTGTTCAGGCTTTTGGGTTTGTCCTTTCTCATCTGCACAGATCCTTCAGCTAACAGTCTGGCATTGAGCTGAAGTGAAAGTTTCACAGCATTGGGAAAATGAATGGTCAAAGTAACCATTTTACACTTCAAGGAACTAGTCTCCCATCGCTTTCCAAAATGAACAACAACAAACAGGTAGCTTGAAGGAAAGTGAATAAAAACAAAAACATTTTGGCTGTTGTTCAGGGCTATGCCCTCATACTGTCTGAGGGACTGTTGAGGATCTGAAACGAGTGAGAGAACAGCAAGCAGGAGCAGTAGAGGCTGAATACAGTGAGCCACTAAGGAGCTCAGCATGTCCTCCTTCAAAACCACCATCTCTGGGGGGTGGCCCCCTCCCAGGCTGAGAGAAAAATTAGAGGTGCAATAATAAGAAATGTTTCATAGTGAGAAAACATCTGTGCTGAGGCAGCCTCAGAGATCCCACTTGCCCAAGGCTTGATGGCACTGTAATGGGATGCTGCTGATGAGTGGCCATCAAAACTGGACTGCTGGGAGGCCCCGAGAGGATGAGATGGCAAAAAGCCCTGATGGATGAGCTGGTGGGAGTCCCTGAGGATTCAATGGCCAGCAGCACTGAGGGGCTGGGGCAGCTGGAGGCACCAGGGCACATGTGATTACAGGGGCCCTTGTGACATACTGTGACATGGGCACTGCTGATGGCATGGGGCAAGGCAGTATGTCACAGAGCCCTTTCTGACCCAACATGATATGTGTGTTGGCTGTGACACCCACAGTTCCTGAAGGATGGGATAGAACATCATGAGACATGACAGAACATCATGGGATATGATGAAACAGCCTGGGATATGACGGAACAACATGGTATATGACGGAAAAACAGGGGACAGAGTGGTGGTGTTAGGATCTCTCACACAGCTGCCTTGTTCCTTGCTGACCCTTGTTTTCCCTAGCTACCTCCAGTCCCTGTGCCAGGAACTCTTAAGGCTAGAGAGTGGGATGGCAGCAAGACCTCGGAGTGTGCCCGGAGAGGGCACGGTAAAGAAAGAGGAGGAAGGCCCTGGTGTTGCCCCTTTTCTACCATCCCTGGGTCAGGAGCCCTCAAATCCAGACAGCTGGATGGCAGAGGGACCGTCCAATGTAACTGGACTGGCCAGTGTGAAGGAGGAGGAGGAGGAAGGTCCTGGGTCTGCCCCAGAATGGCCACCTCAAAGGATGGAGGAGTTCCAGCCGCTGCGGGCAGGTGAGTAGCAGACCTGGGACACAGGTCTAGCGGCTGCAGCCAGCCTGGCCCCCTCCCATCCCCTACAGATATCCCCAGGGAAAGGGGGAAAGAGGAGATAAGACTGATACACATGGCAGTCATGATCCATTCATTGGACATCTGGGGGATGGCCCTGCTTGGGGAGCACAAATTTGGGGAAGCTTGGCTATGTTCTCCAACCTTTCCCACAGCCCCTCAGCTCTGCTTGGTCTTTGCCAGATCCAGTTGTGGTCCTGACAGAAGAGCAGGAGCTCATCCGTAGGCGTTTCAGCAATAGAATACAGGTACCTGCTGACATCCCTGCCTGGGCTAAGCATGCTGTTGCTGCTTGGCTGAGCATCACCACTGAAGCTCTTGATGGGACAACCCTCTCTGCCCGGCCCTTCCTTCTGCAGACATTTTGGAAATTTGTCAAGACCACCGAACGTGAAGAGATGGCCATCACAGCCATCGAGGGCATGGCGAACTCTGACTCCTATAACCCAGAGGCTTGCGCTGCCATGCTGAATTCCCTTGTGCAGAGTGACATCCCCAATTTGAAGCGTGTAAGTAGCCTGTAGCTGGGGCTCAGGCCTCCTGGGGATTGTGTGCCCCCTCAAGTTAGGCCCTATGGGCACCCACCCAAAATCCTTCAAGGCCAGCATGGTGGAGTGGAAGCGGAAGCAATTATCTGCTGGGGATATGGCTCACTTTGGCAGCATCCCAAGTCTCCCCCATGTGTCCTCCAGGTGCCGACAATTGTGGCATATATCTACCGGTGGCTCAAAGCCAACACAGATTTGTCTGCTGAGCACAGGCTTGACAAGAGCCTTCTGAAGCTGGCGCAAGCACACCCCAATGATGTGGTAGTGACCCTCTTGTGCTGTGCCCCTTCGTGTGACAGGTATGAGGCACACCTGGCTTGGGGGCTCAGAGCTCACCAGCCTTTAGAGCCCATCACCCTGTAGAGGCCATTCCCTGTGGGCTGACAGACTGATGGGTAGTTCCAGGACCCCCTGGCTGCTCTGTTTCCCAGCTCTGCCAGCTCCAGAGCCTCCTGCCGTGCTTCCTCCCTGCCCCTCAAGGCACTGACCCTGCCCACAGGGACAGTCTTGCTGGTTGCTGCTGGTGAAAGGCTGTGGGCAGGGGCAGGGCTGGCAGCCAGCTTGGACCCTTGTGGGTGCCCAGGCCGTGGTACTGTGGCTGAGACTCTGCTGACAGAGAGCTCTGGACCTGCAGAGCCGCCGTGTCCATGTGGAAGGTGATGGTGTCTTCAAGCAGGACTGCAGAGGGGGTGCTGTCGAAGCTACCCTGCGTGCTGGAGGACTGGCCGCTGCACAGCACCTGCACCTCTGAGGGGGAGAACAAGGAAGTCTTTGCCCTGGCTGTGAGTTTCTGACCAGACCTTTTCTTGCTCCTCCCTGTCTCTGTCTGTTGGATCTCCACCCTCCCCCACCTCTACATCTCCCTGCCTCAGGCACTGGGCTGGAAGCCTGGCTTAGAGAAAGGCAGTCAGGCTGGGTGTTGACCTGGCACCTCCCCTGACCCAGAGAAATGCCTGAACATGGTCTCTGGGTGTTTTGTTTTTTTCAGGCAACCAGGGCACTTTGGGAAATCATCCGGGTGCCCTTGTCCCCACAAGCATCGTTTGTGGTCCCCTGCCTCTTTGTGGCTCTGCTTGTCCAAGTCTTCTGCAGCACAGAGCAGATGCCAAGTAAGATCAATTTCTTCTGGAGGAGATGCCGGCAGAGGCACCACCATCCTGCCAACCCCAACAGGTGCTCCATCCCAGTCCTTCTGTCCCTCCCATGCCCCTGGGCCTGAGGCCAGGGCTCCCTGCATTACCTGAGCTGTGCTCTGCATACAGGTTTGCAGTACTGACGGTGAAAGCGCTGCTGTGTCGCCTGCAGCTTGAGGACGTGGTGCTGGCAGTTGAACGTAAGAAAGGCTGGGACACCCTGCTCAGCACTGACACCCACTGCTATGCAGTGGGTCTGCTGGCCAGGTGAGATCCTCCTCCTGACTGCCCCCATCATTCCTTCCCTGCAGACAGGGAGCCCCACACAGTCCCTGTCACTGTGGGTGAGAGGGACTTGTCACCAGGGGATGGCCCAGCAGACAAAAAGACTGCAAGAGGCAGGTGCATAGGAGCAGCCACCTCCCAAAACATCAACATGCCCTCCTGTGGAGCCTAGGCTGATGGCACAGAGCAGGGGGTCTGTGCAGGCAGCCCCACTTAGGACAGTTTCCTGGGGCAGGGCAGGTTGCACTGAGGGCCAGCGACAGAGCCTGGGGAACTTCCATAAATGTTTTTCCAGTGTCTTCCCAAAAGCAGCCTTTTGGTGTTGGGCACTGCCTTTCTCTTGGCGAGGGGTGGTGGTTAAAGACTGGGACTCTGGGAGTCATCTTGGTAGAGATTTGCCCACCCTGCTCAGGGCTGATGGTGTCTTTTTCCTGTCAGAGAGATGCATCGTGTCTCCAGACCCATGCGCGAAGGGATTGCACGCTACCTGCTCACGCTGTTCACCAGGGAGGAGTCACGCTGGAGGGTCCCTGCCATGGCATTCCTTGTTGAGGTGAACCCGGTGGCGAGTGCTGCCTCACTGAGCTGCCTTCTGCTACTCTGCCCTCTCGTAGCCACTGCTGTGGGGTGAGCGCAGTCGGTGGAGCTGGGGCAGAGGAGGGGTTCTGCTGTGTGCCCTTGACCCCTTGCTGCTGGGGTGGCACTTGTCTCCACCTGTGTTTCCTGCCAGCCTGGTACCAGCCCTCACTTGAGGTATGGATCCTCAAGGTAGAGGAATCTGAAGCTGCTGAGGGCAGGAGAACACAGCAGAGCGGGCAAGAGATCTGCACAGGGCAGGGAGCCCAGGAGCTCTGCACAGCCTTTGGGCTGGGCTGCCTGGGGTACTGCCCATGACCCACGCCCTATTCAATGCTGGGGTCCTGCAGGCTGGGTACCCCACTGTTGTTTGACATAACCTGCGTCTTTCAGATCCTGAACTGCCTTAAAACAGAGAAGTTGGTTGACACTATCCTGCATCTAATGACAAGTCACCTGCAGAGTGACTGCAAAGAAATGCGTCACCTGGTGCTCAGAGGCCTCCTCATGTTCTGCAAGAATCCCTTGAAGGTAAGAAGGGGGCCAGCTGCCTGAAGTTGTGCTGGCAGCGTGGGGCTGGGTGAGGAGTGCTGGGTAATGCAGTACCTTGGACTTGGCTGGGCTTTGGGAGCTGTGGCAGCTGTTCCCAACAATTCTGCCTCCCCATTCAGCTACCTGATTCCTTTGGGGCAGGCCTTTAGATTCTGGGCCCAGAGGAAGCAGCATGGAGCTGCACCACCAGCATGAACTTGGTGGAGCAGCCTTCCATTGTGTATCAGCATATCACTGTATTCCACACAGGCTAAAAGGTTGCAGAGCCTTACTAAAAACCTCATGGAACTACTGAAGGATGTAGATGGGGAGCTGGTTGAGTTGACCCTCCCGGTGCTCAGCAAGGTACTCCTGGACGGAGATGTTCCAATTGCTACCCCCATCGCTCTGCAGCTGGGTGAGGCACTGCTACCACTATTCGACAATGTAAGAATCTGCGCCCCCTACCATGGGTGCTGCGTGCTGCCAGGAAATTTTGTGCTATGTGCATTTTGAGGCCCAAGCCCAGGTGGGTCTGGAGCAGCCAGTGCTAAGGTCTTGCCCTCTTTCTTTCCACAAGGACGCCAGTCGAGTGCGACTGCTCTCCATTCACCTCTTTGGAGACATGATAGTCTATGTAGAGAAAGAGGGAAAAAGGCACCTGAAGACATGTGTGCACCAAAGTCTGCTCCCACTCTTCTACCACCTGCATGATGAGAACCAGTGTGTGGCAGAGGTGGGGACTCTTGAGCTGCTGGTGTCCCCATGGGAGGTGGCTCAGCTGCCTCCAGCCTTGGTGACTCATGGATTGTAGCTCTCCAGCCTCCTCCTGACCTTGTGCTGAGGTACCATCTCTCAGTCTCTGCTGCTCTTCAGGCCTCTCTGGAAACCCTGTTACAAGCAACCAAGTTCCTGAAGAAGAGGAGGTTCATGCAACTGCTGGAGAGGGAGCAGCCATGGAGAGTCAGTGAGTGCCTAGTAAGGACAATTCCAAAGCCCCAAAATCATCCTGAAAAAACTCTCTGCCCCTAATACCCAGTGTGTGGGGCTGGCAGCTGTGCTCCTGCCCACTGCTGTGTCCATTGCTAGCTGATCAAAAAGAAGAGCTGTGCCAACCCTCCCCTGTTTCCCCTTATGCTCTCTCCAGCTGTCAGAGGGCAGGAGGACAACAGATGAGTACCGGCGCCAGTCCCTCACATACTTGGAGAGCTCGCAGGAGTCCATGAGAGAGACAGCTATCAGGTTACTCGGTGAGCCACAGCCCCAGTGCCTCCCTGCCCCACCGCAGCTCAGCCCCAGCCCTGGCTGCTGCACTGCCGGCAGGATTCAGCTCAGTGGCTCTGGCCCCCCAGCTCCAAGGGCAGGGTCATGGTTCCTACCACCTTCTCTCACCCCTGGGTGTCACGATTTGGACCAGCCCTGGGCTCAGCCCAGCCAGAGGAGGAGGGTGTGTGGCCAGGCTGGCAGCACTCGTTTCAGGGAGCTGTGCAACTGGGGCTGTGAGAGGCTGTGTGTGTTCCTAGGGCTAGCTGGACAGCACATGAGGGGACAGCAGGAAGAGTTCCAGAACATCTGTGATGGTAAGTGAGGGCAGTGAGATAACAACTGGGGCTGATCAGGAAGGGGTAAAGAGCTTGGGAAGGGAGCTGCAATCCCTGCCCCAGCTGGGAAGAGCTCTGCTCCCTGTGCAGGTAAAGGATGTAGCAGGGCAGAGCAGAGAGAGATTTCGGGGGCATATGAGGTATTTGTGGCCAGCACCTTCCAGCTGATCCCATTGGCGCCTGCTCCCTCCTGACCATAGGAAGAGCTGAATGGGATGGCCCTGCTAGAAGAGCTCCAGAGGATCTCATAAATCTGGGGACTGATCTTGGCACCATTCTTCTGTGTTCCAGCCCTTGCAGGAATGACAAATGACATCAGCCCCTCCATCTCAACCCTTGCCGATCAAACACTGCGCATCCTAAGAACTGCACCAAGACATCGGTTGTCCTTCAGATTCCAGCTGCTACAAGACAAGCTCCATAGGATATGGAGGAGATAACCTTCTCTCTGGGTCAGCAGCTTCCTGTGCTTCCCAAGCTCTGATCAGAGCTGATCCTGGGAGCTTCATCTGCTGGGTCCCTCTAAGCCTTCTGTGAAGGCGAAGAGGTTCTTGGCCTCTCCTGAACCACAGGACAGCTTTCTTCCACCCTGGCACAGGAATATAAAAACCATGTTATCATACACAGAGGGTCAGGAGCTTTTTATTTTGGTCCATGGTATCTGCAGGGCATTGGGGAAGAGGAGAAAAAGGGTCCTTGTGCAGCAAGTGACCTAGGCATGCAACATGGTAGAAAAAGTGGCCAGAAGGCCCTTGACCCTTTGGTGAAAAAGCTGAAGCTTTAATGTTTCTGAGAGAGATGATGTTCTGATGAGATCAGATCCGGAGGTGTGGGGAATCCCTGAGAAACTTGTCCTAGGAGGTGTCCATGAATGCTCTCCCAGCCATGAACCACCATCTGTGTCCTACGTGGGTGTTGTTGGCTGGATTATTGAGGGGTCTGAGGGGCCATTTCATCTGGCTCCTGGGAAGCTCCTTCAGGGCTGCACTGCTGCAGGGTGCGTAGACCAGGCGTGGGTGGTGGAGGGTGGTATCATGAAGTGGCACGTTGTGGTGTCACAGGAAAATAGATTGCAATGCAACGTCCCTTCCTGCTTACACTTGGGAGCAAGCAGAATCTGGGGAAGTTCAGCTCAAACCAGGACTCCTGCCAAGCAGGACTGCTAATGGAAGCAGCTC
>JAYRBT010000093.1:12011346-12033038 GCA_036023395.1 Myiotriccus ornatus
TGTGTTAAAGCCAATTATAAATGTATTTGTAATGGATGTTTACACCTGGACAGTGACCTGTAACCAATTGTGTCCTTGTCACGAGACCTTGTCTAGAGATGCTATAAAAACCCAGAGCTATCCTAATAAATCAGACATATTTTAGACCTCCTAAGTCGTGTGTGTATGTCTCAGAGAGCCCCTCCGTCAACACAGAAAGTAGTAAATGCAGAAGTACAGACATACATACAGAGGTGCTCTGGGACTATCCAATAAATGTGCAAATATATGAGGGATGTTTGAAATCATTACAGCTCTCACACCAGTAATGCCTTCTCTGCTGGTTCTGTGAAATTCATTGGGCTATTTGCTGACCCCCAGCAGTCACCCCCAGCTGCATTCCCTGGTTGCTGTTCATTCCATCTCAAAGCACTGTTGCATGGGCTCCTGAGTTCCAGCTTTCAGGCTGGAGCACCAAGCCATGTTTTTCCTCCCAAACAGCTGTTCTGTCTCTGTTTCACTGTGCCTTGGAGCAACCACACATGCTAAGAAATACAACTTAGAAAGCAGGGAATAAAATGGGTTGGAAACTGTTCTGTGTAAGTAGGCTGCTCAAGTTTTCTGTTCTTTTAGTTTGAAGAAATGGTTGCATTTTCTCAGTGGAGGGTGATGTGTGGTTAGCTGGGCTTTGGGAGTGTTTTTTCTAAGGCATGTGTGTTTGCAACTGTTTCCTGATCCCTGATCTAGAAGAAAATTTGGTCACCCACTGAAATTTTTAAGACCCAAGGTTATGATATTAATAAGTGGGAAAAGTCGTGGCTGTAGATCCAAAGAAGTTGCACCTCGAATGCATCTCATCAAGCATTTCTTATGGATTGTCCCAACTTTCAGCCTGACATACACTGAGCATTTGCACTGGGTCAATATCCAACCTCCCAGAAGTCGCAGTCTGAGTTTGACCAGCTGCTCTCTCCACTGCGTTTTGTAGGCGCTTGAATTGACCAGTGGTGGTCCTGGGGCTAGGAAACTCCCAAAGCTTGGAAAGAACTCGTGTACAGCTATACAAAAATGCTAACATGGCTTCAAAACTAGACACTTGGCAAAAGCCCAGATCTCTATTCTTTTTATTTTTATTTGAGAAAGGAAATCACAGGTGATTTTTCCAGCCACTTGCTGTTAACCTCAGGAGGAAGAAGAAAACTGGTTTCAAAGAGAGAGGAAGGGGAAGGATGCTACAAAATTTTGGAACAGTTGTGGCTTTCCTATTTTTCTGAGGCCTGCCCATCACCTGATCTCTTCGGCCTCTGCCTCATAGCTCCCATCTTTCTTGGATCATACCCATTTTGGCCCACTAGTTTCCTCCTACCACCACCTTCCAAGTTATCCCACGTTCTGTTTCAAATTTCTTGTTTCCTTTCCTTCTGAGCATTCTAGTCCCATCCCTGCGGCTCACAGATGAGCCCAGGGAAGCTCACAGAGGTGACTCACAGGCCCCAGATGCTTCTTTGAGATGCCCTGGCAAGGCAGCAACAGGTTGATGTGTGTGCAGCAGGTTTGTTACTGTAACAAACATTCTCATTTCTAGTCTGAAGCACCAGTGGCAAAGGTCATGTTTCCTTTGGTTTGGTCACATCCTGGTTCCTTCTCAGTGTTCAGCTTGGGCTACAGGGTACAAGTGCTTGGTGCATTGTTTGAGTTACTCTTGAAACCTTTGAGCAGCAGGTTTTGGAATACAGGGGAGGGGTTGTGCTGTTTTGTGACAGGAGAACTCTCCAGGCTATTTTTGCGTTTACTGTTGTCCTGTTGCTCTGCATAAATTCACAAAGCAACCTACAGAGCCTGCTATTGTGATGTCAAGGGATTGTTGCCATGTCTTCATGGTGTCAATGGTGCCTGGCGCACAGAAGGTGCAAGCGATCAGACCAACTCTTTGCTTGCACGTTGCAGGAGTATTCTCCTGCTCAAGGTGTTCTCAGTGAACAGGCGTGTCATTTATTCTCTTGTTGGAGCACAGCACTTGCACAGCACTGCTAAAATGGCTGAGGAAATCGCTGCTGCAGTTTGCACTGTTTATTCAATGGGTTATTCTGGCTATTATTTGACCCATCTGGCACGTAAGTAGAGGTTTTTCCTGGGTGTAGCATAATCTGGCTTTTGCATTGCTGTGTTCTTTATGCTCTTCCTTAAGTGACTGAATTGACTGCAAAACAAAAACACCACTGAGATGCCACTAGTTTGGTAAAGTTCCTCTCAACAGCTTCAGCTGAAAAAGGGAGTATCTCGAGACAGCAGAATGCGGATGGCATTTGAAATGTAACCCACAGGGGTTCTGTTCCCTCCAGGGGATAATGTGTGGCAGTGGAGTGTGTCACTTCCTCAGTTTGCTGGTTTGATCAAAACCTTGCAAAATGCAGACTGGCACAGCTTCCTGAAGTCTTTCTAAAAATTGTGCTGTTCTCTCCAGAATTGTGGGAAAGCTTCTTTTTTGTCTAAGTTCCATCATTAAAGGATTTGACTCTCTAACTTGACACTTTACAGTGTGCTAAAATAGTGATTCCCTTGGCGATGAAGTGCAAACTCCAAAACAGTTTGCATATGCTCCTGAACCCAGGACCTGTTTCTGTGCTATTTCAGAGTAGAACTGTCACAGCTAAGGTGGATTTGGGGGAAAATTTTCTGAACAAGTGTTTTCAGCAAGCTAATGGGAATTAGTGCATGCAGTGTCGGGGGTGGTGGGGGATGTTGTTGGGGTTTTTTTTGTGTTGTTTGTTTGTTTTTGTTTGTTGTGGGTTTTGTGGGTTGTTTTGTTTTCTTTTGTTTTTTAAGAAAAAAAGGTAACAGGAAAGAGAGGAAGAAAGAGCTGCTGTAGCTGTTGGGTGGAGCAGAAGCATTGACTGCTAAAGAAAAATCTGTGTTTTCTTGACAAAGTTTCTATTTATTACTTGACCAAACAGGGCAAAAATAGACACAGCCTAATACACTGTCCTGTTCTCTTGCTTGCTATGTGAGAGAACTTTTGCTCCTGGAGGTATGTTGTGGAAGGAAAATGCTCTCCTTTTGGCCTGACTTGTTCCATGGGATTCCCCGCCACAGGCAGTTTTCTAACATCTGGTTCATTTTCACTTACTCATTGCAGGTCACCTCACCTATGGATGGAGACAAGCCGATCCTTTGGTAAATGAGAAAAGAGCCTTTGACATTCCTCACATTTAAAGGAATTACGGTGCAAGCTATGAGCTGGGCCTGTAACAGTAGAGCATAGAGTGCCAGTTGAGCAGGCTGAAAGAAAGTCCACTGCAGTGTCTGCAGCAGCAGCAGCTGGCTGTTTCTTATTTTCCATTTATGGGCTTTTAAAAGAAAAAAGCCCAGTTTTGCAGACAGAAAGTTACTTCCTGATTCTAGCCAGGGCGGAATATCTAATGCAGAACAATATGCAGTACCATTTAATTAGCCCATTTTAATTTAATTTTAATGACTTAGAATCCAATTTCTGTCAAATTTTATGATTTCTCCTTAGTACAACTGAATGTACAGCTGAATAGAAATGAGTTTATAAGTGAGAGATAACTCCCTGTGTCTCTGGCCACACTCTGTCCACAGAGCACAAACCAAACATCAGCACCTCCTCAGTCTCCTTCTGTCCCTGGAGAAGAGGCCAAAGAGGAGGAAGAGCACAACAGCCCTACAGCTGTTGTTGCACCACAGCCTGGACAACCTGAATCAGTAAGCACCAGCTTTGGCTGGCAATGTCTCTGGTGCAAGGCAATGTTGCAAGTTTCTAAACAGACAGCACTTTCCATTAGTGGCTGAAGATGTTGAGAGCTGGAGTCCTGCAGGGACACAGCGATGCACTGCAGCCCCTGACAGCTGGAGAAAGGGCTTTGGACTTTCATTTTCAGACATCAGTTTCCTGGGTTTCTGAAAGGGACCATACATCTCTCTTGGGATCAGAGAAGAGGTGGCGTTTTGTATTTAGGTGCTACCAGTGTAGTAAAAGTGAGAGGCATTGTGCCTTGTGTGCAGGCTCCTTTTCCCCAGAGGAGAGAGTGTTTTGAAGAAACAGCTCTCAGCCTTGCAGGATATGTAGGGTCACTGCGCCCTGGAGGGACCTGCCCCTCTGCACAGACCATCTAATACCTAAATGAACAGCTCAGATAGAGCAGGGTATAGAGCAGGATATAAATAAGGTTATAAATGAAGAGTTACTCCTGATCCCTCAAGCCCTTTTATGTCCGCAGAGCACAAAACCAGCATTAGAACTTGTTCTGGCTCCCTCTGTCCCTGGAGAAGAGGCCAAAGAGGAGGAAGAGCACAACAGCCCTACAGCTGTTGTTGCACCACAGCCTGGACAACCTGAACCAGTAAGCACCAGCTTTGGCTTGCACTGTCTCTGGTGCAAGGCAGAGTTGCAAGTTTCTGACCAGACAGCACTTTCCATTCGTGATATATAGGTGTCACCGTGCTATGGAGGGATCTGCCCCTCTCCACTGATTAAGTAGCTACAGGCACAATTAGACTACATGCTGAACTTTGCCTTGACCCAGGTTTGGTGAGCAGAATCCTACACTGCTCTGCAATGTAGAGAGAAGGTCGGTCTCTGAAGGGCTGGAATGTACCTCCAAATGGCCACTCTCTAAGGCTTGAAACACTGAGGTGAACTCAGCTGAACAGATCTGAAAAGGGAAATGCTCCCTCATTCTATTCAGGCTTCCCTTCAGGAGAGGAAGAGAGACACAGTCTGATCTGGAACAAACAGAGACATTTTCCCCTTCAGAGATGGCAGTTTTTCTCCCCCAGAGGTTTTTTCCTCCTCTAGCCTTTTCTGCCCTGAGAGCCCCCCTTTTACACCCTAAATTTTGGGCCATTCTGAGGGCTGGAACAATCCCATACTCTAGGTGGGGTTGGGTGACTTTACTTATACATGCATTCCATAACATGTTTTCCTGCATTTGCATCCTGAGGATGTGTAAGGTAATAAGTTAAAGGGGCTCAGTGAGGGTGGGCAATTGAGAAATGCCACACATTTCCTGTTAGCTGCCTAAGAGTTTGTTGGAGATTCAGTTCCAGATGGACCATGTTTGTACTACCCATCTCACTTAGGAATCTTTGCCTCCCCATGGGCAGATAAGGACCCAGGAGAGCAGCAGCACAGTGCTTTGGGAATGCATGAGCCCATCAGACTTTGAGTCTTGCCATACAAATGTTGTACGGGAAGTTTAAACCTGCTTCTCTTCATTTCTGTGCAGGTCCTGCTAGAAGACTGTGGGAAGATTGCTTTGTTAGAGATGCAGACTCAGGAAGAGCTGTTTCAAACCCAGCAGCAGCTAGAGCAGCAGGAGGAAGAGCAGAGAGAGAATGGGCAGGTAATGCTGCTGGGTAATTATAAATAATAAAACCCTGACTAGCTGGGTAATAGTGAAGGACAATAAGGGGATCATAAAACATAGGTCTTGGGCCTGCCTGAGGAAGTAAGAACTACGAAACTACCATGGGCATTGAAAGCACAGGGCCTTGTAATCTCCAGAGATCAGCACCAGGAAGGGAGGGTTACAATGGAAGCAGAGCTGCATGGAGAAGCAGAGAGAAGTGGCTGAAGGAATGTGATTTTAAGACCGAAAGAGGAAAAACCTGAGCCTGATGGCAGGTCCCAGTAACTTTCTCTCCATTTTTGTTTATAGAACATCAGTGCAAAACCACAAGCACAGCTGCCCGAAGCTTCAAGGAAGACCAAGGCAACTGAAGAGAGACATGAGGACGAAACAAAAAGCATCCAAGATGAAATGAATCTATTTCAGCAGAGGGAGGATCTGCAAAACGAGGTAAGGGAAACAGTGTCAGGAACTCCAGTAAAGAGACTTTCTCTCCCCCTCTGCTTACAGAACAGCAGGGAAAAGCTGCAAGGACAACTGCAGAGAGCTTGGAGTGAGATCAAGGCCATGGAGGAAAGGCATGAGGAAGAACTGAAAAATATCCAACAGGATGTGAGTCTCCTACAGCAGCAGCAGAAGACTCTACGAAAGCTGGTGAGTGAAACGGCAGTAGTCACTCCAGTCACCAAAGAGGTGTTCTCCCACCTTCTTACTTTTCCACTGGAGAGTAGCAGCTGATGGGGGTAGTCACTCTGACTGCCTTCATGCTGTGGTCTCTCTTACAGCTGGTTTGAAGGAGACTTACTGGTCCACTGATCCTCAGCTGTCACCCTGGACAGCTGGGTTCATCCTTTGGTCTGTAGCCCAGCAAGAATCCCAACTGATTTCTACTGGCCTGTTCCTGCTAGCCTTGTTTTTTGAGGTGTTTTTTTCAGGTGAACATGGCCACCCACATATGGAACAAGTTGTCTGTATCCACTGGGAATCTGGTCGTCTCGTGTGCTTTCCCTTTCCTCATCAGTCTATGGTATGGCTGACAGTGAGAAACTGTAGTCTCTGACTGTTTGGTTCTGTTTGACTTGAGGTGGAAGAGTTGACATCTCATCTGGCAGCCCCCAAATTGTCCCAGGAAGTGATTGGTAACAAAGCTCAGCAAGATCAGAGCAAGGGACGGGAACAGCCAAGGGAGGAGATGCTGGAGTTTGAGCACTTCCAGAAGATGGTGGAGGAAAAAAAGAATCAAGACAAGGAGGTAGAACATTAGAACAAGGAACTGCAAGTGTGTCTGCAGCACTTGGAGGGGGAAAAGAATTCTTGGGAGGAAGTGGAGCAGTCAGTGTTGCAGTCATCTTTTAGAAAAACTGCAAAAATTGAATATGAAACTGTCCATTAACTCATGTAGAACCAGCCTTTTGTTTTTACCAATTCAGTTTGAGAAGTGGACATCAAAAGAATCCTGTTTAAGAGTCCTGGATGTGGCCCACAGCATCTTCCTAAGGGCTATCATTTGAAATGTGATCTCAGGGCAATCTCTGCTGGCCACTTTTCTGACACAAACTTATCTCTTGTCCCAGATCTACACAGGCTCTGTCATTGAACGCACTGCTGCAGTAGCATGGTCTGAAGAAGCCTCCACTCCCGAGCCTGAAAGCTTGACAGCGAGCAATTCACTCAGCTCAGGGCAGCTGGAAGCTTTTCTGCAAGACGTGGTAGAGAAGGCATCCCTGAACATACTGAGTACGTCCTGTGTACTTCTTGCCTGATGGAGCAGTGCGTTGTGTGCAGGTCTTAGCATGAGCTGGGCCAGATGTTCCTCCTTGGTTTAGTGTCACAGGGGCATTTAGGACTCCCTACAGAAACTCTTCTTGTGCTTTGAGTCAGTGAGAGCACTCTGGGTGTTCCTGCTGCCTCTGAGGGCAGGTTGGACTGGTTTGCCTTTGGCCGAGCTTCCCTCTCTGCTAAAGGCAAAAGCAGGGAAATGTTCCCGGATGAGCAGGTGGCTGTGACCTAGTGAGTGATCTAGTGGAGTCCTGTGCGCTAGTGCCCAAATTGATCAGAATATTTGGCTTCCTAAATTCACAGAAATGAATTGGATTTGGGTTTTGTGGGGTTTTTTTTTGGTTGGTTTGCTGGCTGGGGTTTTTTAGTTTGGTTTGGATTTGGATTTTTTCATGGAGTTGGTTTTTCATTGTTCTCCATCCCAAAGGAGCTCTTCTACCCCAGGTATCTTATTGATGTGGGTTTTATGACTGTTATTACTATCACTGTTACTTCTACAGTTTGTTTTTAAAAGAATGCTATATTTTTGTCAGTGAGAACTCCTTTGAAAGAACATCAGATGACAGCACGAATAAAGAGGAAGGATGCCCCCAAAGGGGGGAAAAAAAAAAAGATACTTTTATGATCCCTATTTAATTTTCTACTTTTATGCTTATAAGGATGTTTCAAAGAGACACATCTACGTGGTGTGAAAATTGCACTGCAGGCATTTCCCAGGAGCAAATCCCTCCAGCCCAGCTGCTGTGTATTCCTCAGATACATGGCACTCTGCCATGGCTGATTCCCAGACAGTTAAGACTATTAGAATCCTCAGCATTGGCCCCAAACCCTGCACAGATCAGGCTCTAGGAAAATATAGCAAGCCCTTTTTGATTCTGCAGTACAACCAATTCAATCTGCTTCTTGCACGTAATAGCTGCCAGTGCTATGTTCTCAGATAATCACTGGCTGGGTTCAGAACACAGCCCAGCTTACTCTGTGTCTACCATCACCTGTTGAGACAAGTGGATTGATCTGCCCCTCCTTGGGTCTGACCTCAAAGCCAATAATGTTCTGTCTTGAATGGGGACCACAGCTTGTAATGGGGCTCAGTCTGGCTGTGGCTTCTTCACAGCAGTTTACAGGGGTCATTCTTGAGCTTTACTGACCTTTTGTCACACCTGCCCTGCCCTTGATGGCTGGTGTGACTGCAGGGGCTGGAGCTTTCCTCACAGAATGTTCATTGCCTAGAAAAGAAAGGCTCTGTTGTTCCAACTCTCCTTAATGTTTATAGATGACAAACTTACTTGTCTGGGCACCTGTTCTCTTCTGATCTCTGCCTGCTCTGAATGTATCTCGATGTGCTTAGTTTCCTGTCAAGGTAACCCTTCAAAGGACTATAAAAATCAGTCTTTGTGCAGACCCTCTGTGCTGCGGAGCCGCCTGTCTTGTTGTTATTGTTGTTGTTGTCACCCAGCTGCCCATAAAGGGCTCAGAGCACCAGACAGCGGGGCTGCATTTTGGACCTCCTGGAAGGTGGGATCTCCATTTTAAAATGAGCATCTTGCATTTTGTTTCTTTCAGGAAGAATGGTGAGCGTGGGAGATCCTTTGCAGAAATACATTGAATTGGAAAATATTGGCAGTGGGTGAGTCCAACCACAGTTTCTTCTACAAAACTATGGGCCGGGTATGTTGCTGGTGCAACATCTATCAACCGTGAAGTCAGGCAAGGTGCAAGCATGTTCAGATTGTCCCGTCTCTCAGTACTGTGGTCATGAGGCATTGTCAAAGTCATCATGATGCTGCCAGTGTCTTGCCTGCAACAAGGAGCAGGATCTGGAAGATCTCCTGTCCCTCAAGTGTGTGGCATCTGTTGGCTTATTTTCTTAGCAGTAATCATTTTTGTATAATACGGCAATGCTTATGAAAGGAGAAGAAACTTTATGGCCTAAAAGAGCAACTTACCACCTGATAGCTGTCAGATAACAGTTCTCAGTAACATTTCTTTCCACTATTTTGCTGAAGGAAATATTTGGTGTTCAGGATTATAATCACAATAGAAACCGAAACCAGAAGCAGCTCTCTTATTTAGCCAAGGCAGTAAAACCCAAAGCTTCATGAATAGACCCAGTTGCACTTGAGAGGAAAATATATCATCTACCTGATGACAGACCACTCGTGGATCCTGCAGCTTTTAACCATTTACAGCAGAGCTTTCCTCTTTTGCTTTCACTGCAAGACCTAAAATGCTGCTCCTTTCTTCTAGGGCTTTTGGAGCTGTTTGTAAAGCACTTGACACTGCCACCGGAGGACAGGTGAGTGTCAACAAGCCTCACAGATTCTGCGGCTCTCGAATGCTTTCCTCTCTGGTGTGAGCTCTGGCTGGAGCTTTGGGTCACCAGTAGATCTTTGCTGCAAAGGCAAGAGAAGTGCAGATTAGTGACAGCCTGTAAAAAGCATTTGGGACAGACCTTGTCCCTCTCAGCTGCCAGAAAGAACAGTATCTTTCACAGAAGGATGCCCCAGTTTGGTCTTGATGGCTGAATATGCACTGACGAGGTGACAGCAACTGCTGTCATCCAGGCCCAATTTCTCTGAATCACAGATTCAGACACAGATAGGATTTAGTTTTTTTTTCTTTCATCACGTCTTTCATCTCTAAAGCACAATGCAAGACCTGATGAAGGAAAGCTTATGCTTGGGACACAGTTTTGTGTTTCAGTCCTAGAGAAGCTGGTTGACACACACAGACACACACACACAGATGACCGAGAAGAGGTTTATTGGGAGCAACAGCCTCTCCTAAGCAATATTGCCCTGTTTAGGTCCATTGTCAGCGACAGCCCATTACAGGGATCCTCGTAATAAGAATCAGACAAGATGTTGTCTTAGACAATCTCAGTGCTCTTTGGGACTACAGCTTCAGATTTCTGAATTCTCGTTTCTGGCTGTCAGCAAATACATTTGAATCTTACTGGTAGTTCCTTATCCACCTGCAGGGCTGCACTTGGGAACTGCGCTTAGAGAGAGGTCTGCAAGGGGCCTTAAAAGCCCTAAGCCCTTCTTATAGCCCAGGGCTTATCCATGGAGTATCAATGCACATACCATCCTTCTTTTTAAACCCAGACAACAACTGCAAATGTAAACTGTGTTAAGGAATTTTCTTTAGGGTAGCAAAATCAACATTCATGAAGTTTGGCAGTGCTGGAATTGTATTTCTGGGGGTAATATTAATGGCCTGTTTTAGACGGCATTTTAGCCACAGTCTATGTGTTTGCTTTGTTGTGCAATCCAGAATAGCAGCAGTTGCTGAAATAAGGATCAAACTGCACAGGACTGCCACAGGATTTCCAGTTACCTTGATGTATTTTCACAGGAACAAATTCACTTCCTGCTCACAAAACATGTGTGAATGACAATAGTGGTGACAAACTAAGTCCATTTGAGAAGAATGTGTGTGCAGAGAGTGTGGTCAGAGCTTTGTGGCTGATAGCTGAGAGACTGTTTTTACCAAGTCGACAACATAGAACGTCCATGGCCACATGTCCTTAACTGGCACCCAAGCAGGTGGAGAAATAGTTGTTGTAATGTCAGTTCCCAATTACTCTGATGTCTAATCACAAGGCAGTTTGACAGAGCTGGGGTGTGTCATTCTAAAATCACTTGCTGCATGTTGCTGCCACCAACTTCTCAAGTTAATGATTTTCAATGTCATTTTAGGTGGCCATAAAGAAAATCAGTCTTCAAGAAACCAGCAAGGAACTAACTCTTAATGAAGTCGAGGTCATGAGGACAAATAGGAATTCCAACATTGTCAACTATTTAGACAGGTGAGTGGTTCTGAATGTTTATTGACATACTGAGAGAATACAAGGTGAAAAAAACCACTTTGGTCACTGGCAGAAAATGAGCTGTTAATTATTAATTAATTATTATTTGTCTACTCATCTCCAACAGATGATGGGAGGGGATTGTGTTTTGTTTGCATTAATCATTCTTGGCACACATAGTTCAAAAAGCTGGATCAGCCCTTTCTTGCTAAACCAATAGCCTGTAAGATCACTCTCTCCAACACTTTTGCAGTTTTGGGGGTTGATTTTTAACAAGGGTCCTAAGTGCTGATAAACCGTCATAGAAATTATTTCCCTGGGGCTTTTCCCACTTTTTCCCTTGCTGTGGGTGCCAGGAAGACGAGGTGCTTGTCTCCAGAAACACACAGTGTGGCAGTTCTTCTATCTGGTTTGTTACTAAACTGCCTTTTTCCCTTGCTGACCATCTAAGACATCTCCTTGTTCACAGATATGCTTTTCTCATTTTAACTGCACAGCTCGCAAGCACTGCACAGCCTAGAGAGAATGTCTATTCGTTTTATTCTGTCTTCGTTTAAAAGGGGCCTGGAAACAAAAATCAACTGTTGCCTTTTCCATAAGGCAGTTTTGCTGTGCACAGTCATTTCCATGGCCTTGTGTTCTTTCAGCTACATTGTGGAGGAGGAACTCTGGCTGGTCATGGAGTATGTCGATGGAGGCACTTTATATGATGTTATCAGTGAGACATGCATGTCTGAAGGACAGATGGCAGCTGTCAGTCGGGAGGTAAGGGATCCTCACTGGGCTTCTGATGGCTTGGACAAAACTGTCCTGCTAAACAGGTGGTAAGAACAGGAGTGATTTTCATGTTCGGAGCTTTGTTTCTGTGTTGCTGTTATGATGTGGAGAAGGAAGAGCAACTGAAGTGAACTGCCTGCCAGTGCCCTGCCCTCACTGTACTCTGTTCTTATACTCTTACCTGTTGTTGTTGTGTTCTATCTCTTTTTTATTCTTATTTACTGCTCTCCACTTTTCCTCTGCAACATTTGCACAAAGCCTGTCTGCACTGCATTTCCTGCCTGTAAAAGCAAACATGCTGGTGGCAGAATTTTAAGCTAAGGGCAAAGAGAAATAGAGAAGAATTTCTCACAGTCCTCAGCTTAAAAAGATAGCATTGCACCCAAAGTAGTGTTTGCTTCTGAAAACTGACTAATGGGCTATTTCCAAGTCTGCTTGTAGGCCAGCAATAAAATCTTTGCCATGCAGCCTACCACCCAAAAGCGATCCACTTCATAGCAGAGGGAGGGGCTCAAACCCTTGTTTATCTGGATGGGAGAGCAAATCCACTGCAGCAGCAGTCATTCTGTTTGGGTTTGCCTTGAAAAACAATTGCCATTTCTCCTTCAAAAGCTGATATGCCTTCACTTAGAAAGCTCCTGCTCTACTGGTGTTGGATCAGCAAAATCTTCCTCTTGACAGCATCGTGTTCTGCCATTACTCACACTTCCCCTGGAAAGGAAATCTTTTAAAGTGGTTTCCTTTCTTGTGTGATGAAACCAGATCACTGATTTTTACCCTCCTGTTTCTTTTTTATCTCTCAGTGCCTGCAAGGACTATATTTCCTTCACTCAAATGGAGTGATCCACAGAGACATAAAAAGTTCCAACATTCTCATCGGAACGGATGGATCTGTCAAGTTGGGTGAGTAACCTTGATCAGGTGAAGTGGTCTGGGGATGTGGGGCATGGGGCTGCTTTTGAGTGAGCTCCAGTTGCCCAAAAGTGGTGCTTGTGGGAGTGCATGGACCCCTGCTGCAGCCTGAGAGCACAGCTGCATCTTGCAGGGTGACAAGAGTGATGTTGGCTTGCATGTGCTCCTTCCAGAGGGAGGGAGTTACAATCTAAAGCTTCTGGTGAATAAAAGAGACTGCTGGGGGCAGTTTAAAAAATGTGGCAGTTTTTTTTAAGTGGTCAATTCCGTATTTCCTTGGCTACAACCCTGAGGAAACACAACACTGTTGGTTTTCTGGATAGATTCAACAGGGCATTCTCACACTTAGAGTGGGGAATTCTTTTGTTTGTTTTCCTTATTTGAGCTGGCTTTCACAGTATTTGTTTTTCTCCTCAGCTGATTTTGGCCTCTCTGCTCAGCTCAGCCTTGAGCAGAGTTACCGGAACTCAGTGATTGGGACTTCTTGGTGGATGGCACCAGAAGTTGTGATAAGCAAACCGTATGGTCCCAAAGTGGATATATGGTCATTTGGCATCGTGGGACTGGAAATGGTGGAAGGAGAAGTTCCTTACCAGAATGAAACATCTGTTCTGGTAAGGTGCAAATACTCACTGATACCAGTATCTTTCTGATCTGTTCCATATTCTGTCTGCCATAAGACAAAGTCTCATTCCCATCAGCTTGAACTCTTTCCACCAAGACCCACTTCTAAAAATGTCCCTGGAGCACATCAGCATCTGCTGTAGTTTGGGTTACATCAGTGGGGGAACCTCAGAAGAGAAGTGGCATATAGCCATTTTGGCCTTCCGTGATGCTTGACATTTCTCATGTGCTTTTTGAACTCACTTTGAGCTCTGTCTCTTAATGACAAGAATTTTTCAGGGAAGAGTTCTGGAGTGTGGTCATTATCCTTTGAAATGCACATTGAACCTCCCCAGTTTCAGATTTAAAAGAAACAACCAGCAAAGCAAACAACCAAGCATTTCTGCTTGCTTTGTCCTTTATTAACCACAGCACATCAATTTTCCTCAAAACTGGAGCATCTTTTCCATCTCATGTGGATGGTTGAGTTTCCAGCTTCTAAACCATGTCTGTAGTGTTGTCTCACGTGTCTGGTTGGTCTGGATAAGTTTAGGATCTCGTTTTCAGCTACAATTGTATGCCTTGGCTGTTTCTTGGTGTGTTAAACAAACTGATGAGCTTACTGCCCCTTTGCAGCTTCTCTAAACACTGATTTCAAACCTTACCACAGGCAAAGACTCCCTATTCTCAGGCAACACTTTGCCTTGGGCCTTAAGTTGTTCCAGCTCTTCTGTCTATGAAGACGATCCTGAAAACATGACACAAGAGTATCAGAATTAGTGTTATCTTTCCAGAAAAGAAGAGAAACCTCAACCCAACGAGGTTTCTGAAACAGTGGTTTTGAGAGATGAACTGCATTCCCTTTCTTCTCACTGGGAAGCTTGACTAAAAGTGGAAGATGATGGTGTAAAGGCCATACAGACTGTTCTGCTTCTTGTCCAGTTTTGCTGGAACACTTGGTGACCATATTTCTTTCATAGTCCAAGCCTGCCAAAACCTTCCATTTGTTGCCTGTCAGTTTCTGGGATGGGCACATCATTAATTTGGTATCCAAATGAGCAGGGGGTTACCATAGGAATGGAATGACTCCTTTTTCTGATTAGACCGTGGAAAGCTTTTCTATTACTGCATAAGTGAAGCTCATCTGGAGTTTGGAGACTGCTGAGAGACACGGTTGCAGGTGGCTCCTGTCTGCCCAAATAGGCCTTTTCATCACAATACCTCTGTGCAGGCAGCGTAACGTGTCTGTGTTGAACATCAGGTTCCAAACATTTGTTTCTTTACCCAAGGAATAACTGATTGATTTCCTTGTTTTTCCTCCAGTTATTTTTTTTATCAAGAAGAGAACCAAAAAATGATTGTTTTTGTTTTATAGTAGCTTAAGGGACCAGGTAGCAGAGCAGAGGTGTGTTTTAAGTTTAATCCCTGGAAATGGTATAGTTTGACCAAACTCTCTCTTTCAAATAGCTTGTGTCCATCCTCAGAGAAGCAAAACGTGCTTTTGCTGATGTAGTTCCTACTAACCAGGTCAGCCAATGGAATCAGCTGTCGAGGCAAGACCCTTTGGATGTTGGAAAAGCTGTGGCTACATCATGGTTTGACTTTTTTGTTAGTATAGGAAAGTCATCTCTAAGTCTCTGCCAGGGAAGAAACTGCCACTGGAGACTGGAGCATAAACAATGGGGTCTGGGAGAGCAGATAGGGATACGAAAGAAACAGGCAGAATCTGGTGTTTCCTTTTCCTCTAGGCTCAGTACCTGATAGCCACTGGAGGGGCACCCAAGCTGAAGAAGCCCAAGCAAGTCTCCATTTGGCTGCGTGACTTTCTGACCTGCTGCTTGGAGACAGACCAGGACAGGCGCTGGTCTGCCAAGGAACTCCTGCAGGTACAGTGCGGAGCAACTGCAGGTGCAACAGCTGCCCCTGGGATGGGTCCCTCATCCACTAAGCTCCAAGGCATCAGATGGGCCCCTCTCATCTTGATCTCCCAACTTAGTGCTTTTCAAATGAGAACTGTGAGGAATCTGAGACTGGTTTGGGTTGGAAGGGACCTGTAAAGGCCATATGGTCCAAGTGCACTGCAGTGATCAGGGACATCCTCAAGTGAATCAGGTTGCTCAGAGCCCCGTCTGACCTGACCTTCAACATTTCCAGGGATGGGGCACCTCCCAGCTCTCTGGGCAACCTGTGCTGGTGTTTCGCCACACTCACAGTAAACCATTTCTTCTTTAGACCTAATCTGAATTGACACTCCTTTAATTTAAAAATATTACCCCATGTCCTATTGCAGCTGTCCTGCTAAAAAATGTGTCCCCAGCTTGAACTATTGAAAGGTGGCAATAGGGTCTCCCCAGGGCCTTCTATTCTCCAGGCTGAACCAGACCAGTTCTCTCAGCCTTTCCTCAGAGGAGAGATTTTCTACCCTCTGATTGCTTCTGTGGCCCTGTTTTTGTACTCTTTGGGAGTACACTGAGTTTTACCTGGTGGCAAAAGGGCTGAAGTAGAATGGTGCTGGGTCCAGAGGCTTGAAATGGTGGTGGAGGAACCAGTCACAGTCAAGTGGGGTTTGTTGATTTGGCCGTGGGAAGGAACAGGGTGTGGGGGGCTCACTGAGCCTCAGAGGGACCCTGGCTTGTCCCTCCTGGCACACTTAGCTGTCCCAAACAGTATGGATAGCTGAGCAGGACTTGTCCCAGCCCCAGTTGCTGCCTGGCATGGTCAAGCAGATGAGAACCGCTACAGGGTTACTGCCAGCTCTTGGGGCAGATTGGGAGCTGCAGGACATGACAATGGGCTGTCCTTGCTGGGAAGGAAGGTGCCAAGCAGCACAGGAGGGGCAGGGGATGCAAAGAGAGACACTGCTCTCTCTGTGAAAATTAGCACAGCTCATGTCTTTAAAAAAGAGGAACCTATATGATGAGCCTTTGGAGTTTCTTGAAAGGAACAAACCCTTGAGACGGAAAGCAGCATTCCTTGAGTGCCAACAGGGCAAAAGTCCCAGCAAGCTGAAGACAGCTGGATAAATTGATGAGGGGGCCTGTGATGGCAGGTCCTAACTCACCATGAAGATGGAGGTGCAAATGGGCCTCTCAGCTGTATTTCTGTATCTTTCTGGGAACCAGAGGAATCCTGCTGGAGTCTGTGAGTTTTGAAAGTCATGGTTCACTGCTTTTTTTGTCTTTTTTTTTTATCCTCTGGGCAGCATCCATTTGTAGAATCAGCCAAGCCTGCCTCCAGCCTGGTGCCCCTTATCACTGCGGTGAAGAAGTGGAAGGAAGAGACAAGCTTTCAATGACCAGTCCAGGACCATTTTCTTTAGTGGCAGCTCTGAGCAGGACTCAGAATAAAAACTCCATGAAACCTCAACTCATTTGGAATTTTCCCTTCCTTCTCTCGTTGTGAATAAGCTCGACATTTGTGAATTGTCAGTTGTTTCTAAAAGGTTTCAAGAGTGAAAGTCATATTTATTGCTTCTTTTGTGTTGTATGGGACTGGGAAAGGGTCTCCTTCCCTTATCAGCTCCACATTGCACTGTCTTTGGAATACAGCCCTTAAAAATCTGCCTGCTGTTCTGTTCCCTTGTCCTTGAGGGTAGTTTCCCAGCGGGTCCTGGGGAAGGATAGAGCTCCAGAGTAAATCCTTGAAGAGCTGAAATTTTGCTTTCCTAAAGTTCAGGGTCATGACTTTACTCTTTGCCTGACCTGTATCCCTCAGGAATGTGAACTGCTCCAATGAGGGATCACTGCAGCCCAGGCTGCCTCCAGCCTTGGCATCCTGAACTAGCTCACTGTGTTGGTGACCAACAGATCCAGTATTGCATATCCTCTGGCTGGGTTATTACCTGGCCTGAGAAGTTATCCCCCATGCATTCCAGGAGTCTCCTGGATTTTCTACAGTTTGCTGTGCTACTTTCCCAGCAGATACTGGGGTGGTTGAAATCCCCCCAACAAGCCTGCGAGCCTGATGCCTCCTGCAACTGGAGCAGTAAGGTGTTGTCAAAAGGCTCCCCTTGGTCAGGTAACCTGGAATAGACACCGACCACAAGGTACCCTTTGTTGTCTCAGTCTCTGATTCTTATCCACAGGCCTTGACCTGCTTGTGGCTTTTCTTAAGAGAGAGCGCTTCATGCTATATCCAACTCTCAACATCTCTGCTTTGTCTATGACTATTTGTGAGGTGACCAACCTCATCAAGCAATGGACCAATGTTATCTCTGATTCTCCTGCTGCTTTTTGCTACGGGTGTATTTAAAAAAGCTCTTTTTATTGTCCTCTGCAAGTACCACCCAGCTTCAGCTCCAACTGAGTTTTGGTCACACAAATTTTCTCCCTACAGTGGAAAACAGAGTCTCCGCAGTCTTCCTATGTTGCCTGGCCTTGCTTCCAACATCAATATATATTCTTTTTCCTGCAACCGGACTTGTCTATCTTGCATTGGCCTTTTTAGCCATCAGCGTGCTTGTAGCAAGCGTGGATAGAGCCCTTCCCAAATCTTCGTTCGCAAAGCCTAGCCATGATGATGATTCTTTCTCCATCCAAGCTACGTAAGTCCAGCCAGCCTTCCATTTGACACCTGGCACACTGGAATTACCAGCTCCGGTGCTCTTACGTAATGGCTCTTAAGTTTACAGCTGAAACAGTGCAGAACTAAGTTGGTCTAGAAAAATACTGCACCTACCATCTAGGGAAACAGGAACAGCAAGGAGCAGAGGTCCTTAGCAGAGAAGCCTGCTGATGTCTGCACTTCAACCAAGCAAGGAGTTTCACTTTCCATGTGCTGAGAGACCAAGAGCTAAGAAGCAAACCTTAAACTATTTTAAACACAGTATTTCAGTGAGAGGCACTTCACAAGCATTCTCTAGGAAGCTGCTGACAAGCAATGCAGAAAAACACCTCACTTAGAGGCTGGAAAATGAGAAGCAAGTTAAACACTTTAGCAAGTTATAAAAGATCATGGATATAAGCCACCCCAGGGCTGGCAGCTGGATCCTAAGCCCTGTCCTGAGCTCACCTTTTTACTTAGAAAACCCGTTTTCAAATCCATCATTTCTTGCAGGTAAATAGTGTTCCACAAGACTAATGCCTACATAGGAAAATTATTATTTAAAGCCTTTAATAGCTAGCATATCCTGGTTGCCTGGTCTGATACTGTCTGCTTTCCACTGCAAATAAAATGTAAAGGTATGTTGGATATAGAGCAGCAGGCTACTATAGGAATTGCTTACCATAATTCCCTACTTTTCATATGGATAGGCCACTTCATTAGCAACTGCTAATACAACTAGCGTTTGGTTTAGATCAGTCTTCAATGGACAAGAGCTCATGTGCTAGCCAACTGCACCACCTAGCTTCACTCTGAAGGATCTTCAGAGCCCTATTTTTCCTGACAACAGTGCTTATATTCCTTCAAGGTGAATGCTTCTCTCTGTATCACCCTACTCACCTGGTGGCTCACCAATGATACTATAAATAATTCAAACACTTTTGACATATTCAGAGTTCAAGAAATTTCTCACCTTAAAAAAACAGTATTGGTGTTCACAAGCATGTGACAGTACTTACTTTGCCCTTCCATTATTCTACCTTACACAGACTGGTGTGACCTTTTAGCCCATGGATACTTCCTGTAACTCTTGGGTGACATTTACTGGACATCACCTGTTATTTGGTGGAGCAACATTGATTAAAACAAACCTCAGGAGATATGAACTCCACCACTTACTGTTACTGTGCCTGAGGTTAAAAGCTCCCTTTTCCAGCCATATTTCCTTTTCTAAGGGTGTTTTAAAACAGGGTGCCTGTGACCTCTGACTTAACCAAAATTGCACTGACTTTGAAATAAGAACTGGCACGTTCCCACCAAGTTTCAAGTCTGACAAAAGCATGCTTTCTGCAGTTTTTGAACTTGAGTACTGGAAAGGGAAGCAACACAGCAGACTCTAAACACCTGGGAAAAGGTATTGTGGTGTGGTTTTTAATCATTTTATGACCCCATCTAGCTTCACTGCAAAGAGGAGTGATAGCAGAACCAAGTAGCCTTACCTAAGCCTCAGACTAAAGAGCAATATGAATGTGGCTACTGCAGTCCTCTAGATGAGCAATCTGGGCCATGGTCCCTTGCAACAAATTTGCCCACTGCCCCTGAAGACAGAAAGCTCAGTGAAATTCACACATGAGATCTATGCTGCAGACAGATGACCAGTTCCAACCAACCTATGTAGGCAGCCAGAAAAATAAGCTAGGACAAAACAAAGGGCCTCTTGGGAACTTCACAGCCTGTTGTAAGGTGGTCCTATGGCCCTTCTTCTCTGTGTCTCCTAGACTGGTACTTCTGATCCAGTCCCTGCCCTAGAATAAAAGGTACATCCCTCTTTCATATAAAAGCTGTGGACAGAGCACCATATTTCTCTTACAGCAATGACACCTCGTTTTGTATGGTTCTAGGGCATGCTGGAACTCAGTAGTGGCCAAGCCACTGAAACGCTGCTCTTGCTCAGTCACATGACAGATTCCTTCATTACTAACTGCACTTAAACTAATACAGAAACCATGAATAGGAAAAGAGTTCCTTAGTCTGAAAGGAGCTATGAAAACAATCAAAAAGGGAAGGTTTGTGCCCTTATTTTGACAGCAAGCTTATCGGTCTGAAGAGTTTGTACCCTTTTCTGCATAGCTTGCTTTCAAGATTTATCAAAATGTGTTCCAAGAGCAGAAGACACTAAATCTCTTTTTCATATGTCACACAATCTCACTCTTAGTTTCTGCCCAGTGTCCACAACATCCTCATACAGAAGCAATTTTGGCAATTGCGTTATGTTCCCTATTCCTTGATCTTATTTGATTGCTGCCAGGCTTCATCAGACATTCCCTATGGATAAAGCAAAGTAGTGCATTATTTAAGAGGCTCAGGCTACCACCTTTGCCCACACCCCAGCAGTACCAAATGCAGTATGACCACTGCCAAGAATTGGCGACCAAATCTGTACCAGCCTTGCAGTGCAGTATATTAACAAGTAAGGAGAAGCAAAATAAACCAAGACAACAGCGGTATGGAAGAAAAAGAAACAACTTGAAAGAAAGCATGAAGACTACAATAAACGATCATAAAAGTTGTACTGGAAATTATTTTTTATTGTTTTTTAAAGAAATACAAATCTTCTAACAGTGCTAAGTTAGTGAACAATTAGAGTATCACTTGGCTGCAGGCCTCTGAAAAACTGTTTCAGCTGGTGAAAGTATGAGTCACCTCTTTAAGGTGAAAAATACTTGAAACTGGAAACATCACTGGACCTATCCAATTTCAAAAGTCTTGTGCTCCTTTCCCTTCTCTATTTAAATTTAAATTAATTAAATTAAAATAATTTATATTAATTACAACAAATAATTAAATAAAACTAAATTAAAACTTAACATTCTCCTGCTGCCTAGTTGTTTGTATGAATATATCCTGCTCTCCCTCACTGTGCATACAGAAGTTCAGCAAACACTTACAGAACTTTGCAATGTATTTGGAGATATCCTCACAGTATGGTTGTTTTAAACAAACTGCAAAATTGATTAACATTACACTTACATTTTACTGGGTTGAGAAAACTTTACTGTACCCTACATACTTAAACTGTCTCCTGTGCTATTTTAAATCCATAAGCAACCTTTATGGGGTCTATTGTTTCAAACTTTGCTTTGAACTTAAACATGTTTTTAACTATCACCTGAATACCACCGTAAAAAAAAAAAATTCAGTCAAAAATAGGCTGGTGAATAGCGTTACATTTTTTAAGACAAGGAAACACTGAAACCAACCAATTCTCTCTTATTTTTCCAATTCTAGCTTCAGGAGCTTCTTGTGCCACTTTCTTCCACACATTTGTACTGCAGACATACTGCTGATTCTAGTGGTTAGGGCTGATGTTTCAACAACCTAAACCAGCTGAAAACAATCAAAAGGAACAGAATATTTAGTACTAAGTGCACCTGTTTTTCTATAAGCTAAAAAGGAAACACAGTACTGTAAAGAAACACTGTACGTTGACAGCTTTTTCTCTACCACAAAACCAGCAATCAACATATGAAATAACAACCTCCATCACATTTCTTGACATGATCAAGTCAGTTTTTTTCCTGCCAAAGGAAGACGGTCCCAAAGCTGCAGCAACTGCTCCCCAACTTGTGGTTCAAGTTCCTGGAAATGAACAGGAAATTAGAGAAATTACTCTCACTGCTACTACTGAACACACAGAAACTATTCACTACAAAATTATTATACGAGGTTGCTGGTGATTGATTTCAATCTTCCTGAAGGAGCTTGTTCCTTTTGCTATCAAGACATACACCAGAACTCCCAGAACAGCAGGGTTTTTTACTGGGGCTCAGCAGAGATAGAAACTTTCATCCACACTGTCTTACATGCTGTTTGGGGTGTTTTATTTACAGTAAGATGTCAGTTCTCACATTGAAAACTGT
>JAYRBT010000093.1:12033048-12059115 GCA_036023395.1 Myiotriccus ornatus
AGTGAACACACCACCACCATATACAGGAATAGATGCACTCTACACTTTGTACCTTCCACAGGTCACTCACTCACTCACTAAAGATCTTTTTTTCCCATATAATTTCAGTTTAATTACATCAAGTGTGGTGGAGAATGTAAAAAGGCAGGTCACAGGAAATACAGTGGCTCTTGGTGGAATTATAGACATTAATATAATAATGTTAACACTGTTGAGACTCTTTAGGTCTTAAGAGCCACTTACAAGAGAAGCACTGTCAATTCAAACATGTGCTACATTCCTTTCCTTGTTTACTTACAGTATTCTCCCTTCTTTACAACTGGAGAGGTTTTGAAGTAGCAGGAAGACAATACAAAGAGTTAGGCTCTTGAATCATCAAGGAGGTGTTTCGGGAAGAGCCAAGGAGAACACAGAAACTGCCACAGAGAACTCTTGTGCCAATTCTTTGGCTTTGTGTAGTTGCATTTAGCTTTAACAAATTGCAGAACTGTCCTGAGCTTTATTCTGCCTCAGAACTCTAGACTCTCTTCAAGCTTTACAGAAAACTTAACCTATAATTTATGAACACTTATTTGGCTGTGACAGACTATCTTGGGGAATGCATCTGAATCAAAGTAGGCACACATCTCCAGAACCAAAATTACTGACTAAAAAAACCAAACAACTTCTTTTTCGAAGCATCCACCTTTAAATCTTTTCTTTTTAAACATGTATGAAGCAAGAAACTTTTCATTTTATCAGACCATCTCTGCTACCTCAATAGTAGTTCTGCATTAACAGAAGGTACAATGCACACCCATTCACTGTGATTCAGATTAACACACAGTGGGCACAGTTGAGATAAATGTCAAGGCTGAAAAAGCTAATAAACAATACACAGTTCTACCAAGTACAGATTTTAGAAGAGAGTAACATTACCTGGCCATCTCTGCTTATTTGTACTTTCTTACTGTCATTCCAAGGGTTGAGCAAATGGTGTGCAAACTGAAAAGGAATGCTTTCTTTTCTGATCCACTCCACCTTAAAAACACCTCCGAAACCAGCAGATCCCCAGTCCTGACTTTTCTCACACCCAATCGCTGAACCCATTCTAGCAAAACCCTGCAACAAAAATTGAAGTATGAAAGAACAGACATAATGAATTCAATAAATTACTGAACTTCACATGGAACTTTCAAATTAGTTTCATAGTGATTCACATGCTCTCCATCCATGAAGCTGGGTCTTCTAAAATGTTTACATCCAGAAGGTTAGAAGTATCATTTCTTTATCCACTTCAAATATGCCTTCTAGAATTTGACCACAAAGGATGTCTCTCAGTCAATTTCTCAGCACTATCTTTAAAGGTTTTTTAAGCTTCATAACAGAGACTGAAGAGTGTCATAAAATCATCTGAAGCACAAGGAACCAAGACGAATGTTCTACTATAGAACAGTCCATTAGCTATTCCTTGTTAGTTGTAGATATTTTTTGCAGAAATCCATTTGTTCCTTCCCATGTTCCCTCTGCATTAACAAACATTCACACAGAATTGAGAGAGTGTTGCTGTTCTTCAAAGAAAGAAGTCAAAGTTGTTTTGATTTCCTTCTTCAGTGAAGCAGAACAAAATTCCAAGACAAGTAATTGTAAGAAAACGAAAGAAATCCCAATCCAAGATTGCACCTAACTTATTTAAGGACACTTTTAAATAACTTTTAAGAATAGTTTATATATGAGGAAGTAAGCTGAACTTTCTTCACCTGGAACAACTGAGTTTGGCTGGCTCTACAACACAGCTAACCTGCAACTTTGAATTACCAGGCCAGATTTTTAACTTCAAACTGGCCACAAATTTGACGAGAAGTTATTGACAAATAACTCACTAAACCTGAAGTCAAGACACAGCTCTGGAACAATCATGGCCAGCTTCCTAACTTTTACAAATGACACTTCAGGCAAAACCAAATTTTAACATTTGAAATAAAGGCATTTGTGAATTTCTTGGCTTTAGAAAGCTATGACTTGACTGTAACTCCTTGTTCATTCACAAGATTTATTTTGGTATGCAAAGAGTAGCAATTCCCTGCTTTGTTACCATTTTTTTGGTGGTGGTGGGGTTGTTATTTTAAAGGATTAGTGGGTAAAAACATTATTCTGACCCATGATGCTTGGAGACAATTCAGTCTTAGCCTTTGACGGACAAACTGAGTTAATTAAAAAGGCGTACTTCAGAGAAGAAAGAAGTACTCTTTCTTCAGCAACCAGAGAAATTTAAACACTTATCAGAAGGTCAGAAGTCATAAGCAAAGTCCTCCACACTACACACAGTCATTTGCTGCACTCTCCCAAACCATCAACCACAGCTAATATTTAGTATTAGCTTAAGAGTCACCTGAAAGCATCCAGACCCTTGAACAGAAAATATTAAGTAAACCACGTTGCTCTCCCAAAAGGCTCCATTCAGTTTTCGTTCATTACTTGGCGTAGTGGACCATATACCCTTCTGCTGAGAAATATCAATGTTTTGCAAGTTGCTACTTTTCATTATAAAGTACCGAACTGGCATATTTTGTCTTGGCGAAGGAGATTTGGAACCCTGGAAAAATTAAATTAAATTAATACAATAAAATATACCAGCCTTTAGTTCTAAAGTTTTACACATATGAAGACAGAATGCCTTGACTGCACTCCTCCCCTAGATTCTACAAGAGACATAGGATCTATCAGCTGGTCCTGTCTGAATTGGCTTCAAAATGTATTTCACATCTATTTGTCATTTTTTTAAGCACTTTTCAAAATAATAATTCAACCATGAGGGGCAGCAAACAAGTAGGGCAGGACAGGCCTAAACAGTCTCGTGATTAATTACAATTCATCGAGTCGGACACACCTTCAGATGACACGAAATTAACCATCCTAGACTGCAGCCTACACCACACTACTTGAATTTTTACCTTCAAGAAACATGCTTTCAGCCCTTTACACTGGCTGCATTTCAAAGCTGAAAGACTTAAGAGGAATTACTAAATCCTCCAAGAGTCCATGGAGTTTCCTCTCAATGATCTATTTAATATTATTGAAGTTTATTATTCAAGTATACAGGGAGAATTATGCCAATAACTTTACTAAAAATATGTGCTTTGTTAAAATAAGGATCATTAAAAAACCCCCCACACTCCTAATAAGGCATATAACACAAAGTATAAAGAGAATCAGTATCAAGTTATTACATAATTACATTTTATTATCAGTATTGTGCAATTACATAAACAGAGGAAGGCAGAATCCAAAAACTTCAGAAATGCATGTACAATATACTAATTCAGATGGCAAAAAAAATAAACCTTCACTGTTTATTAGAACAACTTTTTAAAAAATAATTTGATTTTTCTACTTTATCTAAGCAGTCTGCAAAGAGTAATATTTTTACTGTATTAAACTAGTGTAACAAGGATATTTAGTCCAGATTTTAAGTTCCAGCAGGAACTATTATGCAGCTGTCATAAATGAAAAGCTAAGTTAGGTTCTTAATTAATTACTAAAATACCTGATAGATGCAGAAAGATATCAGAAAGAAATTTGATTAGTTTTGAAAAGCAGGGTAGTATGTTCATGAGAACTCTACCTTTCCAGATATTGGAGAAGAAGGACTAGCACAAGGGCTGGGATAGCTGCTGCTGTCTGCAGGCTTCACTGATGACTGAGCTGACCTGTCGTCTGAAGATCGTTTGGAGTGCAAAATGTCTTTCTCTTTGTACTTCTTTGGCTGGTGAAGTGTGGGAGGTGCAGGTTTCACTGAAACTCTAAAAAGTAAAGGTAGATACAGGGCATACCACGAGATTCACAAGTAGTCCTAGAACAACTTGTATCTACATATCAGCCTGCTGCATGACCACACATACTACAGTAATTCCAAAACCCATTAAACAGTAACTAAAAAACCCATGCTGTTCATGTATTGCTTTTGAATGCTACGGTTAAACCTCTTCTGCTACTTCTCAAAGATCACAATTCATGAACGCTATTCCTGACTGCTCTCTCAAACAGCAGGCACATATACGTGAAATAATTTTCCATGAAAAATCACAGCTACAACACAGCACAGGACAGTATCAAACCTTTCAACTGTATTTCTACTGTTTCTACCTTCCTATTACTAACAGAAATTCATGTGATGCTTTTATAGATAAATACATTGCAACCTACAGTCTATAGAAGACCTCAACATCTTACTTTTCAGCATTAGAGGAGTCAGAGAATTCAGTTTCTGCTGAGCCTTTTTTGCTGTTGGTTGACCTCCATGCAGATGCCAGAGGAAGCTCTTCACAAGTCACAGGTCTTGGTCTCTGACCAATTCCTGAAGGCTGCTGCAAACCTGCAGACTGTTCCTCAGCACTTAAAACAGCTGTAATTGCTCTTACAGTTGTTTCATCAACTTGAGACCACGGTTTAGAAGGTGCTCGCATGCGACGCAGGAATAAGCTGTGCCACTTCTGTCTGAGTTGCAAGAGCATTCCAGCAGCCTGCAAAGAATGTCAATTCTCTTAGAGACTAATAAAAGTTAGACCAGACAGGTAATGGAACCCTATGTCTTTCCTATCAGGCAGCATCTGGCATTCTAATGGGAACAAACTGAAAGCCAAGACTAAGGTCTTGGGGAGGGGGAGTAACCTCACATTTAAACTAAGCTATTAAGCTACTTTTCTTTCCTGGGATGCAAGGTAATTTTTGAAACATTTCATTTAGCTCTGTACTAAACACTGTTATTGCAAAACCCACAAAATTTTTTTTCTCACTCTAAAATTTTATCTTTTTAAAATAACCCAGATCTTTTCATGCTTTATGCCCTTCTTCTCAACTCAGGCTGTATTCATGCACACCTCATTCATACCTAAGGGAAAAGAGCTCTATGTGACCTATTTTTCTTACAGAGATTTCTGCTCAAATGAGATGACTAAATCTAGAAGGCTAAAGTCTAATTCTCATTTTAGCATAAATGCTTCCATCATAATAAAATTTTAAAAATCATGCTTTTGGACATGTCTACGAGAGACAGTATTGTTATTAGTCCTGCAAAGTCCAAGTGTTTCATAACCCATAAACTACTCTACCTCCTGCCACAGCTCCTGAATAACCTAGAGACTTCTATTTCAAAGAGCTAGGCAACTATTTCAGCTACGTAATTAATCTTAGTTTTCTCTTGGCTTATAGGTGCAAGAATTGAGAGTTATGGGTGGTAGGTTATGAAACCTCACAACTTGGCTGGTGAATACATGGTGAACTCATGCAATAGACTACTCTGGGCAAAAGGGGATTGAGCCCCTGTTTATTTCTCGACAAGCTCATGAAGTAAAGGTTAAATCACAGAGTACCTTGTTCAAGGCACCCAAACGGACCATGACAGCCACTCTTACAGGAAATTCTTGGTTAATCAAATGTCACAAGAATCTTCTTAGGCTGGTGTGACATAAATATCCTTCTACATGAAACAAGCACAGTAGTGATGTATAACTTACTTCAGGGTCCAGTTTGAGATGGAGCCATTCATCCAGCTTCAGTAGTGCCAAATTAGCAATTGTTTTGTCCTCCATCTCACTGTCACTGCTGTCATTAGATACCCCACCCCCTGAATTAAATATAAAAGGTGCATTAACATTTCTGTACTATTTCCACTTACATACAAAAAACTGAGCACTGCTGTTATTACCAGCAATAAACTATTTTTCCTTCTAAAATTTACTTTAAAATGTAAACATGTGTAGAACCACTTTTTATTTTCTGCAAATACACCCCAGTGAAGTCTTTCTTCCAGTCAGCAGAACTCAAGCCGCCAGACCTGCTGAGGGCTCTACTTTGTAAACACCTGTACTGATGGGATCTGTCTCCATTCTTGTACCTTCATCAGTGAAACTGTTTGTAAACACACACAGCTCTCTTTCCTAGTAAAACAGCAGATTTAAAGACCGATTAAGAAAAAATAAATTATATATATATGGCCATTAACTAGGAACTCTTATTTTCTTGAAAGTGCAATTCAATCAGCATGAATGCTATTTGAAGATTAACAGTTTAACAGCAAGACAGGAAAGCTTCAGAAATAACGTGGCCTCTGATACAAACTATGAGAACTGGCAGCAAGATAGATTATTTTTGCTTCTATTCCTACTGCACTTAATTTAAATAAAAAAAAATTTCTAGATATTCTTTATTCCTTATAGTTAACAGTATAGCTAATTGACATTAAAAGTTATCAGTAGAAAATTATCTTGAAAATGCATGTGTCAGCTGGAAGCAATATGACTATTTACCATATTGATTGGTTCTAAATTACTCTGGTTCAAAGTATCAAATAAACTAGTCTGCAGGAAAAAACCATATATACTACACTTTCCAGTACTAGTATTATCATTAGACATTTTGGTTGCATTTTTTATTTCCCTACAAATGATACTTTAACTTCTGAGACTCCAGAACTGTGTCAGTGTAATTTATGGATACGAATCTCTATGGATTCCCAAAACCAACACATTTGTTACAGAGCATATAAACTATTCTTGAACAGCTACAAGAACTATAACTCCGTTGTTTTCAGAATTAACCAATATATATAATAAATACTCTAGAAAAATAAGCTTTCCACATCATATACCAATGGAAACATTCCAACTCCAGATTCCAGTGTACCTCGGAAGGATGATGATGCCTGCAAGGCATTACTTGGCAGTCTAGCTGGTCCACAGAAGAGTGACACAGTGACAGGTGTTACAACAGAGCAGCATCTGATGTTTGCTATCTTGTGAGCTCTCGTCACTTCATCGTATATAAGCCAGTCTGTAGGAAGTGCCTGAATGGCTGCAGCTTGTCCATTTGCTAGGGGAATCTATGCAAGAGCAGATAACAACAGGCTATTTTACCCTCTATTTGTAATTAAAATTAATTTTAACGTATTTGTTATTTTATCCAGAGAAGCTGTGGATGCCTCAACCCTGGAAGTGTCAAGACAGGTTGTATGGGGCTTGGAGCAACCTGGTCTAGTGGAAGTTGTCTCTGCCCATGGCCTGGGGGTTCAAACTAGACAATCTTTGAGGTCCCTTCTAACTCAAACCATTCTACGATTCTATATCTGTGCAGAAATAGTATTTTATATAAACACACACAAATAAAAAAGCATGAGAGAATTCAACCAGACTCACAAATTTTCCTACCACCATGAAATGAAATATTTTGCTTTAAAAAAGGATCTTTATAAAAGAAATGTTTAAGAGCAGAACTTCTTCCTGCTATTACAAGCAGGGATGATTACATCTTCAAACCAGTTTTACAACTAGGGCTTTTGTTTTACCATCTAGTCTTGTTCCATCTAGAGGAAGGACTAATTGAAACAGTGGAAAAATAAACAAACTTCCCTTTATCCTAACTATTGGCAGAAAAAATATTTTCTAAAAGCGCAGTTTTAATGCCCATGCTGCACATCCACTGACAACTACGACAAGACATTTCTAAAGCGTTTGATAATAGCGCTCTTTTTCGTGAACTATAAATTCAAAGTGATTGTACCTTTTTATACTGAGGCTGACTAAGAACAGAAGTAGGATGAAATCGCACTTTCTTCTCCTTTGGTTCAGTCAAAACCAGGCTTTCTCTGTCTACATGAACAAGATTGGGATACATCCCAGCCACCAAGGCAGCTTTAATTACAGCCCAGTTCTCAGAGTTAGTATTAACATCTCTAATATCAGCTCCTCCTCTGGCTCTAACAAAACCTGAAGAAAGAAAAGGACAAAAGTGTGCCGTGTTTGCTTGCACTTAGTATTTACCTTTTTGCCTCTCACAAGGAATTTGAAAATAAATTGAAATGAACTGCAAACTGATGCATTTTTCACCACTGCCAACCTTAACAGCACCCAGGAGAAACCACGGAGGATTTTATACTAACATAGAATAGAATTAACTTTGTACAATACAAAGACATTTCCGATGGAAATAATTTTCTAAAATGTAAAAATCCAAGGAAATGTATCTCACACTGAAAGCCAGTGGCGTGTGGAACAACCAGGGTTCTTTCAGTTAGATCAGCTGTTCCCCAGCCACACTTTCTCATCTTCACCACACCCAGCATGAAGGTGTACTGGTCTGTTTCAAATTAAGTAAGGAGAACTACATCAGTGAACACTACTCTTCTTACAATTTCTTTACTCTTGACTTCAAAACTATGTTAACATTTTTTCCAAGCTATTTACCCGAGGCTCTGAGTTGGCCAAGCAACTGTGTTCTCATTCCTACGATGATTTCCATTGTGGCTTGAGACAGGAAGTTCTTTTCACAGAAGGCTCTCTCCCAGCCATCACTGCGTGCCTTCTGCCATGCCTGAAAAGAATATTTTTTTACACTGGCATACTAATTAGATTAGTTAAAATTTAAAAATGCATTTTTTTAAGAATTACATTTACATCAATAAAATGAAGGCAAAAGCCATTCTGAAAGTATATGTATCAAACCAGACTTTTTTCTGTTCACGTATTACATTCTCTTTACCCATTCCCTACACTAACATATAGTCAGCATTATCTGAAGTTATATTTTAAGATCATTAAGTTAGCTTAAAGATCACTTAGTAGTTAGTATTAAGATCACTATTTTAAGCTATCAGTGTTGCAGGATATAAAGAGGCACATTGTTGGAACATTCAGAATTAAACAAGGTTTGAAAACACCAATAAAAGATATGACAAGAAGTGTTCCTTCACAAATTTATGAGTTCAGTATATAGGAGTTCATTCTCAAAGGACTTAATCACAGTCCACCATACATCCAACTTGACTGGGACATCCTTTGCTTGCATGGGTGATCTACTGCGATTATTACTCTTTCTGAAATGAAGTAATACCTGGAAAGCCCTGAGAAGGGCCATGTGGTCGCTGAAGGTCCCTGCAGCAAAGCGTTTCCTGCAGAGCATGGCTGCACGCTTCTGAGAGGCCAGAGTGGGCAGGACAAAAGGGTCCTGACAGGCCAGAGCACAGGCAATGGTTAGAACGGGGTCCAGGCACTTCAAAACAACTGCATACAACACCATTTTACCAAGGTGTGGCTCTACTGGTAATTCAGTGAGATGATAACCAAGTTCAGTGAGATCTTCCCAAGGGTCCATGGCATCTATTGTCTGTTTAAAAGACAAAAAAAATATAAAAAAGGAGAAGGGGATGAGAACAGTGGACAAAATTAATTTACAATGACAGCAGAAAGGATGTGAATACTGGACATTAACTAGAACTGCTCCCAAGCAATAAAAAAGCAAGTCAAACTTGAAAGTTTGAGACAAGATTTTTAAACATTCTCTTTCATTAACATGGAAAAACACATTCCCACACACAAAATAAAAACAGACAATAAGCAAAATTTCAAAACATCCTTGAGTAACTAAGCAACAGTTGCATTACAAACAGAAGTCAGTAAAATATGTTGCGAAACCACAAACAGGGAATCAAATACAATTCCTATCTAAATCTATTCCTTTTCTCTGACCTTAAGCATGTGCACAGCATTTCTCACAATTACAGCAGGTGGAGGGTCAGGAGCTTTCATAAGAAAGTCCACAATCGGACAATTAGGTGGAGCCAGCAGTTTTGTGTATAAACAAATCTCCTGCAAGTTAAAAAGCAGAATAAAAAAAGGTCATTAAGTTTTGGGGGGAAAAAAACCAAGCACACACTTTTTAAAAATTAATAGTATGGTTTGATGAAAATACATTTTTTTGAGTTATAATTTCTAACTCAACATGCACCTGAAGTGGCATTCTTAGAAGCTCTGGAGTCTGAAATTCCAACATCTTCTGAAATCGGAGCCTGCTGAAGAGACGAAAACAGACTCCAGGCTGACAGCGCCCAGCCCTTCAAAATAAAATATGGGAAGCTGTAAAAATTAGCATTTTGTTTTAAAAACAAAACCAACCAGGCAAAAACCAACACATACACATAAATATAGGATGGAAAAGTAGCAAGCAGTTCTATGAAAAAGATGATGTTAAATGGAGTACCACACAATGTGAGAGTTTTCCAATACATGGATTATTTTTTGATAGTATGGAAATTTATTGTAATTTTAGCCCAACAAAAACAAGGCCTATCTAAGTAAAGTGAGGTAGTTTTTTTCTGCTAACCTAAGACCAATCCAAATCTAAACTCTCCTTTTGCTGTAAGGAACATTGTAAACTTTATGTCTTACTCTTCACATCCCCCAAACAGTTAAAAGGCAAAATGAAGATTGAACAGCTGATGAGTGAAGGGACAGAGACAGCAAATGCTCACATTCACGCTCTAATCACCTACAGCTTAATGCCAATACCATGTCACTAAATAGGCATTTGTTGCTACTTAAATAAACTTCTCAGCCCTCACCCACAGTGTTGGGAAGAACATGATCATGACCAATAGTTCGGAGAAGGGGAATAAGGAATCACTGCATAATGTCTCTTCTAATAAAGGAATGATGGGGCATCAATTACAAACTATCAGAGGGCAGTTCTCTGCCCACAGACAAGTTGTGAAACACTATTGTACACTGTGGCTGCTGGTGCTACATGGGAAAAAGAGGAAGTAGATAAAGCTCATGGAGTGAAAACAACCTAAACCTAATCTAAGTTTTCAAAAATTTCTGAACATCACTTCTCTACAGCTTGGGAAATGACTCCAAGGAAATAATTCTTCTGTAGAGAATGACTGTGGGCCACTGTCCAACACAATACTGGACTAGGCTATAAACATTACCCTGTCTGCCTACTATTACATTGCGTACTTTATTCTCAACATACAGGACAGTGGATATCTGTAAGAAAAAAAACGGTATGAGGCATTTATTACCTGCCTTTTCTCTGGATAGCACTGGCTTTCGAAATCCATGCTGTTTTTAGCATTGCAACATGACTCAGTGCATCAAAAGACCTCTATAAAAGCAAAGTAAGGAACATAAAACCAAGACTGAATAGGGTACATGAAATAAAAGTTACTAGTGATTTATATTATAAACAGAAGCCTTCTACAAAATATAAAATTATAATAATAAGCATCATCAGCTTCTAGCATAAAGGTATGTTCTGAAGTTCTTAGTTTCAAGTAAACTTCTGATTCTATTTACTTCACAGTAGCTTTATACAACACAGTTTTCTAAATTAAAGGTTTTTAGTCAATAGATAATTCTCAGATCCAGACTGTGGTTTGAGTTATCACAAACCAAGCAAAAATATACTATTACACTGAATAAAGTTTTCCTCTTTGTTTCACTTGGAAATTACATCCTTATTTTTCTACATTTGATGCAAAATTACAGAAAAAGCTACATAAAGAACTTCAGAAATTTGGTGTACGTATCTCCTATGAAATCCAATTTTCAAAGCCATATACTAGGTCTTAAACTGCCTCGTTATTTTCTCTCACTCTTCTTGAACAAGTAATTTGGAAATGGGCATTCAACACATCAAAACCAATAATTAAAATCCTCATGGATTAAACTTGGGCTTGATACAACAGTAGGACAAAGGGAATTCCCAGTATTCTCTAAGCCTCAGGAAAATGGAGATCTGAAATGATGAACTTGTTTTAAAATTCAAACAGAAATACTAAATTACAAAAAAAAAAAAGAAAAAGAAAAAATACAGCAATATATCAATTTACAGTAGCTTTTACAGGGGTTTAAACAGCTATTTACAGCATTTGTCATAAAACAAATGGATGTCAGAACTTCTCAGTGAGCTTTGCTTCTTGACATGCACTAGCTCTCAGCCTACTGTAAAAAATTAGTTCTTCAAAATGTACCTGTTATGCATTTTAGAACAACATTAGGAAGTTTACTTCCCAAAGAAAGTTTAAGGCAATCATACCTCTTTCACCTTGCCCGAGTCAATAACAAATACAACATCATTGACTGTTATGCTGGTTTCTGCAATATTAGTAGAAAGAATCTGCAATAAAACGAAAAAAACCAACAACCGAAAGCATAGTAGCTGTAAAGCCAAAGACAAAGCAGATCAATATCAGCATCTTACAAAGTCCTCTGATACTTGCTATTTTGCGGATGCCAGAAGGTGGACTTTCAAGCACTTTCTTCTGATCCAAAGTCTGCACACTTGAATGAAGCATGAAAACTTGGTACCTAATGCAAGACAAAGACCACATTTTAAGGAACTTTAAAAGAAGCAATAAAAACCTCAACACAGCCACATAAACTAAAGGTTCTACCTGTGAGCATTATCAGCAAACCTCTTGTCATCAAAAACAATACGGTCCCTCAGACTCACTATCTCGTCATATCCAGGAAGAAATATTAAAATTGCTCCTAAAAAAGAAGTGGGTTTGCAGAGTTAAACAGAAAATTCACTTCAAATATATGCCAGTGCCATGTAAATTAGCACCTCGAAGGTTTTAATTATTTGGGATTTCTTTCATCAGAAGCTGAATTCACAGCAGTTTTTTGGAAGTGAGTGTATATACCTACCTGTGTCACAACTATGACAGATGTTATAAAGTAAGTGCATAATCAGATCCAGATCCACTTTTTCATCATCAAAACTGTGATGATAAGCTGACAACAGCTCTCTGTCCTCTGCACTAAGGTCAGTACCACTTGTTTGGACAAGAGAACTTTCATCCAGATTTCCAAACCCAAATGAAGCACTAAAAGAGAAAATACACACACTGGAGTCAAGGCTGTTTGCTTTGGGTTTGCATTCAGGCATCAACTCTAACTTAGATCAAGACCACTCATATCAAATTTTAATTTTAAAGTGCAGCAGAACAGCATATGCAGAATACTATTATTGTTCACTAATTTAAGTGTACTCCAACAAAACATGCAACTTCAATTTTTAGTGTTAACTTGAATTTTCCTATACTTCATTGAAACACAAGTCATAAGCAAATGTGACAGAACTCAAAGTATAAAGTCAGTACTTGTTTATCTGCTAAAGGAAAAATATATAAAAGACATGCATTTTCCAAAGATTTCCCTCTATCAGAAACAAGACTAAGAGAAATTGCAATAATATAGATCTCTACAAAACAATAACAAAACTATGATAACTTTAAGTTAATCAAAAAACAACTCTTGAATGACCTAGTGTACATGTTACTCCTATAAAGTTTCCTTATTATGGCTACTGTGTATCAACAATATACAGATAAAAATACAAAACAGATTTGTTTCCAAAATACGTTTATGAAATTAAAACCGTACCCAGTATAGAATCAATATCTCTGAGTATTAATTAAGCTACTATGATCACATCCTACCCACCATGATAGGAATGTCCATATCAAGGTGATAAAAGCTAGTAGTCCTATGCCACTATAACTGTATTTATCTTAGGAGTTGTGCAGACATAATCACTATGAGTACAAACAAACTTTTCTTTTTTTTTTCTTAATAACTGTGTTTTTTAAATATTCCTGTTCTTAAAAAAAAAAAAAAAATCTTGCTATTTAGGCCACATTTTAAGGAAGACAAAACATGAATTTTTCTTCAACATGTTACACAGCTCTTTCTGCAAAGTAGTTATAGCTTACCTGTAGGATTCCAACAGGTCAACAACTTCTGTCTGTTCAAAGTGCCTAGCCCAGTCAACAGCCATCCTAAAAGAGTTGCAGAAAAATCCTTGTTGGATTTCTCACTTCAAAAGATGCACATGCAAAGCATATTATGTTAGAAAACAACTGACACCATATTTTTGTATCAATTTCTGTACTGTAATCAATGTTGTTGCTGGATCCGCAACTTCCTGTTTTGAAGTGCATAAATAGGTGTAAGAGCCTTTCTGATTTTAAATAACTGCAGTTCTTTACCACAAAACAATGCCACCAGTTTTAAACAGAAGTACACGCAAACACACACAATGAAATGAGGAGGAAGAATAGGCCATTCATTAAAAAAGCACACACCAGTGCACACAGATCAGCCATGCCTTTCTGCAGTGCCTTCAAGTTCTCCCGCAAAATTACACATCAGGCATTTTTCAACAAAATGTGGGAAAATACTCGGCTATTTGATGTTTTACAGAAGGTTCCCTCCTCACAATGCAGTTCACTGTTTCACTTTTTAAAGTGCATTCCTTCTCCAGTCTTCCAAGTGGTAGTGCCAAACATGAGACAATTCTTATCTTTCCACAGTACAATTCTTTACTAATACTTCCCTGCTTATATGAAGACACAATCCACAGCCACAAAACTTGAGTATTTATGGGTTCACAAATATTTTTACATGATCCAACATATTTACAGACATAACACAGAGATTTTCTGATTTAGGTTAACTCTCTGAAAATAAGGATCACCAAATATTTGGGGTCCAATTCAATCAATGCAGTGAAAATGTCACAGTTTTCTTCTAAATGGTGTCTTAAATCAGACACATAAAAAGCAAGTGTATAGCCACAATGGAGACCGTGTAATTAAGAAATCAATTTAGAACTTACAGAAAACAATGCAATGAACAGAAGTCAGAAGCTCACTAAGAGGCTGTCAAAACCTATTTGTGCTTTTGGTAAATCAGAAAATTCTATGACATCTAAACTAATTTTCTTTCTCGTGTCTATATTGACAAATAAATCTATCTTTCGGTTTATCTGTTTGTTATTACCAGCCATTAGATGATTTGCAGTGGATACTTGCTCCCATACTGATCAGCTGTTCCACTTGACTCAAAAAGCCTCTCCCTGAAGCAATCATTAGAGCAGTTGCGCTGGTTTCGCTATGCCTGTAATCAACTGAGAAGCAAAAAAAAAAAAAATCAGCAAACCCAACAGAAATGTTATTTTTTCATCTAAATGTAGTACAAATACTATCTTTAAAATTCAGCCCAAAGAGAATTTGTTTCCTCACTTCATCCTGCAGTCAGTTTGTGTGTATTAAACACTATTTTAGAAACGCAACTTCTATCAATCCTTCAAAACAAGTACAGCAACAAATCACTAAACAATTCATTAATTCTGCCAGCCCTATTCATTTTTTTCAATAGGTATCAGAATGCAAAGGTATCAACATTTGAAACTGCAGATAAGAGTAGGCATAGAAATTGAAATAAATTCGTGGTTGCTTTTTTCTTATGTAATAAGGTGAGAAACCTACCGCTGACATTTTCAGTTAAAATGAGATGAAACACCTGAGCAAAGGAATCAATATCTTTGTGCAACCAGATGTCAGAAAGACAAGAATCCATTTCTTTTACTAGCCACGGTTCAAGGCAATTCACATCTTTTTCAGTCTGGAGATAAGAAACAGCATTGAAAGATTAATCTCTTCCAAAAGTTGTCTTTATTCCCCTGTATCCCCCACAAAGAATTTGAATGGTTAGTTTCCCAAGTACCAATCAGCACTCAGACATCAGTTAAAGCATTTATTTTATCCCATGCAAGTACTTCAAGTAAGTGGCAACTGAGCCACTTGAGCTGAGGAAAACTTATGTACTACCATTATAACTCAAAAGCAAACTTCAGCTAGAGTAGTTCATTCTAATAAAATACTCTTTAAAAGGCGTTAATATCCTCTGTAATATCTCTAGAAATATAATTAATATCTTTAATTGTAGCATCTTTAAAAAACAGATTATAAATGGCTAGTAACATAACACAGATGCAAAAACTCTTTCAACAAAAGGAAAAACTTACCAGTTGATTAAAAACTGTGTCACCACCATCATCCAACACATGATACTCTTCAGTTGCCCTTGGGACAGATTTTTGTCTCTGAGGTTTCAGTTTGCCAGTATTTTCCTGAGCAGAACACCACTCAGTGAGAGTGTTTTTTTGTTTCTCTTCTAGAATACATAAGGTATTTCCCCAAAAATGTTAATGTCATTGCAATTATCCTTTTTTTCCGTTAAATAAACAGTTCTATCAGGTCATATAGCTTTACCTATCCTACCTCTTTTATTTGAGAAAGCTGCTCTCAATTCCATGATTAGAGGGCACACAAAGTGCACCACTGCAAGCATCTGCTGTAAGCCTACCACTCTAAGCCTTCACTATTCCAATTTACTGCATTCAAATAAGCTTCCTAAGTTACTATCTTCTACACAATTTTAGCCAGATTTTTCTCCAGAAGTGAAATACCAAGGAGAAGTTACACAGCTCCTCCATGTAACAACTGATTTTCTGGGGGGTTGAATTTTTTTTAAAAATAGGAATTTTAACAGAAAACCATCCTATTAGCTGTTCAATCAATGAGACTCATTTCCAACCCTTATAAGTCCCCTTACCTTGCTGCTTCTCTTTTTTGTACTTGACCATCTCTTTATTTGTATACCCAGTGCTTCGTAAAATGTCCTCCAGAAACATCTCTTTAACTTCAAAAGGTCTCTCTTGGACTGAAAGTATAATAAGATTAATTTAATTAATATAATTAAATGTCATTTAATTAACATATTTTAATAAAAGATTAGAAATTCCTTAGCTTCACTTACAATACTAATTTTAAAAAATCATTTTCACAGACACAAAATGTGGATTAAACATTATTAGGGCCACATTTAAGGAAAAATCTTACAAGAGTATCTTCACTGAAGCTTATTTTCTTAAAATTACTGGGCCACAAACATTTCAAAAGGGAAATGTCAGCTGAATACCTTGTTTCTCATTAACCTCTCCAATTCCACTAGGTGTTATAGCAAGAGATGCTCATTAGATTGATAGTTATTAACTGCAATTTTATCAAAATGAGTAAAAGAAAATAGCCATTTTTATGTAAGGTTTCAGAATATTCCCTACTAAAGAGTGACACCCGGATTACAAAATACAACAGCAATTAATAGGCTTTAGTGCAAGATTCCACAAGCAGACTGTTATCTTTGTATTGAACTACTTTCATAAGAAGCATATAAGGAGATGAAGTTCTCTCGATTTCCTCAACTAATTCAGCCAAATTTGGCTTTCTTTACTGAGTATTTCCTGACAAATGAGATATCCCAATGGCCTTTAGCTCCTAATAATTTATCCTGATTTCTTTTTCATCATGACTGTTTTCTAGACCTTATTTGTGGACATTAAAGAATGCTTTTCATGTGAAGAATTAAAATCTCTAGATTTTAATTTCTGGTCCTTAGCAGACACGCCACAGCTGATTTTAGACTCAGGACTGTCCTTCAAAAAGAACAAGCCACAGTTCACATACTTTTAAAAGCTGTCATGGAGGAATTTTTCCAACACTGATCACACACTCAGTGTACTACACGAACCCACAAATAAAAAATGTTGGTTTCTGTGGTCAGGATTTTTTCAGCTATATTGCTAAGAATAATCAAACCTTTTTCACTATATTAACAGTCAATTTATTCTAAACACTCTTCTTTTAATTTTTATATTCTCAAAAAATAGAAAAATCATCTTTTCAATTGTAATTAGTGCATTAAGTTTAGTGTAAGACTACTGGAGAGACTGACATCAGAATTTCCAAAACAAACACACTGGTCTAAAAGAACAGGAAGCGGCAAAAAGAGTAAACTGAAAGCCACACAACAATTACAACTGAGGCTTCCCCTTGCAAAAAAAAAATTTGGAAAACACTGAAATCACGCGTAATTTCCAGATACCTGCCTCCAAAAAGCTTCAAGCCTTATTTTACTGGGCAGAAACTCAGAACTGGGAACTAGAAATAAACACTTCTATCTATAAAAAGAAAAAAGATTTCTTTCTCACAAACATTCACTAAAATAATGATTTGTAGACAAGACTCCAAAAAAGTGATCCCATCCATCTCCTAAAACTTAATATTCTTTAAAAATGGCTGACATGCAGACAGTCTATTTGATTGGCAAATAAAGGATTTCTCTTAAAGCTTCTTTTCAAAACACATTATATTTGGACACCATTATTGAAAAAGGAAGAGGACTGCAAGGTGCTAAGGAGGTGACCCACGCAGAAAACCTGCAAGTCAGAAGAGTGGGAAAGTGAAAACAAACCCACAAAAAAACCCCACATCTCCCACACACCCTACCTATACTAAAGATCAGTTAAGTGAAATTAAAACAGCAATAATGATAATTTTTCTTTGCATCTGAATGTAACCTAACTGCAGGTTTCTGACTCTGAACATAAATTAACAGAAATTGCTTTCCTGAATATTTATCTAGATGAACTGCTAGGACTTCCCTTTAAAATCAAGAACCATGTCTTTAAAAATGGAACCCCAATTTGCCTAGTGCTGTATTTCTGAAGTGAACACGTACAGTTATCTGTGGTTTATCCAGTAATCACTAACAATGTCTATGAGGCCTGAAGAACTAGAACCTACTGGAATGTATTAATATATAACACACTGTTGTAGATCCTAGGGCCTATGTCACCATAGAGACCAGCACTTTAACAACCTCTTCCTGCTTCTTGAATTGAACATGGAGGGGGCCAGAACACATCTCCATTTACAGAACTCAATGATAAGAGTATTTCTTCTCTCTGAATTAGGTGCAAATATTTAAGAAATAAGGGAAATGAAATACACAAAGAACAAGCAATGCTGTAACTCTCAGTGTGGCTTTCCTCAGACTAGTCTGCTACAGTTTAGTAAGATCTATGAGTCTTAGGGCAGGTCTACTTGATTTAAGATTTAAGATATATACTTACTGTGTATGACGGGGCAACTTCCAAAATACCTAATAAAAAGATTTGCATCTAGAGCAGCACTAGAAATAATTAATCTTAAACTATTCTGGTTTTGCAATACGTCTCTCAGTTTTATTAACAAAAAGTCACTGAATCTATCTCTCTCATGTACTTCATCCTATAACAAAAGGAAAAAAAACAACCAAAACCAACAGATAAACATCACATATTCAAGAACATAACTTTTGACAAATAGGAACTTCTTAAAAAAAACTAACATACATAATTAGTGACATTACAGAGGCACAAAAATGTGTAGGTCTAGTCTAAGTAAGGATTTTTTTGAAAAAAAGTAAAAATGTATTTCAAAAGCTTTTATAAAGGTATCGGAAAAGAGCACACTGCAATGCACAAGTCAAACACACCTTAACTTCAGAGCTCAAAATGAATGTCAGAAACTTATCTAATTCTTTTATTTGAACCTCACTGTCAAGAATATGCCACAAACCACAAATTCTAAAAATATTATTTTAATGAATTCTCATTTCACAACTAATGAGCATTTAAAGAAATATATGATAACACATAGTAAAAAAAAGACAGCCTGCTTAGATAGTCATGCAAAAAGCTTATCATCAACTAAGGCACATGACTGATAAATCATCTTTGTCATTCTTCTGTTTCCTTTAATATTATGAAACAGGGACCCAAATGCAAGATCTGTAAGGTGAAGCTGGGAACGTATGAGTCATTCTCATGGGATTTTTTCACTTCAATAAACAGGTAGGCATGTAAAATTACCATGATTTTTCTGTCTTCAGCAGTGGAGAATTTAATACTATGGTAAACATTCTGATTCCACTGACTTACGAAGTTCCACAATAGGAATATTCACGTAATCATAAAGAAGCACAATTCTAGCAGATAATCTGCTAGAAAATAGGCTGCACATTACCTTGAAAACATTTGGCAAACAAATGGACTGCAAACCTAGTATTGCTAAAAAAAATATGTGACAACAGAAATTCGGACATGCTCACATTGAACCACATCTACATAAGCCTCCCTCAGGCTTTTCTGCTGACAGAGGAAGTTCAGAAAAATTTAAATGTCTGTCATCCCGAAACACATCATAATTCCACAATTAATTATTGGCATGAAACTAAATAAGATACTTTTACAGGAGAAAACAAAACACACAAAAAAGCATCAGAACCCACAAAAACATGCATGTTACAATGAAGAATCAGTAAGTCTTTGAAGCCAATTCAGATTCTACCACACAAGAACACATAAGATGCTCAAAAAATTGACAGAAAAATGAGCACCTCATCTTCCAACAAGCAAGTAACATATACTGCTCTACCCCATGTGGAAGACAGCAGGGTCCTTACCACAATAACATGTGTCACGGTTGACAAGGTGCTGTCTCCTGCCATCAGCGTGCGAAGCAGCATGTCATTAGTGCAAAACGTTACCAGTGTCTTTGGAGAAACCCTATAGAACAGTTCAGAAAGACAACTTAGGTTTTCTGCACCTCTTAAAGGCTGCTAGCTTTCCATGGCTTGAAAACTGAAAGGTTGAAGAGCTGTTCACCTAAGAGGAATTACAATTCTCTCACCAAATAATTCATGCAGACCACTCATTTATAAACTATGCCTATTCCAAGACAGTTCTAAGGATTCTTAGTGTTTATGCTCCAAAACTTCAGACAGTGGATTAATTGAAAAAGTGAGATTCAAATTTTAATAAACAAGTAAGTAAGTGAAACAGAACCTTGAGAACCTCTCCATGTCTTTCCATTTACTAGAAAATCAAATGTGAACTGCTTTGGAAAAAGAGATTCTAGTTTTTCAACATATGCTCGGATATAACCAAGCCTACATGTGGTGGTCTGACCCCAGCTGGATGCAACCAGACACTCTACCCTCATTTCCTCAGCTGGGCAGGAGAGAGAAAACACAGTGAAAGACTCAGGGGGTCAATACAAGGACAAGGAGACACCAGTCACCAACTACTGTCAAGGGCAAAACGGACTCGGATTCGGGAAATTAGTTTAGTTTATAACCAATTAAATCAGAATAAAATAATGAGAAATAGAACCAAATCTTACAACACCTTCCCCCCACCTCTCCTTTCTTCACAGGCCTTCTTCACTCCCACTTTGCTCTGCTTCCTGTCTCCAAAGGCACACGAGCACAGGGAATGGGGGCTGCATTCAGTTCATCACACATTGTCTCTGCTGCTCCTTCCTCCTCACGGGGAGGTCTCACACTCTTCGCCTGTCCCAGCATGGGATCCCTTCCATGGAAGATAGTCCTCCAAGACCCCTTCACCCATGGCAGTTAGCTGTGCCAGTAAAACCAGCAATTGTCACTAATTTCTCCAGTACTGCAATCCTAAAGGAACTGAAAATTTCCTTTGTGCTGTACTCTACAGCTCTTTTCTGAAAAATATGAGCTCACTGGATGTCATTCCATACTTCTTGGATTTCTTTCCAAGTCTGGAATTAATCCCTCTTTTCGAAAATTCTCCTACATACTGAATTAATACATATTAAATTCAAGGAATTTATACAAGATAGGAATGCTCTATTTTCTCTTTACATATCTACCCTTCTCTCTTCTTCAGTAGCCTCCAAGAAATAGTAATTACTAATAAGTTAATAAAACTTTAAAAATTAGACTTCTGTGTTACTGTAAACACCTCTAAACACCTCCAGTCCAGATTTTTTTCTTTGCTCAGAATGGAAATAATGTCTTATCTCCCTTTTAATCTTTCTCTAGAGTAAATTTATTGATTCTTCTTAAGCTGGATTTTCCATGCTGCTTCCAGTGATTCTTCCATCTGACTTACACTTTGCTTTCCTCTGCCAGCACAATACTTCCACACACTAATCATTCGCCTTACTTGCAATGTATCTTTAGTAGCTCTTTTAATCCCTTAATAGCCTTGGGAGATTTCATATGCATATTCAAACTCATAACCTGGCTTTGTTGCTGAAGTGCATCAATTTCCATTGGTTATGTGTTATCTTCACTCATATAAGCAACATAACAAGCTATTTTTTTACCTTCTGCCATCTTCTTCTCACTCATAACCCAGCTGCTGCCCCTTCTTGAAAATCCCACTAGGTACACAGTTCAAAGAATGTAAAAACCCTAAACAATCTTCAGTCTTCAATCTATTCCTGCTCTGCTTTACGAACAAATTCATCAGGTGACACAGAAATCTCTTTTATATCACTTCATGCTTTAAACACCAGAACTGAAACAGAGTAAATTTAACCCAAAGTAGATTGGTAAACAATGCTCAACATCATCGTTCACTTTCCAATTTTGCTGGTTTTCCGTTTATGTCCCCATGCTTGTCTTCATACCCACCTTCAAAACTTGCAGAACTTGTGGATCTACATGTTAGAAATAGAGAGGGGGGAAGAAAGACAAGAAACAAAGAGGGAAGTGTAGATCTGATTTGAAAATAAGACAAGGATTTAGACACACACTCTCTCCCTAGAAGAAATCAGTGGAAAGCACTTGCTATTCAATTCTGTAAGACAACTTACATGAAACTGTAAAATACAGAAGCAAAACTGTCCTTTTCATTCTTCACTCATTACCTGCAATAACACGTCCCACCTATACTTTACACATGGAGATTTTACTAGGCTCTATCCCAAATATACTGTAGTTTAAATCTATACAAGGCTTACAATACCAACACAAGATAAGTGACTTTAAGAGATATCCTTTGTACCTGCTTTCCAGTCGGATTTGATAACCAATTGTCTGGCCAATCTTTTCTCTTCTTTCTGCTGCCACTCTTTCAGCTGCAGCAACAGCTGCCAAACGTCTTGGCTGAGTGCAAAATACACGACATGGCATTCCATTTTTGTAACAGTCGTCAAGAATAAACTGAGGGATCTGTAAAGAAGCAGCTTGAACTTATTTTTTAGTTTGAGAAAGTCATAGCTTTTTTACCATGGTGAAACAATTTAACTGCATCTCAATATTACACAGGTTGCAAAGGGATTCACAACAGGATTATCACTGCAAATGTACCTGAAGGGGTAGAAAAGTAGTAAAAATAAATTTCTGATTTTAAGTACAATCTGTTAAAATATATATATTTATAGAGAGAGAGAGAGAGAGAGGCCCTGTAGGGTTATCTTTCATTTTAACACAAAAACATACTACTTTGATACTAAGAACTAGCTTCAAAAGAAAAAGGAGTATACAAAACTCACAGCCACTATCCCTTCAATTTTTTGTATTATTTTAATGAACAAATGGTATCTATCAGAAAATTGTTAAGACCAATTAAGCTTTAAGCACGTATCTGCTGGCTTAGTATTTAAAAAGCAAAGAAAGTGAACTGGAGCACAAGATTTTTGATCATATAGGAAAACAAAACCTTAAAACTAGCATAAAGAAATCCCTTATTAAAAATATTAAAAAATTGGCGTTAGTTTCCTATAAATACTGTTATCTTTTTTATTTCATTAAAGAAACATACTTGAGTAGTTTTTCCTGATCCAGTTTCTCCAATAATCAAAACAATTTTATTGTCCTTTATTATTTTGACAATTTCCTCCTGCTTTTCAAAAACTGGTAATGACTGCCTGAAGGAATCAAACTCTGATTCCCCTCTTTTCACTGGAACCTGGGGGATACCATCATTAAGTCGTCCACTTGTCTTGTTCACTTCTTTGTTGTCTGTGAAGAGAATGGAAGGTGACTAAAACTCTGCTTAAAAATTCTACTTCAAAATTAACTTTCCTGACTTTATATGCATTCCTGTAGGTAAAGTGTCAAACCCGTCACACATTTAGAAGTCATATTCATAGCAACATGTCCTGTGATGGTGCTTGAAATAAGTATTTTTCAAATGAATTATTGCTTTTCATAAATATTTTGAACAAAAAATGGACTATACCAGAGCATTTCTTCAAGTCAGAAAAGGCTTCAGAAACCAAAAAGAGAAACTAAACCATGGAAAAGCACCCTGGCATATTTTCTTAGCTGTTTTATCTGCATACACACTCACATCTGCACAGTTTGCCTACAAATATCCACTACAGAATTAAGCCTTTAAGCTATTCCCAGCATGTCTTCTGACAAAAAGTTAACTTTACTGTGATTCATATGTCTCATACACATCCTCCCTGGTCTTTCATGACCTCCTTTCAGTCAGCCTCACATAATCTAATGCTCTAGTCCAAGATTTGTCTTCAATCACACCAGTGGAATCATGCTGTACCTGGAGCACAGTGTGATGTATTAGAAAGCAATGCGTAAGTAGCCAAAGAACCTGCACATCTTCTGAAGACGCTACTTCAAATTCAGCATTGCAAATGTTATTCTATAACTCCTTGATAATTATTTTCCAAAAAAAATGAAAAGCTTATTGTAAAACTCAATTATACACATTTAACGTGATTAACAGATTCATATACTAAATCGCAAGCTCTGTCTTACCAAGACAAATGCAAACCAATACATTACGAAAACCAAAAATACATTAGAGAAAGATAAATTTTACACTGTTCATTAGTTTATCCCTGACATTCCAGAGGAATTGTGTTTCAGTACATTTATTATACCTCCTCTCCGTTCAATAAACAATCCTATCAAAGAACTGAAACAACTGAAGAAATAGCAAAGGAAGCACTTAAAGCATCAGAAATCAGAAACATTCAATGAAACACACGAAGGTTTGCACACAGAAACAAAACTCTTACACTCAAAACTGTTAAACCAATAATGTTGTTTAAAGCACTGTTTAAAAAAACCCCAAAGAACCAAAAAACATATCAGAAGTCTGTCTTCCAGTGAACTCTTTTCTATTCTAGAAATCAAAAAGTCTGGACAGTAGTCTCCTAGGGACCAAATCTATTTTATAAGACGAAAAAACAAAAAATAAATTTGTTTTATCAAGAACATGAATTTCTATATGCAAAACAGCCAACCTCATTTTCTGATAAGGATGTTCTGACACAGAGTCACAGTAACACCTGCCTCATGGAACTTGTAAGAACCTACATTTCAGAAATGTATTTCCAAAAAGATTTGGCTCAAAGAATCTGAATTAACTCAGCACAAGGTAGATATCACAAAGTGGGTGATATGACTGCCAAAGTTCCTCAGACCACCAGTTATAAAAGACCTCGTTTTAACCATTAAAAGAAAATTAAGGTGTTTGTTCAGAGGGAAGGGTGTCAGGACAAGCAAGAAGACAGAACAGAAAGAGGTTTGTTTTGTACTTGAGTTGTAAACTGTTTTTTCAAGTGCTGTTGATTGACAAGTCCCTCTCAGAAGACACACAGACCATACCAGATTCAACAGCACATGCGTTTCCTCGCTCTGTCTTCGGCAGAAGCTCCGTGCGTTCTTTATTTGTGACTGGAAAACTCTGAATTAAACTCCGAACTGCCTGCTTTGTACGGAGCGCCAAGTCACAAGTCATTATTGCAGGTGTTAGTTCTGATACATCCTTCTTCCTTACAGTCAGGTATCGATTTGCTCCTTTTCTGTGAGGAGAAAAAAATAAAAAAGTATTTTACGAATAAGCAGCCTAGTCTAGGTTAATTCTTATCTGTCAAGGTATGACGTTCTATGCAAAACCTTTGGAAAAAACAGAGCAGATCATGGTGAGAAGACCTTTTTATGGAATTATGAAATCCACAAAACAGTACAGACACAAGCTATCCAAACTAGCAAGTCAGAAGTTTTTCTAAGTAGGAAAGCACAAAGATGCTTATTTTTATGCTGAGTTTTAAAACGTTTTCCTCTAGTAATATTCCCTGCAACAATGCAGGACATGCTGGAAACGTGGATCATTTTAACAGTAGTCACGAAATTCCGTAAATGTGCACCAAAAAAAAAAAGAAAACTGGTACTCCAACTTACCCTTTACTTTTAGATACCAGTCCAAGAGACTGACAAACCTGGTGAACAAATGCTCTTTCAGTACTAGTGAAACTAGAAGGAAATTCCATCTCTAGAATGATAATTAAAAAAAAGAAATGCATCAGGCAGTATTGTTGACATATTATCTTGATGTTACAGAATTAGAGGACCGTGAGCATTAGAAGAGACCTCTAGAGATCACACAGTTCAACCCTCCTGCCAAAGCTGGATCACCTGGAGCAGGTGACACAAGAACATGTCCAGTTGGGTCCAGAATGTCCTCAGAGAGACATTCTGCCCATTCTGCCACCCTCAGTGGAAAGAGGTTCTTCCTCATGTTGAGACAGAATTTCTTGTGTTTTACTTTATGGCTACTGCTCCTTGCTGGGCACCACCTAAAAGAGTCTGGGCCCACGCTCTTGGCACCCGCCTTTGAGATACTTCATAGAATTAACCGGGTTGGAAGAGACCTCCGAGATCAAGTCCAACCCCTGATCCAACCCCACTGGGATTACTAGATCATGGCACTCAGTGCCACATCCAGACTCATCTCAGAAACCTCCAGGGACGGTGAATCCACCACCTCTCTGGGCAGGCCATTCCA
>JAYRBT010000093.1:12064729-12129540 GCA_036023395.1 Myiotriccus ornatus
TGAGGAGAGGCTGATGGAGCTGGGGTTGTTTGGTCTGGAGAAGAAGAGGCTCAGGGGTGACCTCATCACTCTCTACAACTACCTGGAAGGAGGTTGTAGCCATGTAGGAGTCGGCCTCTTCTCCCAGGCAACCAGCAGTAGGATGAGAGGGCATTGTCTTAAGCTCTGCCAGGGGATGTTTAGGTAGAATATTAGGAAGAAATTTTTTACAGAGGGAGTAATCAGCCATTGGAATGGGTTGTCCAGGGAGGTGGTGGATTCTCCGTCCCTGGAGGTTTTTAAGATGAGACTGGATGTAGCACTTAGTGCCATGGTCTAGTAACCAGGCAGTGTTGGATCAAGGGTTGGACTTGATGATCTTGGCGGTCTTTTCCAACCCAGTAGATCCTATGATTCTAAACCATGGCTCTGTGGGTAGCAGATGCACTTTCTTCTATATTATGATATTTTAAATAATAGTCATTTAAACTCACATTATGTAACTCTTACTTTCAATTTTATTATGGTGAAGATCAATAAACAGAGATGGTCTTTATATGCAGCTTACTAAAATAAAGGATAATCTCTGTCTGATACCACCAGGCATTGCTTTTGATCCTTGTGTAGTCAAAATCTTCAGTCTGAACACCTAAGCAGTATCAGAATAGCTAGTTCCACCATCTATCTTACTGCAAGTTGATAAGGTGGTGTTTGGTCAAAGGTTGAACTCAGTGATCTTGGAGGTCTTTTCCAACCTTAATGATTCTATGATTCTGTGAAAAAAAATCTTGTGCTCATAAAATAGATGTGCAAAACTCCACAGAAACTGGTATTTCCACAAAACTTAAAATAAAATAAAATAAAGCAAAATGGTTAAATGGTTGCATTTTACTAATTGCTTGAATTCCAAACTGTTTTCTGTAATATTTGTAATGTTTTCCTAATGACTGACATTTACTGCTTTCTTGGAGTTTGGCAGAAATAGCATGGTGCTAATGATGCCAAAGTCATGGCTTCAATCCCCATATGAGCCATTCATGCAAGAGTTGGACTCAGTGATCCTTGTGGGTGCCTTCCAACTCAGAAGATTCTGTGTTTCTGTTTTATATCAGAGAATACAGCAAATATAGCCAATAAAGATAACAGTGCGTCAAACACAGGAATTCAGGGATTTTGAAAAATTAGGTCTAGTATGCCATACTTGGCACAACCTCCAGTTGTTACTGCTATATTCTTATTTTTCTGTTGTCACTCTGTCCTTGTCTGAGTAACTAGGTAATTGGTAACTCTTAAATGTTCCCTGTCTATAACTGTGGCCTATATGCTGACATGTATTAAAAAAAAAGATGAAGCTACTTCTTCCTCTTGCCCCATTTCTATGTTTATTGGCCAAGGTGAAGGCAAAACATTACTGTCCCGTCACTAGCCCCTGACAGTAATCTGGGGCCTAACTAGCAAGTACAACTAGAAATGGTACTTAGAAAATTGGCTTAAATCAGCTAAATAGCCTTCCAGTCTGCACCATTTTTATATGAGGGTGTGAGCAATACTGCCTGCTCCCGACACGTGGTAATGTGGTCAGCATAACTCACACAATCTTACAGGGCAGGCAGCCATTCTCTGTGCCTGAGGGGGTCACAGATTCCTTCCTTTTCCCTTGTTATCAGGCCCTGAAGGTCCTGTGCACTAAATAGGACAATCCAAACAGATTTCTTTTTCCCCTCCCTATGGGCCTCAAGGTTCCTTGGTGCCTTCCTTGCTGGCCTTGAATGTCACCAGCCCAATGGTGGTGATAGAGAAGTGTAACAGCACCCAGAATAGTGTCCATAAAATCAAGAAGTAACAAGTCCTAACTAGGGAACTTGGATGGGAGCTGCTGCTGGACCCCAGACTCTCTGGCCAGGGACATCTTCACAACACTCTGCTTCCTCTGAGGACTAAGTGTCGTGGTTTTGACCTTGGCCAGATTTTAAACACTTATTGAACACTGCTTTCCTCCCTCTTCCCCGCCCTGCCCTTCTCAGAGGAGAGGGAAAAAAAGTTAGAGAATTCCTGAGTAGAGATAAGAACTGGGAGACTCGCTTACTAATTAATTTTCATAGGCGAACAGACTCAAAGTGAATAGAACTTAAATTTATTGCTAACAAACTTAAACTAAAAGGTAAATTTATTGCTAACAAAATAAGAATTAAAGAGTAAAAGAATAAAGCAGTCTTGAAATACAATACCTGCCTTCCACACCCCCCATCCTCAGCTGTGCAGGGAGATGAGAAAAGGGGGAAAGTCACAGCCAGTGGCTGCTTCTGACGGTGTTAAAATCCGTCTCTTAGATAGGAACTCTTTCCAGTTCACTGTCCTGCAGGTTCGCTTTTCCATCAGGCGCAGAGATGTCTCTCCCTCTGCGCTCTGATGGTCTCCATGGACTGCAAGAGGACAACCGTAGTCATTCACCATGGTTACAATGGGTAATGGCTTTGAGTCCTTCCCCTGTTTCCTGTGGGGTCCTTCCACACAGGAGACAGTCTTTGGTAGACCTCTCCAGTGTGGTTCCATCCCTCAGGCCACAGTTCTTCCAAAATCTGCTGTCCCTTGGGTCACGAATGAGCTGCATCAGTGTAGATCCCCCACAGGGCCACAAGTCTTACCCGAGACAACTTGCTCCAGTGTAGGTTTCTCTTACCATGGGACACAGGTTTCCAGCAAAACTCCCTTTCATCTTAGGCCTCCAATGGGGTTACAGCCTCTGTGCACTCTTCTGTTCCCCCATGGACTCCTTCATGAGTTGCAGAGGGGGTTCTCTGCTCCCCAGCAGTCTTCAACAGGCAGCAGGGGTCTCAGCTTTCAGTCTTTCACCTGCTGGAGGGGGACAGAGAGGCCTTCCCGGGCCTCTTCCTCCCCTCTCCTGCTACGCTGACCTTGAACTCTACATTGTTATCTCGTGTTCTCTTCTGCTTTGCTCTGAGCTGGAATTTCTTCTGCGTAACAAACCTTCTCTTCCTGCTTTCTTAAATGTTATCACAGAAGCAAATGTCATTAGCTAGTAATAAGAAGTCCATCCTGAAGCTGGCTATCATTGGCTTTTTCATAGAACAGCGAAAGCTTCTAGTAACTTCTAATCAAAATCATCTCTATGGCCCCTATTACCAAAAATTCAGCCACTTTAACCCATGACATTACGTTATTTGTATTCTATGGTTTTTGAGTCTAGATTTTCATTGCAATACTGATACAGTGAACCATGTACTGGGATTATGACCCAGTACACATCTGTAGAGGGTCCAGGTGATTAAAAATTATAAGTCAAATTGTATTATAAATTCTCTATTATGCTGCTTATAGATTGTAATAGGTTGACTCTCCTTGTAGAAATCCTGTGCCATTCTAATAAACTCTATTCTATGCCAATCAGAGCAGAAAATAAAGCTTTAATTGTAGCTGTGATGTAATGCCATCATCACTCTGTCAATATCCCTAAGAGAACTTGTCTGTCCTCTCAGTGTCGGGTGACAATGTGTCAGTGAGTTTACAGTGAAATGTCTGTTACTCAAGAACCTCATAGAGCAACAGGGAACTCTTAAGAAAGTGTATTTGGCACAAGTGGAAAACGGCTGGATGCAGGATGTAGGAAATGGGAAGGGATGGTATTCGAGGCAAATTGGACTCCTGATATTGAGAAAGTTCTGCATTGCACACCCTGGCTACCTTGCTCAAAGGAATGTGGCCACATGAAAACTTCCTGCTCGAAAACTTAATTTACTGCTTGTTTTGTTTCTTGATTTTGAAGGAGGTTAAGTTAAAAGTGCTATGGCTGAAACCTATGTAGCAAGAAATTTTTCTCTTCTTTGGTCAATTGATTTTGGTCATTTGGCATCTTTTTATGTAGACTCCCTTAAACTCTTTCCTTCTGCAAAACTGCCTATGGTCAAATTTTGAGCAGTGTACAATGGTTTTCTTTTTCTATTGTTCCGCACCCAACTTGACATAGACTTGACTTTCAGAGATCACATAAACTTAAATCTCCTGTTGATTTGGTGGAAAGTCTTAGAAGTCCAACATCTCTGCAAATGACCTGTCTCCTACCCATTTGGAATATAAATTTTTGTATATAAATGTTGTAGAATAAGTGCAGCTAGTACTACTACAGCACTGATAGTAATTTTTGCATTGTCTGTCTGGGGTATATTTATATTTGCATTTGGAAATTGGACCATTTTGGAAAGTTTATATTGTAGAGTATAGTTTAATATTGAAAAAATTACAGATTCATTTAACTTAATGATGAACGAACAAAAAGCCAACAGACTGAGAGTTTAAATCCACAGTTTTAAATAGATAACCTGCAAACTCTCTGCTTTTGAGAAGTATCAAGCCTATTTTCTGAAATCTTCTTTTCACAGCACTATGAAGGTCTCACTCCTTGCCCTCCTTCCTTGTTATCTCTTCATAACTTTCTAGGCACCACATACCCCTCCCAGAAGAGACAGTGAGGATGCACTTCAGGAAGAATTCTACTCTCTGCTGCACAGCATGTTCTGTGTTTTAAATGATTTTTTGCCATCTGAAATTCACATTTTTGGCTGCAGAAATGAACTGCTACATAATTAGTAGCAGGTACAGGAATGTGGGGAACTACAGCTTAGAGTGTTGCTTTCCACCTGATGTGATACATCTTTTTCAAAAATTAGATGGGGATCGTGACACAAGCCAGCAAGCTCATCTGGTTTTACTGTCTAGGATGCCATACCACAGCCAGGATATCAACTGTCCCTATCAGGTAGGAGGAACTGGTATGGGCAATTTGTTTTTAAGATAAGTCAGAAACCACTCTACCAGGTTTTCTTGGGACTTACCTTGAAGACGCAAAAATTTAACTGCAACTGATCTCCAGAAGCAGAAAAGATAGCATGAGAAACTTAAAGTATAAACAACCAACTCAAAAAGATCATTAGCAATGAGGAGGGAGAATGTAAGGAATGGGTGAATTCCTGATCTGAAAAGAAAGCTACTTCATGAAGCATATGGATGAGAACAAAAGATTAAGCGCTAGCTGGGATATTTATCTAGATTAGAAAATAAGTGAGAGCTTAAAAAAAGATAACTGGCTAACTGTGAGGCTTTGCAGACAGCCTCAGGATGGAGGAAGGTCGTTCTTGGAGATCCTTATTGCTGTGTTTTGAATCTAACCTTGCTATATTGGTATTGGTGGCTTTGCCAGGAAACACAGTTTTAGGGCTCTATATAGAATCACAGAATCATTGAATATCTCAAGCTGAAAGGGACCCATAAGAATACATCGAGTCCAACTCCCCATGGTTAAGAATTTTAATTCTTAATAAGAAGCAGTGAGTGCTATATTTGCAGAATGTGTGCAAGAATTCTTGTGTGATGTTGAAAAGCAAGTCTATGGGATCTGTCTGAAGAAAATGGTCTTGTGACTGCCCAGCTCATCCAATCTTCAGTGTAAACAAACAACTGCAGTAAACAACTGGTATCACACATGAGCAACATCCTGCACAGGACTGAGAGAAAGCACTTGCTAAGACTTAGAGTAAGACCACCGTAGGTCACAAGATGGAACATCTGAAAGGATAGTTATAGTGTTCTCTGTTTTCATTGCCTAGAAAGAGCATGGAAGTGTATTGGCTCCGTACCCCAGTGCCCTGGTCATCCAGCAAGAACTAATATGAGCAACCTAATTTGGAAGACTGCAGACTGAGAGAATGCGAGAGTGAGCATATATGCATGCTTGCACTTGCAAGTAGTTTTAGTTAATAAAATGCCAGAGGGACTCTTTGCCTTGTAATGACTTACTTAATCAAGGTGAAATAAATATTGACAATTAGAACTATTGCCATCAGTTACTATACTTGAAAGAGACTGTGCAACAAGAGAAGTAAGATAACTTTGCTGACTTTATATATTCATGAGTCACTGTCAGCAGCAAGGAAGATCAAGATGTTTTGTGGGATGAACTAGATGTCTTCAAAGACTTGAGTAATAGAAGAAGTATCATAGTCTGATACTATGAGAGACATGCATGTCCTTAATAACAAGGGTTTTTTTTCAAATGCAGAAATAGGTTAGGAAAAAACTTACTTGACCCAATTAATCACAGGGTGATGGAGTAAGAAATGTAATGCTACTGTAAACAGAAATCCTGTTCTAGACTATTTCAGAATACTGATTTCCAGTAGACATAAGATTGTCATTGGTGCTGCTGGTGTATCAGTTCTTTTCACGGGAAATTTTTTTTTTTTTTAAAAAAAGGGCTGATTAAAACTTAATTAGGTATAGAGAAGGGTGGCAAGGGTACTATAGGAAATGAAAAAGCCATAGCATACACGTGAGATAATTTTTTTTTTTCATTTGGACACATGAAGACTGCAAAGAAAGTGACTTTTCTCTAAATGTGAAGGAGACAGGGAAAGGTACAAGTCATGAACATATGAAGCAGAAAAATGAATGTGGTCGTTGCAGGAGGAATTCGATCAGTAGAAAAGATCTGGATGGAAATGAACCCCAGAATGCTCCCACCTAAACAACACCCCATCAAACAGCGTCAAGTGCAACAGGGCTACAGAAGACGTTGGGGTTTGTTGGTTTGTCTGGGCTTGGCTTCCGGAGACCAGCCAGGGCACAGCCAAAGCGGGCAGCAGCACTCCCGAAGCCGGGAGTCGGGCCTGCCCAGCCGAAGGAGGGAACAAGAGACCCTCGGGACGAGTTTGGATGGGCCCTGACTGGGACCGCAGCTGGCCCCGGTTTGGCGAGACCGTGGATCGCGGCTCCAGATTGCGGCCCGGCGGGGGACAGGACGGTGCCGTGGGCAGGCGGGGAAGACTCCGTCGCCCCCTCCCCGCTGCGGGGGTCTCCGCTCCGGGCCGCGGCCCCAGCGATCCGGCCCCGTGGAGCCCCCGCCCCGCTTTGTGCTCTTGCTCGCACTTTGCAGGCGCGGCGGGTCTGGGAATCCTGAGCGCCTGAGGCAGCCTCGCCTCCTCCCCCTCCTCCTCCTCCTCCTTCTTCTTCTCCACCTCCTCCTCCTCCTCCGGAGTCGGGCGCATGATGGCGGCAGCCGCCGTAGCGGAGGTGAGCAGCGCCGGCAGCGGCAGCAGCGATACCTCCAGCACGGGTGAGGAGGAGAGGATGAGACGTCTCTTCCAGACCTGCGACGGCGATGGGGATGGCTTCATCAGCAGGTAGCGACAGCGGGAGGCGGCTCTCTGCCGGTACGGAGCCGTCCCGTCCTTTTCCCCCCTCCCCGTCCTCCATCGGCTCAACTTCTCGGCGAGTTGGAGCAGTTGCGGGAGCGCAGCCCCGCCGGACGCCCTGCGCCCCGCGGCTCCATCGATCCGCGGCGTCGGAGCGGGGGGATCGCGAGCGGGAATCCACCGGGGCCTCGGCACTCAGAGCCTTTCGGGACGGTGGGCAAAGACCGCCCAGAGGACTTCCACGTCCACCGGGTCTGAAAAGCGACGCCTCCTAACCCGGGTGTCCTTTATCACCTTATGCCGGGGGCAGGTGTTTTTTCCAAGCAAACACGCGAAGCTGGTCATAGGTAATCTGGCAGAAAACTCGTACTTCGTCTCTCGGGTCGTCTAGTTTTGTTACTACGTTTTTATCAATATACGTGTTACACAATTTCATTTAAATTCCTCTTCGGGTCCCCATTGGGTTTGACGAGTGTCACCCACATTGACAGATTTAGGAAGGAGTGAGCTTGTACATCCCCTAATGGAATATTTACATATCTGGACGCACTGTCAGCGTGTTTTGGTCAGGAGTAGATTTTGTGGGAATTGTATTTCTGAGGCCAGTCCTCTGCTGTCATGCTGTTCTTTAAAAAATGCTGAGCTTCCGAAAGTGTGATTTGCCAGAGGTGGGGGAAACCTGTTTTTTCAAAATGAAACATATGCTAGTTGCAATTAGTAACTGCCTCTAGAGAACTTAGTGAGGGAATTTCTAAGTCTGTCATCTAACCTAATGTTAACCTAAAAATCTGTAACCTAAAAATATGACCCTGCAGAAAGGCTAAGTAAACGTGAATCCCCACTGCCATCTCTTTGGAGCCAGAAAGTTGTTGAAAAACTGTAATAACTGGCAGTCACTTTGTAAATAAAGTTTGAGGGCTGTGATATTTCTTATCTAAACAGCTCCCTGAACATTCTCCCCCCCCTCCACCCCAGTCTAATGATTATTTTGACAGTTGTGGTTTTGAAATATAAACTTTGAAAATGTATGCTTTCCAACCAGTGTACTAAGACTGCTTCTCTCCATTTGTTTACAGTCTTCATGGAATTCGTTCTGATGTCTGAAAACTTAGGATGTTCACTTAAAATGTACAGTCCCTCCTCAGATCACGCTCACTGATCTTGTACTGTGATGCTTTTCTGCAATGTAAACTCAATAGACATCTGTATATTTATAATTTAAAGACCTTACCGAGGGAATGTTAGTGTTTTAGTGTTTTGTATGGGCAGTTGAGAGATACTGCTATAACACAAGCCACTAATTTCTCATCAACTTTTCCACATTTCCTAAGTTTTGTCCCAAATTTGTATTCTGTGTATTTCAAAATTGGTGTTTCAGTGTGTTGCTTGAACTTTGCTGTCTGAAAGCTTTGAAAATCTGGGAAATGTCTGACTAGGGACATTGGATTTCAGCGAGAAATGGAAATAAGGCCCAGAGGATAGTGGTTGAAAGTCCATCAGGAGATGGTGAGTTTGTTGTTGAAGGTTGCTAATACTTTGCTTGAAGGGAGTTGTGCCTCCAAGGTAGAACTGTTGTGGCTTTTATCAGAGAACATTGTGTTATAAATTACTGTCTTCCTTTAAATCTCCATATGTGTGAGAAAGTAGCAAATGAATATTTAACAAATGATCTTGAGGGAGTCGAATACTTTTCTTTCCTGGATAATCAGTTGTGTAAATGGATGCCTTTCTTGCTTTGTGTAGTGACTCAATTTCCCCTATAATCTGTTTTATGGTAATGGCTTATGCAGGAGGAGACTTGCCCAGTGGGTTTTGGATGTATTTATAGTATGTACCACCACAGACATAGCGTAGCCTCCCTGTTAAAAGTGTAGCAACTGGGGTTTTGTTCTTATTTAGAGCCCTAGTGTTTGGGTAGTTGCACCTATTTCAATGCAACAAATTAAAGATAAGACAGTTACAGCTGCTTTTACTCTAATCTTGCCATTGTGTGCATACTGTTTGTCTCGCTTATGCTGTTTGTTTGTTTGAGGGTTCTTTGTTTCATACAGGCCAGTTGCTTGATTTCCCTATTCCTTGTTGCCCTTCTTTCTTTGACTTTCCTTTGCTAATCCTTGAGGGCAACCCTTTCTTTTGCCTTCTTTGTAGCCCCAGTAGAGGTGGTAGACTGACTTTTCCATGTTACTGTGTTTTTTACAGCAGGTTAAACATTGCAATAAATGCATGGGCATCTGAATAAAGAGCTGAAAACACAGAAGCCAGCACTGTAAAATCAGGTCTTTCCTTGTGGACTAGAACTGATCTATAGCCTCTTACTATCTTGAGCCTCTTTCGGAACCTACTTATTTTCAATGCAATGAAATTGCAAAAATTTGCAGCTTTGCAGCTGTTACTGAGCATAAGTTGTCTTTGAAAATTAGTATTCCTTCTCTTCTGCTTGCAGGGTTAAAGCTTGGCCAGTCATTTCTTTGCATAACAGATGCAGCAATTTTTTTTCTAAGATTTCTTTTTTCCAACTCCAGAGCTGTTATGAAAAAGGAGATCCTTATACTTGCAGCAAAGGCAGGCATTTCATATGCATTTTTATTTAGTTCATATTGCATGGGGAAAAGAGATATTTGCATTCCTGATGAAGTAACATGGTGTCTCAGCTGTGGAAATGCTTTATCGTGCATAAAACTGTAATAAACCTTTTCAAATAATAACAGGGAAGTAAAGGCACAGATGGAGAGGAGGAGCATGCCCTGAGAAACTGATTAATTTTCAGGCTCTCATCGGAGTTATTGATTAATTTTCAGGCTCTAAATAGTTAGGATGATATCAAAACAATAAAAGCATAATTAAGCATGTACCATTGGTGGTTATAACCCAGAAGGTGCTGAACCGTGGGATATGAAATGCTAAGCATTGCATTTACATGTGCATAGTGACATTTTGCAGAATGCAGGTAGAAAAAAGTACTAAGAAAACACAAGAGTTTTAATTTGTTGGTTTGTACTGAAATGGCTTTTTCTTTTGGGGCTAGTATTTGTTACTTAATTATTTTAACGTCTTGCAAGTGTTTGGCATTCTTCTGATACTTTCACAACAAGAAGTACCTTCTCAAAAGCCAACCAACTAACCAAATGAAAAATCCACTCCCCCCCACCAAAAACCCAACTGCAAAGCAGTCCATAGTTAAGACTAGAATGCTTGATATCATCTGGATGAGCCTTGCTAAGAGCAAAAGGCAGCCTTAATACTCTTTACAGCAGAAATTTGGTTTTTTGCATCTGCAGCTGGATTGTGGTGTTACTGAAAAAAAGCACTTAACTGAAGAAAAACACCCAGTAATTGTTTTCCATTGTTTTGGGGTTTATTCTGTTTGCTTTGGAAAGTCTCAGAATCTTCTGTTACAGTTATAAATATTTTCAGCTTTAGAGGGTTGGTGGACTGGGGAGGACACCTGTGCTTTTGTTGGGTTTTTTTTCGTGATGCTTGTATATGGGGCCTTGGATGATGCCGAGTTTTTATGGGTGACAGGCTAGATTAATGTCTTCTTCAGAAACTTAATTGCCTAGTAGCTTTATTGTATGTGGATTGTACTGAAATTCCACTTAGGACATAATGAATGTCAGCCTTACTGCAAAAGTCACTAAATCCAGATTATTCTAACACTGCAAAGTCTAAATAAAGAAACTTTGAATCTGCAGGAAATACTTTTGCTTCAAAACATGAAGGTTTGAACTACGGAAATAATGGATGAAAAAAATTAAATTCATTATTAAGGTACAAATATGCTAGTTTTCAATGTCTTACAGAAAATCTGTGGTAAAAGTAGAGTAAGTTGTTGAAGAACCCATAAACTTACTGTGTATTGAGCATATATAGCCTCTTGAAAGGACATGCTGAGTGACTGAGCCTTCACTAGCCCTTCACAGAAGCAGTTAGAAGGAACTTCTTGGATTTGATTTGTTACTTGAGTCGTTTTAGTGGTGCATCGCTTTGGGAGCTCAAAACCTTTGTAAGGACAAGCTGATACTTTCCTTTTTAATGAGCTGTGGTAGTAAGGCGTTCCCAGATTTCCTGGGAGTACATTTTGGCACCCGCCTCAGTGTTGCTACATCCAGTGGCCTCATGCTATTAGAGGAGAAAAAACAGTGTTTTCAAAAGAGAAATTGTGTATCTATTCATTGTGTTTTTTAAGGGAGGAGATTTGTGTTTCTATGTTCTATGTTCTCTGTTACTCTTTTCCTGAGTGACTACCATTTCACTTAACCTTTTTTTTTTTTTTTTTGGGGTGTTTGATTTTGCTAATGTGCTTGAACTTCTATGCTTAACTTTAAAAAAAATATACCTACTGACGCACAAAACGACCTGTTAAACCGAAGAGCAAAATTAATGTGGGTTGTCTGTGAGGAGCGAAATTACCAGTGGTTGTAAAAGAAGGATTTAACTCAGAATGAGCACTTAGGAACCATGCAAATATGTTCAGTCAGGATCTTTGAAAACTTACTTTGGGCATGAGTCAATATTCTGCATGTAGATGCTTTCTAGCAAGACTTCGCTTAGTCTTTGGCCTTACTCTGGCTCTTCGTATAGCTGGGCTATTCTTAGAGAGCTAGAAAAGTTCTTACACCCCCAGTAAAGGATTTTATTCTCAACTTGAGGTCTGAACTATTTGCTCTATGCTTTCTTTAACCCTACTCAGTTTTAGAAATTCCACCAGAAAACCCAACCCAAAACAAACAAAAAACCCCACAAACGCCAAAACTAAAACAACAACCAAAAAACCCATGTAAAAAGAGCCCCCACCTTGGTAAAACAGACTTTATCCTTGCATTTGTTTTTTAGTTTCAGCTCCCAGATTCTGTTTCTAGGCTTAATTTTATTTTCCATCTATCTCCATTTGGAGGTTGTCATGGAGTTTGTGATCCATGTAACTGAAGGAGTGCTTTTATATGGATACAGCATGATATTTCCTGTATGCCAAGTAGGATGGTGACTGGAAGCACTGTGCTATTTTTCAAATTATTGTAGTCTGTTTTCTCTGTTTCTCCTGGGACTTACCTTAGACAATGACTGATTCCACAGTTGTATAGAATTTTGCGGGCTTTAGTCTAACTTAATCTTCGACAGGTCTTCTCAGAGCATCATAACCAAAAAAGGAATGAGTTATGGGGAAAAATAGAAGGGCAGATGTAGATGAAAAGCCAGAGACACCCTGCATGCTTAGTTTGTTCTGAAGAAAAAATATCCCTTTGTTAAATATTGTGTCTAGAAAGCATACCAAAGATCAACATTCATTAAAGGATTATTTATTTTCAAAGTCTGTATTTGTTACAACTAATACACAGAGGAATATATTCAAACTTGCATTTTCTGAACCTAACATATTTTTAAATGAGTTAATGGTCCAGTTCTTATGTAAACATTAGACTCCTGAAGGGTATTTTAGTTGGAACTGTTAATATTTGAAGTTAGTAAAGTTACCTGATGTGTTTTGTATAGATTGCATTTTTCTTTCCTCATTGGCATTAATAATCTGGTATATATACTTAAGTATATATCTCATGCTTGTTGTTACATGGTGTTACTATATTCTCTTTCTTAGTTAGGAACTTGTTGTCCGAGTAGTTTGTAATGTGGAAAAACTGAGCAAACAGTGAGTCACTCGAGAATATAAATGTTAAACTTTTAGATCCCTTTGAAAGTTACCACCCAGCTGACTTCCAAGTGTTGTATTTCTTATATTTATTAATTTTTAATTAAATTTTATTAATTAATTTTTAATTAAATTGTGTTAATTGTTTATTGGAGCTGTTGCAAATACTATGTTCTTTAGGTTATTACTGTAAGAGAATTCAACCTCTCTTTAAAGTCAGTACTTTCACTTTTGTAGCCCTAGAGGGGAAAAGAAAGGAATTGTTAAATTGGAATTTTTTTGCCTTGTGTTTTCTTGAGTTTCTTTGTGGCAAATCTGAAAGATTGTAACTTTACTACCATACTCCATTACTCGCCTCTCAAGTGTGACTGGGGGGCAGGGGGCTTCACAGGATGCTTTGGTACCTGGCTTTTCTAGCATATCCATAGTCCTAGGTTTATAACATGGACACCACAGATGGCTGTTCTAGCAGTATGACTGGGACTACAGTAAATATTTGATTTTGTCTTATTCATGTGTGATTGCATCTTCTGCTTATGGCAGACAAGGCAGTTAGCATCCTCCTTAACCACTGTGGGTTAGCTCCTATTGCTAATGAGCAGCTTTCTGTATGTTTTCAGAATAAATTTGCCCCAACCTGTTGTCTGAAATAGTGGATGGGTTGACTGTTTTGGGAGGCACTTGGATGAAAGAAGAGTTCCAGCAGTGAGTGCTTAATTTATTTGTGTTTATTTTTTGATGATGCCACACACAAGTATTTCGCTGGTAGTTGTGGATGGATTCGAAAATTATTTTTTAAATGTCTTCGGTTTTAACTGCTGGGTTAGGGTAGTGAGTACCTGCAATTGATTCAAGCAACAGGTCATACATGTTTTGGTAGGCAGTAAAGGACTCTTACAAAATGCTTGGGCATCCGGCCTTTCTTGCAAATGTACCTGCACTCCTTATGCAATGAACTGTGAAAAGTTAAGTAAAGGGTTTCATGGGTTTTTTTAAGTCAACCTGTGCTGCCAGATGAGTTCCTCTGCTCTGTGTGGTCCTGAAGTTTCGCTGCGTCTGCTCTAAAATTCGTTCAAAGAGTCACCCTAGCTGAACACTAGCTCAGTAAGAAATATTTCTTTCCATCATGGTCAGTTGATAGTTGTGGCTTGTTCTATGGCTCTGTGACTTTCAGTGTTGGCACGAGATGATGGAGGGGGGTAAGAAACTTGAGCTTGGCATTTAGTTGTGGTCCCTCTGGTTACATGTGCTTGATTTTTAAATGTGGTTCACTCCAAATGATCTCAACTAAGAAATCTCTCTAAAAGTTAATTCATGGCTATAAAAATGACATTGTTATCTGAAGAGTAGAAGCACAACAGAGGTTTTATTTAGACTCCTGGTATCTCAGCTGGTAAATGAAAGATATTAACAAGGCTAGTGTTGTGCTTAATTGGGTACTGACCAAAGGATGGGTTTCAAATAGCGTCTGGAGGAAAAGTTATGGTGTGGATACATGGATTTTCAAATCCACCTTATTTTTACTGTGAATGTTCACATGTGCCTTTTAGAATAAATAGTACATATGTGGAATTCATCATAGTAGAATGACTGCATGCATTGACCTTCTGTGTTAATTAACATCACTGTAATGAGCTGTAATGATTAATTGTAATCAGCATGTTCAATGTCTCCTTTCGTCTGAGAGTTTTTCTGCAAGAGTACTTTCTTGTATTTGGTAGAACCAAACAGTATTTATGTAGTATTAGAAGTTATCCAATTAAATTCCTTAGGTAATTTTTAAGGGTAAATCAGGTAACAGAGACTTCTGAATGAAAACTGTGCTCCTGGTAGTTCCTAACCCTGTGTCACTCTGTAGGTTGAATTGATAGATACTGTGTATTAGCAGTATTTGAAACTAGAAAGCAACACAAAAGAAAGCACAGACTGGCAGAGATTCTATTGACAAGTTCTGCTTCTCTGTTGATAAATGGACCTTTGTTTGCCTGCATCAGTTCTGTCTCCTGAGAGCTTTAGCCAAAACCAGACACACTGTTCTCATAGGTCATGAAGTGCAGTTTGCGTTAACAGTTCAGTGAAGGCAATCAGAGTACAAAATTAAAGCTACTTCTAATGAGTAGAATGTGCCTTTGTTGTGCCATATATAAAATACATTTCCATTCTGGAAGTTCCTACCATAGACTGGCAGTTTTGTCCATATCTCCTATGAAATGGGGGACACATTCCCCCCTCCTGTCCCTCAACCCCACTCCGTGGTGGGAAGTATTGACTGTGGAAGGAACTTTCCCCCTGCTTTCCCAGAGGAAGGAGTGGTGGTATAGGCTGCATGCTTGGAATAGTATTGTGAGAGGTAGCCAAGGCAGGACAGAGCTGTGAAGTAAAAGCTCAGGCTGTTGAATTATGAATAAAAAGTACAGAGTTTAGAGGCTGTTTGGCTGTTAACCTTGTCTTTTTCCTGCTGCTGCTCAGCATAGTGGAACTGGGTCAAGTTGCAAGTTAATTATGAACAGGCACTGTAATATGCAAAGCAGAAAATGAGACTAGCAAGGAATTTGAAGTGTAACAGAAAATTGTCCCACAGTATGGAAAAAGTAACAGCAAAAAACAGAAAAGAGGGAGCCAAGTGAACTGTTGATGACTGATACTGAGAAGTGTGACGTTTTCTCTTTTCAGTTTGTTTTTTTCTCTACACTGAAGATAACAAGTATAGTGAAATGGTTCTTGCAAATAGGACTTGTAACAAATACTTTGGAAGGGAGGGAGAAGAAAGAAGCTAGAGAGCACTTGGGTTTGTTTTAATGACTTGTACTGGAAAATCTTAATGTTAAGATTCCTAAAGATGATTTCAGAACTCTTTTGTGTTTTTTCTTCCTTGACCTCTTTTAAAAGATAGAAGTAACAGAAAATGGGGAAAAGATAAAATATGCTTCTTTTCTATAAAAATGTGGTGAAATTGGGATCAGTCTATAGAAAACTGGCTGAATGTGGACTCGTTAAGAAAAAGCTATGTCAAACCCATTTAACCTTTCTGAGATCTAGTGAGAGAAGTTGGTGGTTGAAGTGCAACAAGGTATGCCTTCTGTCTTGTCTTTATTAAAGCTTTTGGTGTTGTTTTATGACACTTGTAGGCAAGCCAAGGAAATAGAGTAAGGGAGAGTTTGGTTTGGGGCTTTCTTCAAGCTATACTTGGAGATCATTAGATACCAAGGCTTTGTTTTCCAAACAAAATACTGTATCAAATTGAAAAAAAACGAATGGCTTGGACCAGATCTGTCTTATTAAAAAATAATGATGTGGATCACATGATAATGAGTTAACTTTCTTAAATTTGAGATGGCACTAAGCTAAGGAAAATTGGAGACATGTTGGGAGATAAGAGGCACAGTTGATGCTGACAGATGACGATATTGCTTGAAAAAAATCAGGTGAGATAAAGTGGGAATACGTAGATGATAGCACATTCGGTGGTGCAAATACAGGATGAATGATTGAAGAAAGTCTTCTGAGATTTGTAGTGGGTCTCAAGTTAAATTTGAATTAACAGAACCACGCTATTGTAGAACAGGCCTTATGCTTTCAACTTTTTGTCAGCTTTTCAGTGTGTGTTTTAAACTGGTGTCTAGTTTTGTGTGCCATCATCCATCAAGCTTGTGGACCATTTAGAGAAAGACAAGAGCAGCTCACTGAAGATGATTAGAGATGCAGAAAATGGGGTTCTCTACTCAAGTGGATGTGGAACATCTGATGATGGGTTTTAAATATGTAGGGACTATTTTTCTTATCCACTGTGAGGGCAGAAAACAGATTATTAACTCCCTTTCTGAAGTAACAATCTGAATTGTAGCTGGGCAATTTTAAATTAGGAAACTTTCAGGAGAGAACAGTAAAGCACAAATGGTCATTGTGGCATTCTTAAAAAAATGACTTAGACACCCACCCATGAGGGATGACACAGGTATGTTTTTTCTTGTCACTGAGTACAGTATTGGATAATTTTCCTTTGCAGTCCTCTCCATGATTTCATTATGTGCTGTATTTCTGTGGGGTGACATTTAATGACATAACGCTTGTTCATTTGACTTATATGATTCTGAAAATGGACTTCTACACTACTCTTCTTTAGATTTAAAATTCTGCTAAAACTTCATTGCTTTTCCTTCATCTTTTCATTCAGTTTCCCAGAAGAGACTCTTACCACCTTCCTTCCTTCCAAACTATTATGTCTCCTTTTTCTTTTCCTGAAGCTTCTCTGAGTCTACTTCTCCTTCATCTGAGGTAGCAGCTGCACCCTGGTTTTCTACTATGCCGTGCTGGGAGAATAGATAATATCTGAGGTTGTAGGAATAGCTTTCCTTCAGAGTAGTTGGAAGCAATAAAGTGTTTCTTGTGCAGAAGTTAGTAATTTCTGTACTTTAAAAATGCTAGCATGATGTGGCCAGTGCTACATTCCTCTGTTCTCTCCTTTCTTATCCAGGCTAATTTCTCCCCGTGAATCTGACCACCTCGTTTAGTTCTGTGGCACTTCTCTTGTTTTGTGTTTGTGTGGTTTTTTGGAGTTTGATATATTTTCTACTCTGGTAGGACTTAATTGCCTGTCTTCCTCTGTTTAAGAGGTTATCTGCAGTTTTACAGTCTGTCTCTTGTGTTTGCAGGATAATCAAGCAAATGTGCAAGATCCCATATAGTGCCACATAGACTTCAAGTATACAGAACTCACTGGTTATGGAATAAATACCTCTTTGTGGGACTGTAGTCTGGTTCAGTGACCTTTTTTTTCCCATTTGCTTTCAACATCATGCTTACACTTCACTTTCATTCCCTCATATTTGAGGGCAAAAATAGAAAAAAAATCCTGTAAATCTAGCAAGTGTCAATCAGTGCTCTTATGTCTTCTCAGGTTTTCATGTAGTGTGAAAAAACATGTAGCATCAGTTCCCTTCCTGTTCACAATGAGATGTTAAAACTGAAGCCTCAGTGTGAGTTTCCAATCCCAGGATAAACAGTATTGCTGCTCAGCACTTTAAGTAGTATGTCCAGCTAATGTGCCTGTTCTGCATCCTGTCCTGCATCATGTTATTCATGTTTTGCCAAAGACATCAGCTTAGTTGAAAATGGCTCATTTACAGTTTTGCCTTGGGCTGACAATATATTTGATGCACAGAAAATAGGGAGTATTGGGACAGCCATAAGGAAATGGAACTTTAGATAAAAAATGAACAATTCTTCTAAAAAAGGGTTTGTGAGTGTAAATTACACTGTTAGGTACTCTACTACTGGGAAGTAAAACCAAAGATAATACTCTTGAACCAAAATGCATTTTGTTTGGCAGTGTTTTGACTATTCCAAATACACACATAAGAAATAAATTGCTTACACGTCAATTTATCAGTCTTTCTATGTATGAACAGTAGTGGTGATCATGAATGCAGTTCACTAAACTGAAATGAGAACTGAGGGCCTTCTTCACTAATAGTAACTGTCAGGCAGATGTATTGTTGCAGGCAGCCTGTAGCTCTTAATTCTTTCCTCTTTCTTCAGGACATTCGGGTAGCAGTAGGTGGAAAAGTCCGGCAGTTCTGAAGTTGTGATTATTACTTCAGCAAATTTACCTTCAGTCTTGCCCTACCACTTCCTTTGAAAGGTAATGTGGAAATGCTGAATTAGTTTTGTCAGGATGATCTACACCTGACATAGTAACAGCTTCTGTATTGTTAAACCATCAAAATTCGTAATAATTGAAGGAATTTGTATGTGAAACAGTCTGAAGATGTAACTGTTTGGATTGTGGTAACAGTTATTAAATCTTATGTTTCTGAGTCTAAACTGACTAGAGGAATGGATTTCTCTTTTTATGGTCATTGCTGGTTCTAGAAATTATTTCTTCAGAAAAGCATGCCGAGTAAGAACTGCTGTGGATGATTGTTCCCTTTCCTAGTCTACCAGACTGCTCTATCTAGTCACATGTCCTGAACTGGGTTTTTTTCTGTTTTGTAAAGTCAAAACATCTCTTAGGGCCTAGGTGGAATGCAAAACTACATAAATTCATCCATTTAGCACCACATGTAGGTGAGAATTGTTTTAATCATGTTTTACAGACAGCAATGGAAATAGTAATTTAGTCTGGTAACCTTCAAAAGTGATCTCTGTAGCTGGGTGCTTACCTCAAGATGCTTTGTTTGCCAAAGATCATAATGTAGTACACAGGGCTTCCATAATACCCACTTGTCTGTGGTTTGTGCATTCTCTGTATATCAGATGGTTTCAGAATTGTTGTTACCTCTGTTCGTACAGACTGAGAAATACACATTTTGTACAGCCTGCCTCATGCGCTGCTTGGAACCCCTTATCAAACCACTTCTTTCCCTATCTAAGGTTCTCATAGAAGTTTGTCTGCTACTCGGAGCAAAAGGTAGCCTTTTGGAAGGCTTTGTGAGCCTTTTGGAAGGTTTGTCAGAAGATGAACATAGTTCTGGGATGATTTCCAGGATTGTTTGCCTGGGGTTGTTCATAGAAAAGACAAAGCTAAAAGACTGATGTGATTCTGTGATTTAAACAGTCAAGGGTTTGACTCGCTGTGAGAGTCAAAGCAGATGGAGTAGTGAGTGCTCTGGAGATTGGTGGCTACACCAGGGACCTAAGTTAAACACTCTCCTAAGGAGGATAAAACGATCTATATGGAGTGATTTCAGTCCATATTTTAGATCAGCAACTTCTTATTGCCTCTGAGTGCTCCATTAGACAGGCAGTCGTTTTTAGGTTATTTTTTAAATAACCTAAACTTTTTAAATAATGTTCAAATAAGATTCCTGTTTATTTACAGTATTGGTCTAGAAGCGACTCACAACACAACTGCATGGAACAGGTTTTCTTACATTTTTTATTTACTGTACTGGCTTCTAGGAAACTTGGCTGCATCTTTAATTTTGACTTCTCTCTTCAGAAGTATTTGTGCATCTATACTGAAGGTTGCATAGGCAAAGATTCAATGTCTCCTGGCAGAATACCAATACTTTTTAATAGCCAAAAATTTAAATACTTCTAAGTAAAAATATACAGTTTCTCTTCGTACTGGAATCATTCTTACCAAATTTCCTTTATAAATTTGGTAGCATATTAGAGGGAAAAAATCCAGGAGGGTTACTCCACTGGTTCTGTTCAGTCTCAGAGCCAACACTTTGCAGATACTGTGCAGCATCCTTATAGTTACCTAGGTGGCTCCTTGTGCTTTACCAAAGCAATAATCAGAACAAGGTTAAAGTAAGTACAGCAGGGAATATGGAATAAAAAAAAGACTATGTTACTGTTTTGTTGTGTAGCAGAAATTTCAGTCATTTTAGTTTTGCTCTTTTATTTATACAAAAAAACCCAACCGAGCACCAACCAACTACTTTGTCATTTCGGGTTGCATGGTGTGCTCCGAGAAAATGAAATCTATTTCTAGTAGTGCTTGTAGTCCTCAGTTACTTGAGTAGTTTCAATTTTACTGGGTTTTGAAATTCATTGAGTCTTTTCTTGTGCTGCTGTATGTGCAGTTGTACGTTAAGGGTTGGACTTGATGATCTCAGAGGTCCTTTGCAACCCATCTGATTCTATGATTCTGTGTTGCTTCAGGCAATTTCCTCAGGCTGCAGATGCTATAAATGATAGTCAGTTTGTATTTGTGTAGCAGGAGAGAAAAATTCCACCTTTAGACTGTCAGGAACCAGATACAGATTTGGACATGTCCTTCTGGGCTGTATTGAGATGGAGGCTTACAGTTTTCAAGAGCAGGGCAGGGTAATGTGCCACAGCTCCTACCATCCCAGTAGAAGGATAGTTCTTCTGGGGCCTGGGTAGCAAACCTGTGTCCTGGAATGCCCTGGCAGAATCACTCTGCACTGCTTCTCCTGAAACTTGTTTCAACATTAGCACACAGAGTCCCTCAATCTGTTCAGCTCTATCTGATCTGTGACAAGAGAGCACATAAAGACATTGCTTAGTTTTATTTGTCATTACCCGTGTAAAAACCTAAATGCGCTGTCATTCTTATTTTCCTTTGCAATGCCCTTGTGAGATTTTATTGTTGGTTTAATTTTTAAAATCAGGGAACTAAGCCGTGAATATTATTTATTCATTGATCAGATTCAAAGCTAAGAGCAAAACTCTGACCAGAAAATTAACTGAAAGTAGTAATAGCTTATATTTGACTTATGTAATGTAAATTAGTTCTCCTATAATAAAGTTTCTTGTGATAAGTAGATGTTTCATTGCTTTAGTTTTGTTTTTGTGGGGCTTGTTCATTGATTTTTCTAAAATACATGGTCATAATGTAAATTTTATTGTTATGCTCCAGTTTTACTGTAACTCTGACAAAGATTTTGTTTCAGCAGCTCTGGAATTTCTGCATGGAAGAGACTTACAGAGCTCCACCCAATTTGCAACTGCTTTCTGTAGAATAGATGGACCTTGATTATGATAATATGTGACTTCAGTGAAACTGTTCATGCAAGAACTCTAAATATTTCACTATATCATGTTTTCATAGAAACCTTCCGAATTATGCTCTGATATTAGTAATGAAATAATGATACTACTAAATATGCTAATAATTCACATAATATTGACATTTCCTTCACCTTCCTCCTACAGAAAGATTTTGTACAACATAAAAAGAAGGAATATGTTTTTCAGATTCTTAAAAGAAGCCAGAACACAGAAACATACTATTTGTGGTATAAATCTGTGTGGTAGTGTTATGCAACCTAAATCAAAAAGTATTTCAGAAAAGGATGGCAGGAAAGAAACTGTTACATGTGGGAGTGGCAAAATAGTAGTAATTTTTTTAAATTTTCCAATCAGAATAGGGCACCAAGAAGGTTTTAATAGTGTAGAGTAGCTGTTGCTTCAGATCTGACTGAATTGGTTTGCTCACATTTCATTTAGAATTTGATTAGTTTTAATTTGATAAATAGTATCTGTCATCATTCATTTGTTGGAGAAGTTGTTTCAAGATTCCTTCTCTTCCTATTCCTCTTCCTCTCTACAGTGAGCTAGGGCTAGCTGGGAGAGGAACAGGAGGAAAAAAATGTGAAAGAAGGTCTTTTGAGTCTCCCTTTTTTGGTGGCTCAGTCTCTCTGAATAGCAGCAGAATGAGGCAATCTATGAACTTTGTCTCCTGTTTATGTTAACTGAGCATCTGGGAAGGGCAGAAGATACCTGTATAGTCAGGAAGATTCTTTGATCTTGCAGAGCTCTGTTTGCCTAAGAACAGCAATGGGGTTTTTAGTGGTTTACATTTTGAAAAAAAAGACAGTATCATTATCTGAGGGGTTGATTTAGTCTCTGATGAAGCAACTGAGGAATTTCACTGAATTACAGACCTGCCACTGTTAAAGAATGTCAGGTGTTAGGCTGTCTAATAATCTACTTACCTTCAAATCCAATTAAAACCTTCTTTCCTTTTCCATGAGTAGACTTGTTAATAGTTATTCACTTTTGTTTATTTAGTTATCAACTTCTAATTCATGACGATATTTTTACCAACTGTTACTTTCAAAGTACTTTATTGTACTTCAGCTTTGAAAAAGAAAAAAGGCAAAGTGGTGAGGAATAAACCCTTCAGAGTATTTTCTGATAAGACTAGTGTTACACGGCAAATTAAGTCTAAGGTATGTTCTTGAGGTTCTTGTCTATATTGTCTTCATATAAAATAAAAATTGGCATTGGTCATAGTGTTGCTGGCTTGGGTTTTTTTGTTTTTTTTTTTTTACTACATTAGTATGTTTATGGTTATTTGCATGCATCTCTTCTAAAAGCACACTGTCTAAATTTGTCAGTGTATCATACGCTGAAAGTATCTTCCATGTTCATTTGGTTTCAGCTGTATTTTGGCCACTTGATTCAGTGTGAGAATATTTTTCATGGTACTGTCTTTTGCCCCCCTTTTGTGAGTTTCATTAAACAACTGGACCAAGTAAGAATGTGGAAGAAAGGCTTGGCAATAGTTAATTGTCAGAGTATTTCTTTTTTCTACTGTGTTCTCTGGGGTTTTTTATATGTTTTGCATCTTTAGCTTACTGCTGTTCAGTGGCAAAAGAAATTTTCTTGGCCCGTCCTCAGTAAAATGGAGATTTAAGTAACCATTGACCTAGTTAGATGATAATGACACAAATTCTTATTATCTCACCTTTTCAGAAGACACCATGAAGATCAACAGCAGGATTCAGCTTTCCTGCCTGTCAGTCTCTGATAGTAGAAATGTTAATAAAGCCATGGAAATAGAGGTTAAACATTTAAAGAAAAATGTTCCCTTCTTTTCCATAGTCCTTCTGTATTGTAATTTATTGCCAACTTCACAGTTTTGTTGTTGGATTAACATTATAAAAAAAAATGTCTTATTGATTTTAAGTGTCTGTGCACTAATGCATATCCTGATAAGAGAGAGTTAATATTCCCTTTCTTCTAAACTAATTGTTGTTTTTGTTTTTTTTTTTTTCTTCTCTGTTCCCACTTTTCCAATTTCCCCACCCCCATTTTCTCTTCAAAATATCTTTAGGAATGACTTGCTGATGGTGTGCCGCCAGCTAAATATGGAGGCGTCTGTTGCAGAGATCATGCACCAGCTGGGAGCAGATGAAAATGGAAAAGTTTCCTTCCAGGATTTTAGTCAATGCCGCATGGAACTGGTACGGGAAATCAAGAAGGAGGAAGTGGAGCTTTCTGTGAAATCAGATGACTCTTGTAAAAAGAAGAAGTTAAGGGATAAAATAGCTTCCTGGCCAACTAGCAGCAATAACAGTTTAGGTAGGTATGAGTTTTAAATGTCCTGTTGGTGAAATTTAACGAAAGATAGACTCCAGAGGGGTTCTTACCAATTTTACTGCATCAGGGTTGCACCTAAAGGGCTTTGTGAATATGCCTTGGCATAATTTCATCATATGCTAGAGTGGTGTTATAACTGGTGCAGTCTTGTCTTCAGTATATAGACTAGAATGTTTGCAGAGCATCCTGTTCTAAAAATGCTAATTACACAAGAGAAGAGACTTCCTTGAAAGGACAAGAGCTGCAGAGCACAGCTGGTAAATGAATATCCCGTGAGCTCTGTGTTGTCAGTAAAGGCCAGACAGATACATAGGGTAAAACTATGAAAAATGAGGACAGAAATACTCTTAGTCTCTTGTCTTCCAGACTGTAAGAATGGATGTTTCTTGGATGCTTTAAAAATAGTTTCACTTATTTGGAGATCTGAATGCTGGAAGAGCCTTATGATTTAGAAAATAAAAAAATCTTGGTCTTTTGTCCTTTCCTTTTGTCCTCCCTTCATCCAGTAAAAGAAAAACAAAACCAAACAAACCCAGAACAAAAAACAAACAAACAAAACGAACATCAACAAACCCCAAACCAAACCAACCAACCAACCAAAAAAAAACCCCACAACAACAAAAAAAAACAAACCCCGAATGCTATTCCGTCTACAGAAACATGTGATGTAGGAAGGGATTGTCTGTGTTATTGAGTCCAGTCCTTGATAGCACTGTGCTCAGTCCATATTAGATCAGAAATGTGAACACCTACAGAATGCTTCCTTTCACACTGTAACAAATGCAAGAGACTGGAGGACACAGCTTCTGTGGTCAAAAATACCAAAATAAGAAGTACTGTGGAAAAAGCTGGGGATGTTGTCAGTTCTCTACCTCCCTACAGCAGCTGCATACTAGCTAAACATGACTACTCTCTAATGATCTAGATGTGGAAGTGACCTACATCCATGCTTCAGGAGAAGGCCATCAAGCTCTGATTGTGTTTAGTTAGAGCTGTGTCTCCTCAACCTTTTGTTTAGACCATATGAGCCTAGATTTTTTAAAATACTTTTTTAGCGAGAAAGCTTTCATTAGTCATCCCAATAGCTTTTCTTTGGATGTGCCCTAAATCAAGTTTGGAATATTTTTTATTGTCAGATATACTTCATACATCTGGAGAATTTGCTTATATTTATTTTAGCTCCTCATGTAACTTACGTGTTGTCAGGGTCCAGTTCTCTCTGATCAGATTCTTTTGGATAGTCCAGACGTGGAAAGTACAATGATTAACAGCAGATTTATTTATTTATTTGAAGATAGTTGATGTCACATGGGACTTCTGATTTAGGAGCATGATCCGAAACACACTGAAAACACAATACAAATACAGGTTACACATAGTAGAAGACAGCAATTGCAATGCACAGTTCCATCACAATATAGGTGTGGTTCCCAGTGTCTCTCTGACATGGTCACCATCACAACATGACATCCCTGGCCTTGCCAGGAAGATATGTGGGAATTGAAGCCGGTTTAATACCATTGCTCTCTTTGAAAATCTTTTGTTAGTTGATTATGTTTTCATAGTCTTTACTTTGGGCTGAGCCGTATATACGTATACCCCACATTGGCCTGGCTAACGCAGGGAGACGTTCACACTCTTGATGAACTCAGGGAGAAACATACCAGCAGTTGATTCTCTCAGCTGTTGAGAGCTGTTTGTCTAAAGCAAAACCCACTCTCAGGTCCTCTTGATACTGAGATCAAGTCATCTTTGCAACAACTGTGGTCAGTCCCAGTCTGCATTCTTCTCTGAGCTTCCTGGGGCCAGCACCCTGGCCCTTCTCCTCTGACCCTTCTTCCATGGTAGGACTCTACTGATCAGTCACACCTGTCTATTTCGTCAGAATTTTATTTTCTTGTAGAAAATAAAACTGGGCATGTGTTGATTTTGTGGGGTTTTTTTTGGGGGGGCGGTGGTTGGACTATTTACTTATTTACTCTGGGGAGGTGGGTTTAGCATGTTCTGTCTTCCAGTAACTGCACATGTTTTTGAGTGGTCATCTCAGGCATTCATATTTTCCTTGGTTACTTTGTATCCTTGGTGAACTCCCTGTCTTCTTGATTTTTAGATGGACTGCACTACTTTCTCATTATCTCACACTCCTTGGCGCATCTTTTTGGCTTCTCAGCCTAGCAAATCTGTTTCATAACTCTGCTTATTTTCTGATTCATCTTTTACAGTTTCATAGTAATTTTGTCATAGGGGTATTCTGTTGTTAACATTTCCTCTGTTTATCTTTCTTCCATATATATTCTTGAACTGGAAGGCTATTAACTCTGTAGTTTCTACGCCCATTTCTCCATCAGTGTCTGTACTGAAATCTTCATAACACTGGTGCTCAATTGCATTTCCAGCCTGTGAATGTCTTTCCAGAGCTGTATCAGATAATAGTTCATAACCAAGATTGGGCCTAATATATATATATATCTATTTAGACTGAATTAAGGATGTTGTACGTTCCCTGGCTCACAGTTATCTTCTGCCTCTCTTGCCTGTTTTTAAAATGATGCCACAGTTGTGTATTTCAAAATAGAAGTTTTTCTGCCCTCAGACGGCTATACTAAGATATACAAAGTGTCCCTGCTTGCTACCAGATTTCTTGCAACTTGGGTTTTAAAATCTTCTTTCTTAAACAAATCAACCTTATAATTATGGTTTGTAATAATCAAGGGTGAAAGACAGCTCCTAAGCTTTGTCAGAGAAAGGTCTATGTTACAGTCTCAAAATGTATCTCACAAAGAAATCTTACTAACTGCTGCCCAAATTTATCTCACAAAGAAATCTTAACTGCTGACTGAAAGTATTCATACATGAATATTCAAGTTTATTAATGCATAAAATTCAGTCCCTATTTTTTTTCCTGTTTTCCAATTTTCCCTATTTCTTTTAGCTTATTATGAGAATAATTTAATGCATTTTTAAAGTTGGTGAGTGAATTGATTTTTCTTTTTCTTTTTTTTTTTCCTCCAAAAGTTAAGTCCAGAAGATCTTTGAATTACCAGCCTCATTATTTTGCTCTATGCTGATCAAGCCTGACTACTTTACTGCACTGTACTTCTAAACCTATAGGGAATACATGGTTTTTATTCTTGTCTCGCCTTGACTCTTGTAGATTCTGTAAGATTTTTAGTAATTAGAGAACATAGGAAAGTGCTCCCCCAGAAACTGAATGAATGGGAGGAAATAATAATAATAATGAGTGTTTAGAATGCAACTGCTTTTTATTTGGTTGTAAAAGAAGACCATTGTGGCAGCATGGATCAAAATATTCTACAGATAATTTTTTCAAAGAGGCAAGAAAACACCACTGTGATGTCATCTCTGCCTATAGTATGAACATAATAACAGCTGAGAAACTACACTTGCAGTCAAGCTTCAATTACGATCTGTATGTGCTTCTATGCCCTTCATATCTTTGGGAGCTCACATATGTACTCATTAGTCATCAAAGAGTTAATTGTGTTATATTGACTGTTATTGCTTTCTAAGCATTGCTTTAAGACACGAGGCATCATCATGTACAATGAACTTGGTAGATGTTCTTTTTTGGTGTTATCTTTTTTTTTTCCCTCTGGGTCAAAGAACATTGTTTTTAGTAAACTTTATTTTCCAAGACAGTTTGCAGGAGTTTTTTTCAGTACTGATTTCTACATAATATGTCAGCTGCTGATAACCCTTGAAAGCTGTTATCATGTACCCATGTGGGGTGGATAAATGACAAAATTTCAAGACTCATTTGACTGTTACTGAGTAGCAGGAGTCCTGATGATCTGAAGCAAAGGAATCCAGCCCCTGACATACATGTTTTTATACTTTGAGTTTGTATATCATTGTGGAAACATTACCAGTCAGGCAGCATTTTGTGCTGCCTTTTCTTGTAGCTGTTCACAATTTTTTAATAAAAAGTGCAAGAACTTCTGTATAAATAAAGTATTATCTTTGCTGCCTATAGTTTTTGCATTTCATTACAAAGAAAATAACTGTGAAAAAAGGTCCTAAGAAGTAATTGCATCTACTTGACTATTAAACTTCGTCTCACCCATCTTTTTTTTGTCATTGATAAGATTATTCTAATAATTTTGCCCAAATTTCCCCCCCCAAATCTTCGTGTGTTTCCAGGTGGGATGCAGAAGTAAGGAAATTGATTGGACATTTTGATCAAGATACAGGATTCAGGTTTAATAATACTCAGTCATATATGTGCTCAGTAAGCTAAACCTGCATCAATATCTACCATCTTGACAGGTAAATGAGTGTATAGATCTGAAAGTTTAATCTTTTATTCCAATGCACAGAAGGGACATTTTTCAAATTATTATAATGATGCTTTTTGGTGCTTAGATATAACTCAAAGATATTATAATGTGTTGTAGTTCTTACTCTACTCCTCTAATGATTAAAGGAGGAAGTTACCTGAACAGGTATGGCTTCTGTCAGCTTTTTCAATGTTATGTAGTTTTGTATGTCTTATATAAAAGCTGGAGTTACAATTATTTATATTATAAGTTGTATAGATATTTCTAGCTCTTTACAGGCATTTAGCAAATTGCAATTTTTTTCCTCACGATAAAGAATAGGCTATTTCTAATACCCATTGACTTGGAGGAAGAACAAGAAATGGTACTGTTAGCAAATTCTTTCTTTAGACAAGTAAATGCTATCCTGTAAGTGCATGTACTTATTGATCTGAATTCATATTCCAGATAAACAGTTACGAATCCGGGAGTCCATTAGCAATTTTTGACTGTAGGTTGGTAGTAAGTAATTAATACATAGCCAACTCCCCTTTCTTTACTGAAAATAAGTCCCTTGAAAATTTGATGTAATAATTTATTTACATAGTGGATCAAGCATGAGAATTAATCAAAGGAATGATAGGAATCCAGCCTCAAATTAAGCTTGTGTGTAAACATGAGAGGCAGACCACTGGGACTGAAAAATCTTTACTTTTACATTACATAATCATGTTTGATCTTATTGCAAATAAATTGCTTTAGAGAAACTGAGGCAATGATTACATTTATTTATGCCATATTTAATTAAAAACTACAGACCTCATATGGACTCAAAGACATGCTGCAGATTTTGAGATTTATGAGCAAAGTTTCACCCTTAGATATATTTGACTAGAAAAGCTGTGAGTATCTGCTAGGCCAAATTTAACTACCTACAAAACTTCCATTAACTGTAAGTGATTTAGTTTATTACTTCTGAATATTCTTTTGATACCACTGTCTTTGTGCAAAGCAGCAGAATATAGGTAATTATTTTAAAAATTTTTTCTTTTTTTTTTTTTTTTTAGAAACGTAGAGTGTTAAGGTTTATGAGCATCATTAGAAGTGAACCTGAATTTCCAGAGATTTGTGATTGACAGCTGATGAATCTTACTAAAATCCCACAGTATTGTATATTAAACACTAATGAATCTACAAAGGATAGAACTCATCCTTGCAGGGATCTCTGGCGGCTAACAGGACAATAAACTTGGCTGAAGCTCTCTCATGGTGTGAATATTTGTAAAATGTAAGAAAAGCTAATCTGTATTAGACCAGAGTTTATTCTCAAGTGGTATTCTGTCTCCTAGCATGGTGAAAAGCAAATGGTTAGAGAAGATAGTAGGAATTAAGTTAAGGTAGCTGATTGTTCGCTTGCAAATTCCCGTGTAAGGAATGCCAACGTTTTTTCAAAAGTACAGTGTACTGTTTGTACTTGAAAGGTATGTTGGAAAGTCATCTAGCTTCTGTATGACTTTAGATTTTATGTGCTCTTTTTCCTGTTACTATATACACCCCTTTTTACTAGAAATTGTTAATTTTCAGGGGAAAAGAAAGGATGCTTTTCTCCTGTACTGTAAACTTCAAATGAAATATGAGATCGAGTCCTTGACTACAGTGCAGTCATTAGCCAGCAGGGTTCTGGCAAAATTTAGTTTGGTGATTTAGCTGTGTTCTAGGAGACCTTGGTTTCTAGACTGTTGAGAAGCCATTCCCATCATTCATTTCTTAAGTTTGAGTAGAGGAAATGGAAATGGTTGTCATGTCTCAACGATAATATTAAATCATTTCAGATTCAAAGACCAGTGCATAAAGGTGTGAATAGTGTGCTTTTATTTTGTTTTGTGTGTCATTATTTCCTATATGGCTAATGCCAGTCTGCTGGCAAGTACTGAAACTGTGATAGCTTACACATATACATTTCTACAGTAGTTGAAATAAATCTGAAGAAGGTCAATTAACTGAAAATCCCCAAACATTTGTTATTATATATGGTTTGAACTACTGGTTTTACAAACTCAGCTTCTTCCTCTGCAAAGCTGGGTTGCATAACTGGGAAACTGTAATAAGAGAAACCTTTTCCTTAATTAAATATGTCACTAAATGTTTTACTTTCTCAAAGCTTTATGAGTCTATGTTATAAACTCAGATTGTCTACTTCATGGTTTTGTTCATGGCATGCTTATTCTTGCATCTGTCCTAATTTTCCTATAGGCATTAAATTTATTTTTCTCAAGATTTTATGTAGTTTTTATACTTGGTAAAAATTTGCTTAGAAACATACCTTATGGAGTGTAAAAAATTAAAATCCAAAAGCCTAAAAAAACCTGACATGTTAGCATTACTCTGGTAAGTAAAAGTGCTGGTTATACCTCAGTGTGTTCTAAATTCTTTAAAGGTGCATTTAACTATTTCTCAAATTTATGCTATAATTATACGCCGCAGTTTCAGGCAGCACAATATTCCAGAATTCCTGAATCCTGAATGTACCGATATTGAGAATACCTCAATGAACCTGAAAGACATTTGAGCTTCTGTGATGATTTCAATAACATACCAGTAGAAAACAGAAGTGTTACAACTTGCAGTTCAGGGGCAGAGGGGAGATGAAGTGTGAGTAGACAGCGTTCTTTTGGAGCGGAAATTATTGATATGGTTCAATTTTCCTCTTAGATATAATTTCATAAAACAGATGTCTTCGGTAAGTTGCCTTAGTTAGTCGGGGTGGGGCACAGCTGTGGTTTGCTTCTCTTAGAGCTTGTTATCTTCACTTCCAAACCTAGTGAGAAAGGACTGAAATAACATAGCCTAACATTGTATCTTCTATGCAGTGTTCATCAAGCCAGATAAGGGTATGGTGGGAGGAACAATACCTAGACAGAGATCCCATAGAGATTCCTCATTTTCCATAACTGCTTCTCCCATAGCAATTATTTCCTTCTGGGTCACTGGACAGGTGTTGCAAAAAGTTCTAATGAAAACTTTCTCTAGAACTGAATATTAAGCTGAGAATCCATTTTAAAAATGTGCCTCTGCAAACCTTTTTTTTCCCCTCCAAATAAAGAAAAGCTGGTTTATTCTGAATTCTCCTAGAAACTGTAATGGATGTTTAACAGACAGCTTTCTGTATTTAATAAACATTCTAACCCACAGGTGCATGCCAGGATCAGTTATTGTTATTATCGTCATCACTCTGTTGCCATGCCATCATTTATATTGTTTTATCATCTGATGCAAAATAATAAACAGGCTTTAAAGTGTGATTGCTGTTAAATAAGAATTAGTTACTCTGACTGTCAGGCTGCTAGCTAATAGCCATGGACAGTAAAGCCAGAGCCTTTGGTCTTTGATTCCTGTATGCGTGTTTTGTAGAAAACAATGAAAATAGTTGACATAAGCTCCAAATACGATAATTTTCCCTTCTATAGTCAGGTTGGCTTAGTATAAAAGCAGATCCCTCTGTGGAGCATAACTTCTTTCCAGTTTCTTTGATTTATTGTACTTCATGTATTACTTGAGCAATCAGAGCTCTCTTCAACTTCTACCTTCTCTTTAAAGTGCATTTGGTATTTGTAATGTTTGCATCAGTTTACAAGACTTGAATTGTCCAAACATCCAAGAACTTACTCTCCATTCTTCTTTGCTTCCTGCCCCACCCCCTTTTTTTATAGCTAGACCTACTGTATGAGATCTTACTGAGCTGACTCAGCTTTCTCATGGTGTGAATATTTGTAGAATATAAGAACAGCTAATCTGTATTAGACAATTATGCGGTCTTATATTACTTGGCTGAAACAAAGCTAATTTTTTTGTTTGTTTCCTTCTGTTTTAATAGTGATGGTAATAATTTTGTTTCATTTAATACAGAAATTTTAAATTTCATATTATTCATAGAAGTGCAGATGAACAGGGAAAAGCTACCATGGGATATATCTAGTTCTGTAAAGACCAATCTTGAACACAGATTTATTAACTTTAGGCTCCTAGTTAACAACTATCAGCTGTGCACCATCATATCTAATTATTCCTTATTTCTGTTTACTATTGTAAAGACAAGAATTGCATGGTAATCACTGCAAGATACATGAGTTGCCTGTTCATGCCTGACTGAATTTTCAGTTTCCAGTGAAATCTCAGTTCTGACAACTCTAGAGTTTCCCTGCAAAGCTGAGACTTGAAAGGTGTGTATTCCAGGACAGCATCTTAACAGCCAGAGTTTTGGAATTTGTTTAAAACAGAAATTTAGGGACTGTGCTTAAGCCCAGAATAAAGGGAAATGCCTTCCTTTGTTAAAGTCATCTCTCGTTCCTTTTCTAGTGTGTATGTTTTAAATTAGGGGTAAAGAGATGAAGTTTTAGGAAAACTTGGGCTAAAGATGGTCACAATACAGTAATAAAAACCCAGTCTTTCCTGATCCACTGTGACTGACAGATGACTTCTAAGTCAGGTGACAGCTGAGTGTTTTAAATGCCTCCAATCTGATAGCAGATGGTGCAATCTATGGGAGCAACTTGGATCTTCAACGAAGTGGTTGTTAACTGTGTAAATGTGAAAGCTCTTTTGCAGAACAATGTTTTTTCAGTAATAGAAACGTGGTGCATGTACTCTGTTGAAGTATGTGTTATATTTAGCTCTGTAAATACAGGGATATCTATATAATATAACCAGCTGTCTTAATTCTGTGGCTATGCTTGCCCAGATAGGGTTGTTTCCTGTGTTCTTATTAAGCCTGTGAAGTGATGGAAATGATTCTCTGCCTCCTGTGGAAGCCTGAGACATTTCTGTTGCTTCAGCTCTGTGGGCTGCTGATCTTTCTGCTCTGCTGTAGCCACACGAGGGCAGAGATACCTAAAGTTGTGCATAGTCATAGTGCACTTCCCACTGTGTAAAATATTACTGGTACCAGCATCTCAGCTCAGGTCTGCTGGAGATTCTGCAGCATGTAGCTGGATGCAGTACAGCGGTGCCTGCTCTTGGTGTAAAATTAATTTAATTAATCTTTAATTGCTACTTGTGGTAAGGAATATGGTAACTATATTAGTATAAAATGTAATTATTTTTTGTTGTGTGCTATTATCTACTTACATGTTTCAAGGCTAGCATATTTGCATTATAGTAAGGCAGGGAAACCTAAGTTGATTTTTCATGCATAACAGGTTTACAGGGTGTTAGGGTGTAGACCTGAACCAGTAGATCAGTTGCTGCCTTACTTCCCTTCTAGATAGTTTTCTGTTTGCAGTTTTACATCTTTAACTTTCCTGATGAGGAGGAGACATTCTCCTAATAGTTCATTATATAGTTTATTGTTTCTCCCTGGTTACATAGTGAATAAATAATGACCAGTCAGTTAGGATGCTGGATAATATTTGAGAGAGAAAACTAGCTCTTAAAAGGGAAAAGCTTTCAAAATAATAGGATGGCATTATAGACAACTGCTCATGGTTTGGTGACTGCATGTTGGATTTAGAGTTTTGATGTAGTCTGTAGCTCTGGATTCTGTTCTGACTTTTCTATTAACTTGTGTGTGTATGCTTGAACAAGTCACTTATTTGTTTTTAATCTTCATTATGCTATATATGAAAATTTACAGTACTGCCCAGGGTTATTAAATAATCTAGTGTCTACTGTGGAACATTTTGCCATAGGAAATGGTTGAATCTAAAACTTTACAAGATTTTAAAAGGACTGTTGTATGACAATCAGAAGCACCTAGGGAAGAAATAATAATTGACAAAATAAGAACATTTCCTTCTATTTGTTTTATGGTTTAAACCCATCTCTGGCTGTAGGGAGTTGGAAGGGTTATACATGCAGGAACAGCAACTCTACAGCTTCATGATACAAAGTTTCTTGTAGCATTCATTGTCTGTCATTAGCTACATGATCATATTCTTGCATCCATTTATAATCAAACACCTTGTGATTGATGTATCTGAAACTTGAATTGAAACAAGCAATCCTGAGTTAATAAGAAAGGCAATGCTAACGTTAAAAATTATGAACTATATAGCTAAAAGATTCACTTACTGTGTTGGAATTCGGTAAACAAAAAGAGGTGAATTATGTTTTTCCTCTTTTGCTCTTTTATCAGTGCTGCCTTTCAATCAGACATAGTAACTGATACTCATTCAGTGGTCCTTCACTATTGTAAATTATACTGGTTTTGCACTGTACTAAATAATATAGGCAAATGCTTTTATTTTTCCTTCTGGATCTTGTAAATTAGTAAATCATCTGTGCACTGGAAATCTTCTTTTCTTTTTTTTCTGACGTGGTTAGCGTGTGCAAGATGGGCAATAATGGTGATGGAGCTGTTTGCTTTTTTAATTTCTGAAACAACAAGTAGGGTTATTCCTGTGTTGACAGTGTATTTTCTTAATACAAAAAGGGCATCAAACTGTGGGAGCCTGTCCAGAGGAGGGAGACCAAGATGGTGAGAGATCTCAAGGGCAAGACTTAGAAGGAGCAGCTGAGGTCACTGGGTTTGTTCAGCTTGGAGAAGAGAAGGCTGAGTGTGACCCCGTAACAATCTACAGCTTCCTCAGAGGGAGCAGTGACTGGGGAGGTGCTCATCTCCTTTCTCTGGTGACGAGTGACAGGACATGAGAAAAGGGAATGAACTTGCATCAGAGGAAGTTCATATTGGATGTTAGGGAAAAGTTCCTCACCGAGGTAGTGATCAGTCATTGGAACAGAATCCTCAGGGAAGTGGTCACACCACCAAGCTTGGGAGAATTCAGGGAGCATCTGGATGTTGATCTTAGTCATATGGTTTAGTTTTAGGTAGTCCTCTGAGGAGCTGGGACTTGAACTCAATGAACCTTACGGCTCCCTTCCTACTTGAGATATTCTGTGATTCTGTGTTTTCTTTATACACAGTTCATGCTAGAATGTTTTTCCATTTCTGCATTTTAGGTGCCTTATCAGGAGCCAGAGAAAGCTGGGAATATGATTCGGGAGCAAGAGACCTTCAGAGTCCAGACCTCCATAATCATTTTACACTACAAAAGGTGTTGGAGTATGGTGGAACCAATGTGACTCAACAGGCTGCTCTGCAAAGACTTCTAGCTCAGGCCTCAAATTTTAGCAACTCTGTTGGAGGAAGCTACTTAGAACTTGCCAACACTGTAAGTGCATTTTGCCCTCTGCTTTTAAGTTTTGTAGAATTTTTTTTTCCAAGGCAGCATATTAATCCCAGCCTTTGAGCCCTCATGGAAGCAGTAGTGCACTGTTGTTGCCTTTTATTTACCAGAAAACTAATGTGATTTTAGCGCTTAGTAGGTGTATAATATTTCCAAAGCTTGTCTAATTGAGTTACATCAAAAAAGGTAGGAATCTGTGAGGGCCAAACTGCAGTTCTTTATTTATGCAATTCTAAGAGAAGAAGATTTGTGTCTAAAAACTTCCTACCAATTAATTTTAAGTATAGCGTCAGATTGCTCAGAGGTGTTGTACAGCAAAATCCGTCCCAGGTTATTTCATTACTGCCCACTAAATTGTTTGGTAATTGTTTTAAACTTTTGGTGTGCTAGCAATGTACTTTATTTCTACAGGCAAGTGCTATTCTTCATTTTAAAAAGCATGTAGCTGTTCCTGCTGGTTTTGGCTGGGATAAAGTGGATTTTCTTCAGAGTGGCTAGTATGGGCTATGTTTTGGATGACACTGTTGAAGGAGTAAAGCATTATTTTTTGCTTTCCCATCAGTGTATTGGTATCAAGTTTGTGTTTTAATTTTAGCCCAGGCTTCTTATAAAAGTCCACCCATTTTGTAGCATGTTTCCGACTTACGTTGCGTGGGAGTCTTAGTGGAGAAGTAAAATATACTAAAATGAAAGTGACAAAATTCTAATTTTAAAAATTACTCTTCATTGGCATGCTTCATTTTGATGAAATAGACTGCTATTAAGGGTATCATAAGATAATTCAAGCTGTAAGAGAACCTCAGGAGGTCATCTAGTCCAACATCCTAGATGGAAGTGATTGCTGACAACAGAGGAAAATCAATGCCTTTAAGCCACATTAATTGAAAAGAAAATGGTGGAAAATATCCTGAAAATGTTTCAAAAAGCATTCTTAGTTTTATCTAAGTTCCTGAACATGAACTTATATAGGACCTTAAGTTTCCATACATAGAGTAAAAATAAAAAGACATTAAAAATTAACCAAGGGAGAAAAGAGTTTAGGAAAGTTGACAGTTTCCTAAATGTTCTCATCATCAAGGCAAGAAAAGTCATCTACTAATAGGTGGATGATGATGGTTCAGAAATGATGATATAAGACATAGGTGTGCAGTATGGCTCTAGAATGCCCAGCGTGATGGCTACTACATTGCTACAACAGGTAGGAATCTTAAAAATGAAAATGCTGAAGGCTCGTAAGAAATAAAGATCCCCAGGTTTTATGGCTTTCTTTTTTTCCCATCTCTAAATTCCTTCTATGCTTACTATCATTAAAAATGCCTGATATTTGTTTTAACCAGCATTTGTTATACTTCTGCTTTAAAGTATTCCTTCTATGCTTTTTGAAATCGTAGTAGAATCAGCAGTCTCTCATTTATATGTAGATGAATACAATAACATCTTCATTTGACACCTGCGGAGCATTGGTGTCATGGGTCATATGTAAATTTTTGCTTTGGCTTTATTAAAATGGAGAGAGAAAGGAAAGGGAGGAAATGGAGACAATTATTTACTTTGGGTTTCAGTATTTACATTTGTTCATCTTTCCACAATTTTAATACTATGGGGCATGCTTACTGCAGCTAAATTTAGACTCTTTAGCAAGATAAAACAGCTTTCACAGAGCTGTGATTTTAATATAGGTACTTACTTCTTTGTCTCTTTTTCAGGTTGTTTTACCAACCTGCATTTGCCACAATAACAAGCAAAGCCTCTCCCTTGCATTCAGTCTCAGAAATGACAGATCTCAGCTTTCCCATTTTTATAGGTTGAATTCAGTTAATTAATCAAGTGTCAGTTCTTGTTACTTAATGCCCTGATTTTCTTTCTGGCAGCCTTCTTTTAGCCTTCTTTTGATTTTAAACTGTGCAGTCAGGCTAAAGACATCATTGTGGTGATTATGTACCTCTACAGCATAAATTATACTCCTCAGTCAAGACAGAGAATCTCCATCCTGCCTTTAATATTTAGGTTTTCCATTTGCAAAAGCTAAATACACATCAGTCCATTGTCACTTTGCCTAGTTTTATATAGATATGTTTTTTAAAATGCTTTTTTTCTTGAAATGTATTTTTTAAATCCTGTCAACATACAGCTCTACAGAGTTTTATCACAACATAATGCCTGCTCTGAAGCATTATTCCTCATCACAGGAGCAATACAACGTTTTTATAAGTGCTGTTTGAAATTTAGCCATTTATACTCATTGCTTGTATTTTTATCATCTGTCCATCTTGCATCATTTTTATATCTTTTGGTTTATTAATGCATGTTCAGATTCAGCTTTTGTTTTACTGGAATAATTTATTCTGTAGTCTCTATAGGATTTTTAACTCTTTCAGCCTTGTCCAGATTTTTATATTTAAATATTAAGAACACATTCCTCTTTATAGCTCTTCCTCTTGGTACCAATATTTTTGACAAAAGTATTAAGCTTTAACATGACCTGACACCACTTACTGATGATGTACCTATTTGTGCCAATAGGAATCCCTCTGTGTGTGTGTGTGTGTGTTAGGGAGTTGTAAATAATTAAAATCTTCTTCATGGATGGAATTCAAGCATTTCAAAGGATTTCTTTGTACATGTGGATATTTGGATTGTTGATTTTTGTATATACTTGAATCTTCAAAGTTGGACAAGGATCACTAATGTGGAGTCATACAACTGGAGTGAAACAGCTGATCTGTGCCAAGTCAGATCTGTTCACTTCCCAGACAACCAGGGGATCTTGGTTGGTACCCTACAGTGCCATAAGGAGGGATAGCATTCTGTTCTAAGAGACGAAATACTGCTGTTCTCTGAAAACATTGCATGGGCCTTATCTCAATATGACAGGCATATTTCACATTAGAATTCCAGTGAAGTTTAATAAGCAAAAGCAATAAGATATGTTTAATTCCTTTTTCTTATTCTCATTGCATGTAGTTAAAATAGACTTGATTTTTTTTTAGTAGAAGGTGTACATATAAATGGTAATACATTGCCATATGCTTAATGTTGGTTTCTGTTGCCTAAATTCAGTGTTGTTTTAAGATGAGTTTATTTGTTGTCACAAGTAGCTACATTTACATAAACAGAACCCATTGGGTCTGCTTCATTTGCCATGATGATATTATCTCACACCTCTGTTCTTTTACCTGGAAATATCTCTGGTTTGCTGAGAAAGTCTCTGCACCAAGATTTTACATTTCTGAAGTATGTTGATTTGTGGGTTTTTTTAACTATCCAGTCCCTGGTCTGATGGGATCCAGGATCCTTAATCCCTGGTTTTTCCTTCCAAAGAACCTCTCTTGCACCTTTGTTGACAGAACTTTTTTAGGTGGAAACATTTAAAAAGATTTGATGAGAATGGAGTTGACTTGCATAGTGGAACGGTACAGCTGTATTTTTGACAACAGTGGTAGAATTTCATTATGACCACAGTTTAAAAGGTTGTGTTGCTGTTTCTGCCTCAAAGCAGCCACAGATGTAGTTGTTCTTAGTCAGAGAGAAGGGCTTATTCACAGAGTTGCCGGCATTACTTCCTGCAGCGTCTCGTTGGTCTGGCCAGCGACAAAGTGTGTGTACTCCTGGTTTGTCCTGTGCAGGGCTGTCAGTGCAAGATGGATGTGTCTAGCTTAGAAGGCAGATTGCTCCACCTGCCAAATTTGTACTTCTCCTCTCAAGAAGAGCTGGGTTTGAAATGTCTCCATCAAGAACAACTTCCTCATGAGGGGAAGAGAGGGGGCAGACACTCATCTCTTCTCTGTGGTGGCCAATGACAGGACCTGAGGGAATGACCTGAAGTTGTGTCAGGGGAGGTTTAGGCTGGATGGTGGGAAAAGGTTCTTCCCTCAGAGTGTAGTTGGACACTGAAACAGATTCCCCAGAGAAGTGGTCAGGGCACCAAGCCTGAGAGAGTTAAAAAAGCATTTAGATGATATTCTCAGGCACATTGTGTGACTCTTGGGGATGGTCCTGCACAGGGCCATGAGCTGGGCTCAATGATCCTTGTGGGTCTCTTCTAACTTGGCATATTCTGTGATTCTGTGAACAACACAGAAAACTAATACAAAAATATTCTTAATGCATCTTCTTGAAACTGCTCTGGTATATGCACTTCCTCAGCTATTCCTGTTTGATTTGCATGTGTTTGTACCTCATCTAGAGGTACTGAAGACTTCATTGGGCTTGAGAATAGACTGCTTGCTCATGCATCTGTGTGAAAGGATATGCTTTACATACAGCAGAATTAAGACAACTAAACCTGATTTAATTCTGACTATGAACTCTCTGTGCCAAATGCAGATACCACCTCTGTTGGGTGCACAACCAAAAGTCTGTAAAATACTGAGTTGAACTGGAAGTATGCGTTACAAGTCAACATGTAGTTGTATTAGCATTCGTTTCTCAGCATGATCACTAGCAGATGCAACCTTGATGTCTTTGTCTCAGGAAGCATCATGTTATCCAAAAATAGATATTCTTACTGCAAAACCTCTTCGTTAGTCAGACTCAGTGAATATTTGCGGTGGTAATTTTTCCAACTGAAGAGTATTGAGCTGCAAGTTACGACAGACAGAAGCACTGTTTGGAGAAGGTTACTTTTTTTAGTTGACATAGTTTATACTGAGTGATAGTTCCAAAAGTCACTATTGCATTTTTCAGGGACAGGTGGCATTTCCCTTCCCACCTTGGTCTGCTCCTTGATCAGACAAATCTAATTTGCTGTGGCCTATTTATATTAATAGCTTTTGTGTATAAAAAGGCACACTTACTGTTAGCATTGTGTTTACATTTATGTAAGACTGAAATGCAGCTGGTTCTGGATAACTACTTGAAACAGTATTAATAGGCTGTTTCATCCTAACTCACAATAAGCATTTATGTGGTCTGAGGTGCATGCAAATGTAAATTTAGTCATTTACATGTAAATTCCATACTTGTGTCATGTTACTGAGCATATAATAATTTCTTGTAGTGCCTTAATAAAATATAATTAGTACTTTAGCAGGAGAGTATCTCAGAGATGCTTGGTATGTGGTCTATATTCACACATGACATTCTGTGTTCAAATTCAAAGTGCTAAATTTAATCTCTTTGTCCAAATACCGTGCCAATTATTCAGCTGCTTCCCACCTTACCTCCTAGGTTGAGTGTTAGACAGCCAGCTAATGTCCTTTGCTGTGTAACTGGTAGAGCATCTGCCTGTGTAACCAAAAGCCTTTCCTTACAAAGTCTGAAATTATTCCATTATCCACTGATAAAGGATGGCTGGTTGTTCATCTTATGTAGATAAGTTTTTATTTGGCAAAAGTCACTGTAATATTAGTGTGTGTAGAGAAGAAAAATTATACTGCTTAAAAATCCCATCCCATTCACTTTCCCAAAAAGTTGTGCATTTCATATATGTACTGTGATTTTTTTAAACTACATTTTTGGCTCATTTTAACTAAGCGAGTAAATGTAGATTTTAAAATCAACTCTTTAAAAACAGGAAAGATTGTCTGATTGCCAAAGAAAGCGAAACTACTTTTTGCAGGGGATGGGAGAAAAAGAGCCTCCTAGAGATTTGTGGCAGTCTAGGCATTCTCTTACAGATATTCTAAATATGAACCATTTTCTCTGTTGATAATATAGAGGCATCAGCTGTAAATTAAATGTGAGTTCTATGGAAATCACACAGGTATTTCCTTTGGGAAATGACCTGTTAAGAGAAAGTATCAAGGAAGTCTGAAGACAGAACTGTACTGTGAAAAGTAATTCCGTGATTGTTTTGTAGGCTACTTTGGTTTGGTGTCCCTATTAATGAGAATTTACTGTAAAATTTCTCATTTAATTTCTGAAGCTTTTATGGGTTTATAATTCACTAATATTAGTATGTCCTTTTCTAGCAAAGTCTGTCCCATTTTCTTCTCCCCCCTCTCTCAAATATTATTTGTTCTTTGGTTTGGGAAGCTCTGCTCCTTCAGCTGCTCTACCCCTTCCCTTACAGACAGGGAAATGGACCCCAATAACAAATATCACTATGAAAATGTAACCTAATCATGCTTTCGGTTGGAACCCCAGTAGAGAGAAAGGCCTAAAGTTGAAGATTCGAGTGGTGTGGACAGTTGAGCCCACTATAAAAGCTTTGTGCCCAAGATAACCTTGCCTTTTGTGAATGTGCTTCCAAAGTAGGTATCATTTACATTCTGCCAGGCTAAAAATAGCATACAAGAATTCCATTAAAGCAAGAACTGATTATTGGAGTATAGATTCAGGAGGTTTCACTTGTCAGAAAGGAGGCAGAAAACCAATTTTGTCTGACAAGCATTTTTTAAGTTTGGGGACGTGGGAAGCTGTTTGCTCCTTGTCTTTGATCTCAAGCCAGCATTGTAATGGACCTTGTTGTCTGAAGCAGACATCAGCTATAATAGGATTATGCATTTTGTTTATACAGACCTGGCTTTGATGGCCCTCTAAAACAGTGCTCAGTTGTTAATGTTTCTCTTAAAATGGACTGTGTGGATTAGGTCTATCAGGACTCATCTATTTTATATGAAATATAATTTTTCAGTCTTTTGAATTTACTGTATTGTGACAGACACAGAGGTGAGCAAATGGTAAATTATTGTTTATTTTTTTTAGAAGTCCGTTACTATTTCCATCTGCGGATGATCACAGCACAGTGTGATGGGTGTCAGCACAGGTCACATTTGTTCAGGCAGCCTGTTAATAGATCTTTTTGACTGAGGCTTTTAACTGGATCTTTTATATGACATATGACAAGCATATGACAAAGTTGAAGTGCATGGAATGATGGAGTTTGACCTAATTCTGTGTTTGTAATTGGATTATGTGAACTGTCATGTGGCAGTTTGGTACTGTAGGAAAGGGGGTCTTCACAAGTGTGTGGAAGTAGAAGTTTTGAAGGTCTTACAGTCAAAGTTTCAAAACTTCTAGTTTAACTTAGTTACAAGTTGCAACTTCTGGCTCCACTAGAGCCAGATGTTTTTGCAAGTGTTCAGGTGTTTTTACTTTCCCAAATCTTTTTTTATTTTCCCAGCTGTCTGAAACGAAGAACAATTCACCTGGTACATTTAGGTGTCACCACTGCAAACAGCTGCACAGAATATAGTATTAATATTATTATCTCACTTGACATTGGCAAGTTGAGTCTGAGGGCCAGGATTAGTATGTTGAAGCAACATTAATGTCATGGATTCTGGTGTGCCAGAAAGATGTAGCTTTTGTCACAGGATTTTCTTTCTTACCATCTGTTCTGCCGGTTCTCTTGAGCGTGAACTGTTGACTTGACGCAGTTAGCAATGCCAAGCTTCTATGAATCCTCATTTATTAAAAAGACAAGATGACATTCCCCCATTCCTTATACACACATTACACCCTTATATTTTGGTTTCGTGAAATATAGGAATTTTGATAATAAAGTGAAAATCTTAACTATGGTGCGGAGTTGAAAATGGACCCCAAGTGCTTTTGCAGTTCAGTGCTAGGTTAGTTATAATGGAGTATGCAACTGTTATCCTGCCAACCAAGTCAGGCAAAGCAGGGTTCCCCTGTCAGTGCCATGGTTAAATCATCAAGGGCTTCCAGTTACTTGGAATTGTTTCTCTGCTGCTCTCAGACTTGGCACAGTGACCTGAGGCAGCGCAGGATGCTGTCACTGTTCAAATACCCCGTTCCTCTTTGTGTTGTGGTGGTTTTTAAAATGACTGTATGGTTGTCAGCACAGCTGTTTTGAGGAACTATTTTAGTTCTAGTGCAGAGAAAATGGGAGTTGGGTGCTTCTGCACAGGTCATGCACTTACTGTTCCTGCTTTTTGTGAAGAACTGCTTCTTCGTGATTGCTTCATTTTGGGCTAGAAAACCACATTGTCGCTTCTCAGCTGGAAGACAGTTTATGATGGAAGCTATGTTGCAGTGTATTGGTAAACTCCACTTTTCATCCTTCTAGAAAGCAATCAAAGTAAACTTTGTGTTTCAGAAAGGACAGTGTCCGTTCTGTGGAGGGTTCATAGTGAAACAAGAACCCCACTGATGTACCCAAGTGAGGTTTGTGCCTCTAAGCTAAATATCCATCTGTAATTTCCTGCACTGAGTTTTGTATTAGTTTACCTGCTTGAAACTATAATTTTAGGAAAGTGACTGGAGAAATAGGCATTGAATCTTTCTACCCTGTTAATTTTTAAAGAGATTGTAATTGCATATTATTGCTTGAATAAAATTTTTACTTAACTATTGATTATCTGATATGTGTTACAGAAAAGAAGGGGAAAGTCTTTGTTTCTGTAGAAACTACATGAGTGCCAGATGTTTTTTTTCATAATGATGAAGTATCCTGTACCAGGATTCTGAATTGTGAAGGCAAAACAAACAAGATTGTTTTTTTCTTAGACATTTGTTTATTTGATTTGGTTTAGTTGCTTGATAGACCCTTATCTGAGAGTAAACACTAGAAATATTGAGCAAGTAATTTCATAACTCAATAAAGTATGGGACTATCCAGAAGAGGACTGGAAATAGAGAAGATTTTAGTTCTGTGATTACATTTCATGAATCTGAAGTAAGAGTAAGCAGGTTGAGAAAAATGTCTTGGGTTATAGAACCAAACAAACCATATAAGAAAGTCAGAGATGATAAATGCTGAAGCAGAGTTGTTCGGTGTCCCTTAAAATGTAAAAGGGAACCGACAGATATGAAGGTTGAAGTAGGGGTGAGGCAGAGGTAAAACAGTCTTGAAGATTATGGTGGGAAGTTTAAATGTAGGAAGATGTATAGGAAGAATGTCGCTGGAGAGATTTAAAAGGTATATGACAAAGCAGTTAGAAGGGGGAAAATGAATTTTATAGACCAGGTGCAGGGTTAGAATAGAGAGTTTGGATTTTATGTTTCGCTATCCAGAGAGAGGAAAAAAAACCCTACAAATACCAGGTCTTTAGAAAAATGAAGAAGTACTAGTATTTACTGGATAGTAAATAGAGAGTTGAGAAGTGATCTGTAGACTAACTTGCTGATCTTCATAAACAGCCACTAAACTATGCTGTCAAGAAATATATCAAATTAATGAACTGTAGATTAAGGCTGTAGGAATTCAGTTATAACAATCATAATTTTTTTTGTTACTAAAATAGATCTGGCTGAAAACCAGGGGGTTTGATTCACCAATTTTTTTGAATATATTATTTTCAGCTCATGTCATTGTTGAAGCAATTTTAGTTATGATATCTACCAGAATGAAAGCTGACCAAATGCCATAAATGCTCAGTGAAGCTGGTGTTCTTGTTATTTAAATGTTCAGGCCTGCCGAAGACTGACGGCGCACTGATGTCTTGATACAGTTCAAGGGCTGCACTTCAAGAGCTGAATGTTTGCAGAGGCACAGTCATGACTGTGGAGTGGGGACTAGAACTGGAAATGAGAGTGTATGAAGGACAAGATACAAAACAAAGAGTGTAGGAGTAAGGGGAGAATGTAAATGAGGAAACCTCACTATTAGAGACTGGGAAAAATAGGAGAGACTTACTGGGGGGATCCTGGCAAATCTTTCTTGTATAAGAAATTTTTGAAGGAGATTCAGTTCACAATTGATAAATATGAGGGAATATAAGTTGGCTACCAAGATTGTAGGGACTGGAAGCAAAATGAACAAATTTACCTTGTGGTTAATAAATGGAGGAATGTATGACTGAACTGAGGGATGCTGGACTGTGAAGGGAAAGTAAGCATAAGCCTGATGGCATGAATTGTAGTTTACAGAATGGCCTTCTTGGTGTTTTTAAGCAAGGATCAAATAGACAGTGATGATATTACGGGGTTGCAATACAAAGAGAGCATAGAAATGGCTGTTGTCTCTCCCTGTCCTCACAGACAAGTCTCCGACATGAATAACAGGCACACATTGACTCCCTCATTCTTCTCCTGTCCTGATCTGATGCTGATGCTCTGTGGGGTCAGAAGGAATCAAAATGAATATGATAGGTTTGGATGAAGTGACAGGAAATGAAAGTGTCTGTTTGACAGGTTGGTGAGTGGCTTCATGGCTTGAAACACTGGAGGATGGAAGAAAGGATCAAATGTGAACTCCCGAGGAGACTGCTTGCGTCAAGGATATGACTTTTTAAGTGGATTAAGTAGTTGAGGAAGGGTGAACAGGTGAGAGTAGCTGATTAAAGTGCTGTTTGGAAATTGTATTATTCTAGACATGTTATCTGTTTAAGACTAATCGAGATGGTTTGATTGAAGGAAAGAAGAAATTTTTGCTTCTATTTTCTTCAAAGAGAGTGCTTCATTTTTCAGTGTAAGGTTACTTGCAATTGTTTCAGATGAGTTGGATTTTTTTTCTCTCAACCTAGGTGCATAACCTTCACTAGCATTAATGAGAACAGTTTGTGTCATGAACCTGCCATTCCTTTTAGCCTTTCCCTTTTAAATCATAGTGCATTAGTGCTATTGAATAAAGAATTTTCTGGAAACATTATCTAACTACTGTATTGAATTTCTGCTTCCAAGTTTAACCCTCATGTTAACCTTCTGAGTGCTACTATTTTGTGCATGGAAATTTAGACTTTGGTACTAAACCAGTGTATTTTGTGCAAGAATGAGAAGAAAATATAACTGTACTCAAACTGTTTGTAGTAGATTTGCAATACTTGAAGGTGTAATTTATTTGTGTGTAGGATTGTGCAGGGTGCTGCTTTAGCTATAGAGACGATATTGAAACAAACAAATAGGAACTAAATGCTCAGTGGACTTTAATTAGTTGCATTTCAATTACAGAGCTAATTAACCAGAACCAACCAAGAAGGGCTTATTTCATACATCCTGGAATTGTGATCAGCTAAGCGTGCATGTTGCATGCAGAGTGAAACTGCTTCTCAGAAAGTGGCATGCATTATGATGAAGAATATATGACACATACATATTTAATAGATAATTGCTTTTATGCTGTAGTTTTCACTCTGCAGCTGTTAAATCAAGGAAGGAATATTCATGTGTGCCAAGTGTCACACCTGCTCCAATAACTGTAAGTAAATAAACTGTTGTAATTATTAAGACATATTATGAGGGAGCAGCCTTGTAAAATAACTACTAAATGCCATATTCTGTGGCATTTTCAAAAGTAAGGTGAGAAGGGCGACAGAGTTCTGTATTGTCGTGAAAGAATCCTTTTAGACCAGGTGATAGAGCAAATCTTACTAAATGATTATTCAGATACAATCAAAAAAGTAGAACCCCCCGGTGATTCTTGGACATGTGCCAATGATTCTTTCACTACAGTGTAATAAGAGTAAACAAATGGAATAGAGTGGCCATAAGATTATTAGAACAACAATCAGTAAACTGGCAACACTAATGGTTGTTGCTTCATAATTCTGAAATTATCTTGGGAAGAATCAGTGCAAATGTGCTTACCTACAAGCAGTATGTGCATCATGAGTGCTTTAGAGGTACAAAAGGCTGTAACGGATCAGAATGCACTGGGATGGAGTGGAAGCCCAGGCCACCATCACTGTCTTGAGAGAAAGCATTTGGTGGATGTTGTTCCTGAAAGCCTCTGTGACAGAAAGGTTTGTCCAGCTGCTTGTTACCTCTTTCTTGTATGTGCCGTAGTACACACTGGGGCATCCACTGAGACCATGTCACCTTGGACTAGGAAATGCACATCTGCAGGTTAAGAGATTTCCCATTCCCAGGCTGACCCTCTCCCTGCCTGTAGAGGCTAAAAGAGAAGACAGGAAAAAGGCTGAGTGCAAGGAAGCATTGCTATCCTAGGCAAGGAGCTGAGTCAGGGAGAGAGAGAATGAACTGTACGCTGCCAAACAAAACAGAGAGGGACTGAATCCAAAAGGCACCTCTCTCACTGGGTCACAGGGTGTTCTGTTAATTTCCTGGCAATGCAGAATTGGCATACTTGAGGTTTTCCTTTGTTTTCTTTGAAATCTGCCTTTGGCACAAGCCAATGGGAAAATATACTTTGGCTTCAACAAAATTCTTACTACCCTGCTATTATATTAGGTCACTTCCATGTATTTGAAGATGGTAAAACAGCCTGCAGACAGCTGGTCAGGTCTATCTGGGAATTTGATTTTGTGATGTAATGTTTTCATTCTGTTAGTTAATGGACTTGGAGAAATACTAGATGATAATGACATTTCACAGAAGAACAAGTTCTACATCTTCAGGTGCTCAGACTATGTTCTTGATGCTACTATTTTAAAAATGTGATATATGAGTAAGTATTTGAGAAGAATTGTTACATTTAATCTTTGCTAGCCCTCCACAGTAGTTTATAAGGATTCTGAAACAAGCACTGCCAGTTTTTATGGGCTGATTAACAGTTGATGCTTTCCAACTGAGAAATGTGTAATCCTGTACCACTCAGTGCAAGCATGCAGGTTGCAGTGGGAATCAGCTGGGGTTAAAGTAAAATAATGATTCATCAGAGTTTGGTTTAACCATTTCACTCATTGGCACATGGATTACAATTAATTTTTAAATTTTAAATAAACTTTGTTCTGAAAGTACTTGCATATATCTCCCATGTTCTTACACACATCTGAAGCTGTGAATTCTGCTGTTGTTTTTCAGTCAGTCTCTCTGTCTCTTTCCACCATGTTACTGTAAAGAGTAGAAAAAAGGTGGAAAAAAATCCTGTGCACCATATCTGTAGAGTTTACAGTGGATCTAGTTCAGATCCCAAAGTGTTCTACATGATCATGTTTGGGATGCATCTGTGGTACCATGTGCTCTGTCTGATCTGTCAGATGGCTGAAATGTCCCAATCTGACAGAAATGGACAAACAATTGTGAGGGAAGAAAACAAGTCATAACTTTTAATTTCTGAATGGCTGTTTACAGTCGGCTGGGAAGTATATGGCAGTATAGGGATATAGTATGGGAAATGAAGTGTATTGAAGCCATGATTAATATGGACTTTCCTTTAGAAAACTGAAACCTTAGAACTTCATTCTTAGTAATTCTGAGACTTACCCCATAGTTGGTGAACCTGTGATATATGTAACAGAATTGGACAAAGACCAGAGCAGAGCAGATTATAAAGGGAAAAATAAAGTTGATAGGAGTAGTGATGCAAAAAACCCAAAAAACTCTCATCCCCCTGTTTGTGAAGGCATAATTTTGAAAAGATAAAACATTTTTAAATGTATTTTATTGGTTGCAGGAATTTTTGAACTGAAGTTGTGGGGGTTTTTCCTCATCTGTGAGGACACATCATTTGTGAACTGACTATACAAGTACCCGTATGGTTATAAAAACCTGTTAATCATGTTTCAGTGCTGTGGATATGCTGTTCCATTCTGCAGTCTGTAGTCTGGAGGAGTCTGCATCTTCCTGGCTTCCTACCCACTGGAGATGAACAGCACAGTTTGTCCCAGCATCACCACCCACCTGCCAGCAGAGAGCAGTGCAGCCCGTCGCTGGGATTTGAGGGGCCATAACTGGAAACGTGGGAAACAAAGCAGATTAGTAAAGAGGAATATACACAGAAGCACTGAACGTAGAGACAGAACTGAATGTAAAGGTGGGACAGGGACTCAGTGAGGAAAATAATGAAGAATGGAGGTGATGCAAGGTGGGCGTGTGAAGAGCAAGGGAAACCCCAGGATGCAGACTAGCTAAAGCAAACTGGAGACCTGGAGGATGAAAGTAAAACATCTTGTAAAGAGATTGTGGCATTCCTGTTACCCTCTGAGCCAGAGCAGTGTTGCAGTTCCTGATGCTGGGCATGGAGGAAGGACAGGGACCCAGAAAGTGCTACCACTTTGTACTATCATAGAGCAATATCCATGTGTTTATCTTGCTTCTTAATGCACTTTCTGTATTGTCATTGGGATGAATTATCCCTGTGTCTGCACACTAATACTAATCCGTGATTAACAGTGGAGAAAGAAATAATCACAATATAATTTTCAAAATGCTGCATTTGTAGTGCAATGTTTCCCATGCAGATGTTTTTTTTAGCAGGATGTAAGAACTCTGCCACAGCTTGTGTAGCATTTATTTTTGTTTCTTTTTTTTTTTTTTTCCTGGACTAGTTTGACACTTTAATAATACATTGTATTAATGATAAGATAAATTTCAGCTGCAGAGTAGGGTATTTCCTCCTTCTAACTCCAAAAGTACATAATAATCCAGCATCACAAAGTGTGTGGGGCTCCCCCTGTATTTTAGGGGATGGAGGAAATGGGAAAAGAATATCATCAGTTCTTGCAATGGGTGCAGCATATCCACAAATCCAGCTTGTTAAGGATTTTTCTAGATTTGTAGTTGAATGTTGAAAGCAAATGCTTTTTTCTCCCCTTCTAGTAGTATCTCCTGAACCATTTGTAAAATGTCAGTCTGTTATGTAAAATCTGCAGTATTCTAATGATGCTTTCAGGCTTACTGTGACCTTTTGAAATCATCACAACCCCCACCCCCTAAAGACCCCAGTTTTCCTTACTTATTTGCACACAGGAATAGGGAAATAGGAATCCAATTTATTGTTATCCAGGTGGTATTTCCTGTTACTTAGCTTTATAGTTTTCTGTATAGTAATTAGTATGCAGAAAGCTGAAGAAATGCCTGTAGTTCCAAAATGAACTCTCTGTAGCTCTCTCCCTCCCACTTGCACTCTCCTTTTAGTACCGCCCCTTCCATGCACCCTTTAGCCAGCAGCAAGACAGCTGTGTTTGATCATAAACCACTTAAACTCCAGGCTCACTGGCAGAGGAAACTTTAGCGTGAAGTGCAGCATTGGTTTCTCTCGGGGAGGGGAGCTTTCTTCTCTTTTCCTTTCTCCCTCCGCGAACACTGAAGACTGTAGCAGCGCTCCCTTTTTTTTTAATTTCTCTGTGGACTTGTGAGAAGCTCATCACATTTTTCTGAGTATGCTTAACGGCATTGGGAGATGCCCTACAACAGAGTTGTGGAAAAGAGCAGAATAAAACAGACAGCAGAGATGAAGCACGCCTTGCAGATGGACTAAGACAGCCCTGAGGCCCTGGTAAGCAGTTTCTTCCCTGCGTTCTCTGAGTACTTCACAGTATTAACAAGTCTCTCACAGCAATGGATTGTCTGTGAAGTCAAAGCCAGTTTGGCTCTTTTAGAAGATCTTGCATCATTAACTTAAACTCTCAATGTGGAGCAAAAATGGCTGTCTAGAGCAAAATGTGTCAGACAGAAAAATTTTGGAGGAGAAAGTATTGAACCAGTTGAACAAAGCTTTGAAGCATTGAAATCTGCAGAAATCGTCAAGCCTTAAGAAGTCTAATCATGAATTCTGGAGTTGCTATGAAATATGGAAATGACTCCCCTGCAGAGCTGAGTGAGGTAAGCAGTTTCAGTGCCCTTCTTTACGCTTTAAAAAGAAATGCTCCCCTTTTGGGCTTTCAGTCTGTGAGCAATGCAATTAAAAATTAATAGAATGTGTATCTTGCTATAACGTGCTGTGCCAGTCAGGAAATGACCTGAACTTTTTTGCTGCTTTGGTCTGAGTAAGTGGTGAAAGGCAAATGATTGCAACCATGTAGAGACATTTTTCCTGTTACCCTGCAGCAGTGATTGCCTTGCCTCTGAGAGCTGTGTTTATACCCAACATTCATCTTTGCAGTAGGTGAAATATGGAGATCTCAGCTGAGATTAAGCAGATAATTTAGGAGGGAAGTGGGGTGAGTGGAAAATGACAAATATTTTTTGGTAAGACAACAACATTGGCAGAAGTTGTGTTTACTTGTATTTAGCCAAGGTGCTACTGTTTCTTTAGGTTAGATGAATTAGATTACTTTCCTTCCTTGCCTAAAAGAAAACAAGTCATGGGAAACTTTCTGCTTTTCCACTGGAAACCATAGTAAGCTCTTATTTCTCGTAGTTGTGAGTATGTTTTTTGTGTGAAATGACTGTGTGTTTTTAATAAATTTGAAATTAAAGCCATATCAGATGTTATGCAAATGCTTAATAAATATTTTAAAAGTGGCATATTCTGTCAGTTATTGCAAGGATGTAATCCTTCTGGGCTTTACTCAGAACTGCTAATTTAGTTATGCTATAAATCCCAAGCTTTTGATTAAGGTCATCTTGTAGGAAATTGAATCTCCAGTCCGTCTTGTCCCAGTTTAAGTGAAATGCTTCTCTTTCCCTTTTAACCCTTTTCTTTGATACATCTTTTCCTGAGACATATCCTTTATATGTTTTGGGTTTTAGGAGTAATAGATAGGATGTGATTGGCAGAATAAGAGAGTTAACAATTTCTGGAGTTAATTGTATAGAGACAGGAGACACTGAGGTATAGAATAGAAAATAAATCTGTAGGCTAATGAGGGAGACAACAGTGTAGGGGGAAGCACAGTAAATATGTGAGAGCTAAGGAAGTGCAGTACCCTGCCATACAAGAGGACGGTAGGTTTGTGACTGGGAAGTTCTGGAGAAAGAAATTTCATATGTATATCTTCTTTAAGTAAAATGAGTTCAATTTCATTATTTCTGTGTTAGTTTTTCAAATTGTTGCTTAGAAATTCTGTATTTGTGATACAGCATAAATGGGGTTCATAAACTCAGCATAAAAACCTGGGTTACTTTTGGCTGGAGTTTGTGGCTATGATGGTATTGATGGCCTGGTGATCACTGATTTCTATCCCCTCAACATTTAATTTTCAAGACTTTGCTACATCACATAGATCATGGAGTGTCTCAAAGAACTGACACTGGAGTCAATATTTGGAGCAGGAAGTATTTACTGGTAGCATTGCTACCTTGAAATTACCTATTCATGTTTACTTCACACATTCATCAAGTAGGACTTTTGTTTTAAGAAATACCTTTTTGCCTTTTTCTTCCAATGTTTTAACACAGGAAATATTGAAAAAAGTGTGACTGTGCTTTTGTTGTGCTGTTTGTTTCTTTCCCCAACAAGCTTACTTTAATACTTGGTTTACATTTGTACTCTAATGCTACAGGTGAGTTAGAAATAGGCTCCTTTCTGATTGCAGACATACCAGGGAAGATCTTACACTCTGAACTTCCCCCAAGTGCATAGCATCATTCTTTTGCTGCTCATCTTCATCTTTTTGCAGTTTGAGCTGCTTGTGTTAGCAAGCCTTAGCCTGAGCCACCCAAAAAAGGCTGGGTCAACTTCGGCATTGGTCTTGGATAAAACAGTGTTTTCAGTGAAACATGGAGGCTTTACACAAGTGTCATATTCCACCTCTCAAAGGGAAGAAGATGCATGAGTACTCTGAGATGCAGTTGGTTGCTCACCCCAATCATTACTTTCACAACCAACTCTCTGTAATTTTTACACCTGGTTTTTATGCTCCTTTTGCTATTGCTGACTGGTATACTGTGGTGCTTGCTGAAAGTGAAGGTAGAAATGCCTGGGTAAAGGCTGTAACTGTGGTTGATATATCTGTGCTTCTCACCTTTTCAGCATGCTCTTCTCCTTTTTCTTCTTTTCTGGCTGTATCTTCTGTATGCCATGTTTATTTTTGATTAATGGAAGACAGTAGCATTTTGTTAATTTAAATGATGGAAAAAGTGGGGAATTGGCTACAATAGGAATTTGATAAAATAAGTGCTGTCTTAATGTGTTTTCACTCGCACATCTCTCTCTATGGTCAGCTCAAAGTTTCACATTACAGTGGGCTTCTACCACTGTACATATCTGAATGGCAATTACATTAACAGACCAAGGAACACTATGGTTCACATTTTTCGCTGTGGGGTTTGGTGTAGGTGCCTTGATCTCTTTATCTCAATGTGTGGAGCTCTAGGCATGAAACTACTGTTATTAAAATAAACAGGAAAGCTACAAAGCCCTGAAGATATAGTAAATTCATTCTTGACAGGATGCATTAGAAAAAATGGAAAATGAAATTACTGGAACTCATTCCATTTGTATTGAAACTTTCAACTTGAGATTTACATCTCTCTTTGGGAAATGAGCAAGAGTTAAGGCATATCTTTCTTTCCAAGACGCAGTGTGATTGTAGAAACTTGTATGTGGTTGATGACTGCTGTTCCTAAATTCTTGTCTGAGTAAACAGAGATCTTGATAGTCTTTATTTACTGCCCCGCCCCCGTCCAAAGGTCATGGAGAAAGCAGGGAAAAAAATCTGATTTCTGTTGTTTCACTCAGACCTCCACAAAACTCATGCTGTGTGGATCCATAACTCCAGAATTTGAAGTGTTGCTTATTGATACATGTGCCCAGTACATGTTACCCTATTTCTTCTGCTCTTCTTTCCCTTCAGGCTTCTCTTTCTTCTGTCCCAAAAAAGAAAGATTAGTTAATCTGCTGTTTGCATAGTAGATTCAGTGTGTTACAACTCCATAGAGAAGTAGAAGAAACATTGTTTTTACATAGCAAGGTGGGTGTTAGGTTTGGTGGTTTGTTTGGGGTTTTTTATATATAAGATGCATTAAGACAGGCAAATCTGTAAAATCTAGAATTTGCAGATGACTGTTGCAGTAGTCCATGAGGATGTACAACAGCCTTTGGTAAATAGGTAACAGTGGCCAAAAAAGCCCAGTTCTACTATTATGGAATGGGCCTTCACCTGTCACTATTTTGGCTTAACATCATTCACAAAGCCTACATTTAAAGCTTGACTGAGGATGCAATTTCTATGCATAACGTAATACCCAAATTAGGAAAGTGCTCTTTAGATCCCTTCAATGTTTTACACATAGAATTCTGAAAACCTTTAATGTAATTCTAAGGCATATTTTTAAAGCTAACTGCATGAATGTTACTGAAAACGTGCAGTTTCAGAGCCCAGAACTGTGGACTGGGACTGTTTTGTAGATCCTTAAAAATGAAACTTTACATCAAAATATATATGCTTTACACATATTAATTTGGTTATTTGGCTGAAAGAGGCCTTCATCTAGAAGGAACTGGATTGTCTAATATGTATTTTCTTCCAAATTGAAAGACATTACCTGTCTTTAAACTCCAGCATTCTGAGGATGTATCCCTTACATACTAGCTTTGTTCTTATATGCTCCCCTTGCCATTCATAGTGGAGATGGGGTGCTGAAGTAGGGAGATCTGTTGTCTGACCTAGTATACCTGCTGGACTAAATGTGGCCAGCAGTTATACCTATGCCTAGTTCTGGAATAGTTAAAATTAGTAGTGGGGAACGTGAAGGAAATGCAAGTTCTCAGCCTAATGATATTTTTCTCAATTATATACTTAAGGACTAAATTGTATCCTTGGCTTAAAAGCCAAGTTATATCCTTGGATATAATTTTCATTAAAGTGAGCCTTGTGAATTTGCTGGTAGTAAGACTGTGCCTAAGAGATTTTGTAATGGTATTATGGTATTGCAATACATTCAGCATTTTAGGTGCAGCTGATTTATATAATGTTATTGTTCATTGTCTTCTTTTAGCACTTGCTGCATGAGTTGATGGTGTATAACTTCTAGAAAGGTTGTATTATTTTCTGCACAGCAAAATTAAAAGACGGCATGCTGCTTTAGGTGAATACTTTATACCTTCTGCTTCTTTCTGTTTGGAGGTCAAGTGTTTAGGGTACTGATGTCCTGGCTCACAGCATTAGGGACATTTGCATATTCTTTAGCCCTTTACATTGACTGGAATAAACAGAGGGACTATTTGTTGTGGAGAAATTAGTAACTTATTTGTTTGGTTTTTTTAACGATAGGATGTTTAAAATTTTGGGGAGGGGAAGGAAAGATAGGCTTCAAAGTTTATATTTGTGTAGGAAGCAGAATAGTGAGTTCATAAGAAGGATTTCAACAAAATCTTCCATAAAAATTATTTTAGGTATCTGATAATACCAGATGTGAAGAAGAGAGAACCAAGTTTTAAAGGTGTAAATTGTGACTTTTTAGTAGTTTTACAGCAGGACAACATTGCACTTTCTTTTAAGATTTTGTGTTGTTTTAAGATTTGTGTTCCACTACTGCTCTACTTAGAAAATACATTCTGATGAAAAATATTGTAGAAGAATTATAAAATAAAAGAGGCTGCATGGCTGAGTCCAGTGAGTAAGTTTGAGGGAGCTGTGAAGAAAGGTAGGTTAGCAGAAGAGCAGGGTATCAGGCAAAGGCTTACTGGCAGAGGAAGAATTCAGCACTGGCCATCCCCACCCTAAGGTACTTTCCTGTGTGTGTCTCTGCTCTTTTAGAACAAGCACCAGCTTGTGCTGTCGCTGTATGTAAGTGTGAGGAAAGAGCACTGATGGAATGGGAAAGAGGTTTTTTGTTATGTTCAAGGCTGGGATTAAATCTCAAACATTTGCTTTATCATCCTGGGTTTTGTAGTCTTTTCACTAAGAAAACGAGTGAGTAAATGTCACCTTAATATTGCAACTGCTTCTTGAATGGTGTCTGGCCATGGAACAAATGTGCCACTATATTTCTAATACCTCTTGTGAGAAGATAAACACTACACTCTACTGCAATTCCATCTCTGATACGGGGCATAGCCTCGGCTGTCAGCATCAAAGGTGTATGCAAGTTGTAGTGTAGAAGGCTGTACTGCATTTTATCAACAGAGACGGTATTATTTCCCCAGTCAGGAGATGTTTTGGGAAGCGTGATAAATCCTCATTTATAATCCTTCAAAATACTGCAGCCTTGGAATAGAGAAGAGTGGAATGTGGTTATCAAACACCAAATGTGGCATATTTTAAAATTGCTTTAGCCTTGAAAAGGTTGCATATCTGATTTCTTTGGTAAAACCAGACAAACTAAAAAAGTGGAGAGTGTTTGTGAACTGCTAAAGTCTTAAAGAAGTGAGCACAGCAATCTAGTATGCTTAAATCAAAGTATCTCAAGGAGAAACTTTCTTAGAAGTGGAGTCTAGTGGAGAGCTGAATAAAGCTTCCATCTGGAGGTAGCAATAACACTGTGGCCTTACAAGAGTTCTCAGCTTTCTTGCATCAGATATGCTGTGGCAAAGTGTGAACTTTCTCTTCTTTCCTGGTTCAAATGGGCTTTATGAAGTACTAGTCACTCTTTCAAACCTGACATTTTCCCAAGCAGTCATGAGTCATTAGATGTGAAATATAATTAAAGAATTTAGAGAGTCAGTGTGTCTCAGTTACACTGATGCATCTATACTAACTTGAAGAAAATATTTCAGTGGAAAACTTCAATGGAAATGCTCCTGGATAGTCACCATCAAGTCTGAATGCAACTTTTAGATTAGATACACTTCTGCTCCATTTCCTAGATCTGCTATGGATTATTTATATTTTTGAAAAATACCACATATTTTTATAGTTTATGTTGAAATAATGTTAAATTATGTATGTGAAAGCATATTTTGAAAGGGGAAGGTCATCTTTTCTGGATTCTATTGGACATCTGCCATTTTTAATAGGCAGATTTGCTGGTACTTCATTAGTTATCAGTGAGCTCTACTGCTGATTTAAGAATATGGGATAGAACATGGACTTGAATCCATGGTCAGGCTGAGGGTGTTCTGGCATGATCAGTGCATGTAATTTACAGTGTGCGTGGTATTCCCAGTGTAAAGAACATAGTGACTTCAAATAAAATTTTTTTTTCTGGATTTGTGTGAGCTGCTTATCAGGCACAGAGTGTGTTCCAGGCTTGGATATTATTAAATTGAAGCACTATAAAAAGATTAGTCAAAATGCCCAGACACTGTCAGCACTGATAATGCTCTTCTGCTGCCTGCTAATGTAAAAAAGACAAAGATTATGTAACTTAACTGCCTGATATTTTAATATTCCTTGCTCCTAAAAAATCAGGTTTAAAAAATGCCTTATGGGATGAAAATCAGTTAGGACAAATGTGTGCTGTGAAAATACCATTAACAATGTATTGGACTGCTTAATTGCTCTTAGAGACTTGGTGGTTTTATTCATAGATAAAAAAACTTATGTTGGAAAAGTAAAATGTGTTTTTGTCTTTGATCAGCCTTGGGCATACCAGAACGTCTGTGGAAACAATTACAAGATTCTTCTTTCAGAAGTTTATTTTTGTGTGTTTCTCTACAATCTAGGGGTTTGTAGTCTGTAAAGGAAACATAAACAAAAGCTTCTGAAAGAAGAATCCATAGATTGTAGGGTTAATGTTTGCAAAGGCAGAAGTTTCTATGTTGCATGTATGTGTGAAGAGAGGACACAAATTGGGTTGGACACCTGTGGTGGGGTGTCATTACAATTTTTGTTCTGAGCTCTGAGTACTTTGATGTATGATTGAAAAGGAAATGTGTTCGTGTCACTTCTGGGTATTTTCCTTATTTTTAAGTTTTATTGTCATTATGACGTTGTATGGTACCTCTTGTTGCAGGTTTTACTTGTGATGGGAATTTCTGCTTCCTAAATAGCATGGAAAAGCTTAAATGAAGCTTTCTGTTACATGTAGTAATAATATACCAACTTATGTACTCTCAAGGGGTATGTGATGATCTCTGATTTCAAAGATTCTCTGTGATAGAAGGATGGAGGTTTGGTGTGGGGATCTGATGCTGATAAAGATAGCATTTTGACACTGGTGGCAGTCTTCATTACTCAGTTCAAAGTCAGGATTTCCCATATAAATGAACTGTTTATAGGAATGATGTATGTTTTCTGAAGATGTGGATTTTTACTATCTCTAATGAAAAAAATATTCATTAAGGCTCTGCAAATTTGCTTACATATTCCCACTGTGTTGTAATTATACATGAAAATTTGTCACTGGAATTAAAATATTGACAGAAATCTTTTTAGCACTGCCAAATCTAAAAATATACTAAAAGAAGTGTTTCTTTTCAGTATGCTTAGATTTACCCCACCTACGTATAAAAAGAATGCTTCATTTTAGTACCTGGTTGTTTGCAGTATTATTGGTTGCATGCTGAATTTTGCAAATTACAACCAATAACCTATGGAGAACTTTGGAAATAGTGCAGAAGCTGGATTTTATTGCAGATTATGAGGATATCACTAGAATGTAATACATCACAAAGCAGAAATTGGCATCAGGATTATGGCCATCTGCTGATAACAGAAATGCAATCCTGTTTTAAAAATAGGCCACTTATACATTTTAAAATGTGAGGCTATTTCAGTGCATCCTAGTTTTGTAACAGCACCTCTAATTTCTGATCTGCCAGAACAACTTCTTGAAATGTTTCCAAAAAAGTAAATTGCTTGGTCGCAGTAATAGAATTATAATTGTCAACACAGAACTGTGATTCATGGTTGTAATGACAGAGAAATATAAGATGGTTAGTGTGCTATGTGGTAAGTCAAAAACTATTTCACTGGTGACTCTGTGTCCTTCTGAACTGTCTTTAAAGAGGTTTGGCTGAAGCTGGTGTAAAACAACATGAGTGTCTATCTTGAGAAGTCTATCCTTTTCAGACTTTAAACCCAAATGTACCATTTGCTTGAAAAGACATTATGTTATCTGACCTTCATCTATAATAGGCTGTGATAATCCTAGCCCAAAACTGTGCTGTTTTGCTTCCTATCCTTCAGGGGGCTGAATGCATCTAGTTTGATCATCTTTTGAACTTTTTATTCTATCTAAATTCCATAGCTTGCTTACCCTTAAGGTATTAGGTAGGAGAATCTGGTTTCCTGTTAACTGTAGTTGGGACTCACAGTGCCATTCCACAAGGAGCAAATCAGCTGTAAAATCCTTCCTTTGCCCAGACTTGTGTGCTTGAGATGAGTTTTGTAGCCACGTGCAGAAACCAAGGTGATTATTGTCATTTGCAGGAAAGACCGGGTACCCACTTTAGAATAGTGTACTAAGTATTGTCCTTTGCTGTTCTACATGCTTTACCTTTTTTTTTCTTTTTTACATTAGATATTAAACATTTTTGTTTTACATTACATCTGCATGAAGTCAGTTCATTTTTCCACCCAAAAATCTCTTTTTTCCTTTTTTTTAATGCACAACACAGTACAGTATAATTTTTTCAAGTTACTGATGCTGATGTTGTCTAATTTACTGAATGAGGTGGTTCTTTTTATTTAAACTGATTTACAGATGTCCGTGGTTCTTTTTGTTTAAACTCATGGTAGTCTATGTGTTCATCAGCTGTTTCTTTCCTTTTGTATGTTGTAATCTTATTCCTGTAGGAACAGATGACTCCCATATCCCTCCTACAAGTTAGTGTTCTGCCAGGTATAATTCACCTCATGGAAGTTCTGGCCCATGCTAAAACAAGTATGCAATTTCTTTCAATGAAATATGTAACTAAATTAAATCTTCGAGGGAAAAATTTCTCTCTGCCTGAAGCATGTAGGTGGCTGCTATACGTAAAGGACAAAAATTGCTAACAGTATTTCCTGTTAGGGTTTTCTTATGTCCTGTGAGATGCTGGATTAAAGAATGGATTGAATCTCTTTAACTCTCCTCTTCCACTGATGTGTATCTTTTTTATGAGGTGAAGTAGAAAAAAGTGTATTGATTCATAAGAGTCAAGTCATGGTGGTATGGAGATCTATATTAATTTAGTTACTTTGTGAGAGAGACCTGCAAAACACAAAACTTTTTTTCATTCTTTTTACAACTTACAGGTTTTGTCTCACACCCTGCAGGGCTGAATACCTATAAATACCCATAATTGTCTTACTTTGTGAAATTCCATGGGGCTCAATTTCAATACCTACCACTTCTGCAATGGAAATAAATGTGCTAATTGCTTTTCATGAAGGTAGGTTTTCTCCTTTCCTGTGAGAATTTCTTTACCTTCCTGTATTTCTGTACTATGTGTTAAGCTGAATTGCTTTTTATAGCTCATTTAAGCAGTTTTAAATGTAATAATTGATGCCAATGAGGTATAGGTAAGTGTCACGTTTCATTCAGAATGTTCCATAGTCATATTCTTCAGTAATGAGATTTTAGTTCCCATTACAGAATCACAGAATGATGGAGGCTGGCAGGAATCTCTGGTTGTCATCTGGTCTAAGCCGTTGCTCAAGTGGGGTCACCTAGAGCTAGATGCTCAAGACTGTAAAAAGCCCAGATAGCTTTTGAATATCTCTAAGGATGGAGACTCCACCACCTCCCTGAGTAATCTGTGCCAGTGATTGGACACCCTCAGAGGGGAAGTGTTTCCTGATGTTCGGGAGGAACCTCCTGTTTTTCAGTGTGTGCCCATTGCCCCTAGTCCTGTCACTGGGCACCACTGTAAAGAGCCTGGCTCTGTTCTGTTTGCACCCTCCCTTCAGGCATTTATGCTCACCGATGAGATCCCCCTGAGCCTTCTCTTCTCCCAAGGGAACAGTTCCAGCTTTCTCAGCCTTTCTTCATAGGAGGGGTGCTCGAGGCCATTCATCATCTTGGTGTCCCTTTGCCAGACACTCTCTCTCCAGTATGTCCATGTCTGTTTTGTACTGGGGAGCCAAGAACTTGACCCAACACTCCACTTGTGGCATCATCAGTTCTGAGAAGAACAGAAGGATCACCTCTCTTGATCTGCTGTCAATACTTTGCCTAATCCAGCCCAGAATACCATTCACCTTCCTTGCAGCAAGAGCATGGTGCTGACATGTTCAATTTGGTGTCCGCCAGCTTTCTTAGGCTTCTTTGCCTTCAGAACCTTATCTCATGGGACTTTCCAAGGGGATATTTGAGTCAAGTCTACAGTTGTGATCATAGTTTTTTAACCTCCTTTCTCCTCTCTGGATCGCAAACTTCATCATCTTGTTGATGTGAGAGCGATCAAATAATACTTCTGTAAGTGCATGAACTGTTGTGCCTTTGGAGATGATTAGGAGTATGGTACATATTGGAACCAAAAAGAAAAAAAAAATTACAAAGCCCACCAGGGATTCATTCTTTGTGAATAAACAAAATATTTGCTTGCAGAACATTTATTGAATTAATTCTGTCAGAAACTTCCCTGTCTTGGAGTAGAAAGGGAGAGTAGTATCCTACCATGATTAATGTTTTACAAGGAATTAATATACTTCAGAAGTTGTTACTTTATTTAAATGTTTAATTTAATTCTGCTGAATGGTATTATTAGAATTTATTAGCTTTTTCATGGTTCTGCTAAAAAAAAAAAAAAAAGGCAAAATACTACAAAGCATGACTTCTACCAATTAACAAAAAAAGGAAAAAGTCATTCCACTGTTCCTCTTTGTGCCCTTTCTGCTAGATTTTAGAGTAAGTTAGAGTGGCTTTTCATGGAAGAATTTTTCCTTCCAAGAGAACAAAGGAAGAATTTTGCAGTTTTAGTTCTTGCCAGATGTTGACATTATGTATGTTCTGTCTCATATAATGCTGCCTTCATAAGGATCTGAAAAAGCAGTACTACAGAAATAAATCACAGTAGGAAAGTTTAAATTTAGTTTAGGGGTTTTTTGAAATAGAGTAATGTGGGAGTTGCTAGTGATAATGAGTTTGCTGTTTATCCAGAATCCAGCTCAGTTTGTTCACTTAAATCATCTTTGAAGCTAAACTTAGATTTCAGAGACACATTTGTAGTAAATTCAATCTAAGAAGAATGTGAATAATTCCTGGTGTGGGTATAAGTGTTCTGGTTGTTTAGTACTACATTATATCAAGTTCCCTGAGGATGACAAACCCATCTGGCCTATCTACATGTCACTGTCAGTGACTAACAGGACACAGTTTCTGGGAAGCAGGAAATTCTGTGATTAAGATCCATAGTGATTAAGATCCATACATACTCTTGTTCATTCACAGTTTATAAGCACAGTTCCCAGTGGATTAAAAAAAAAAAAGTAAAATCATCCTCTCCTTTGCCATGAAAAGGATTGTCTCTTAATGCCCCTGTTCTATCACAGTTGCATGAACACTCTGTTCGGTGCTTGGTACAATCAGGGTGGAAGTACTTTACAGTGTGGGAAAAGTTGAGAACAGGAATTACCATCCATTGGGACAGGGGGGAGTGAGAAATTGGAAGACGTCTAGCGGAAATAAACCTCAGACTTATGATAAGAACTTAAGCGAGTTTCTCATTTGTGAACATTTGACATTGTTGCTGATTCTTGATTTCAGAGGAGTGTCATTCTGACAGCTGAATAAGTGTTCTTTTTTTGAATCTGGAGAAGATTTTACTGAGAAATTAAAATGATGAATTTATGTGGTCTTTTGGAGTCAATGAAGTAATTCACGGTCCAGCTACAGTTCAGTTTTTCAGTATTTTCTGCGTTATTTTTTCCTATCTAACTGTGCTGTGTCTAAAGCTGCACTGTTTATTTGTCTGAATGGGAATTGTGAACAGTTGGTAGCCTTAAATTATCTATCTAACTTATCCTGGAATGGTTAAAGGACCATGCTGACAAGATTTACTGAGTATTATTAATTTAGATGAAGTGTAATACCCTGTCTTTTGTACAGAAAACATAAATAGAACAATTGACAAGTAAGCTTTGTGTTGAATTTGAAATGCCGTTAATATACAGTACTATTGCCATGACACTGGTCCTTTGTACTTTATAGCGCATTTCATTTAAGGAGCTGAAATAAGCTGTGCACCATTATTGATGCAATTCTGTCACTGTAGTATATAAGAACCTACATTTCAATTTATTAATTACATTATATTACCATGCTTTATCAGAAATCTTGTTAGTCAAACTGATAACTCAATTGCAGTTTCCTGGCTTGGTCTTGCAGAGAGGAATGTGTCTTGTTGGGGCATGGTTATGTAATTATACTTTTAAAACTTTTTCTAGGAAAAAAAAAAGGGGTTGTTGAGGATTTTAATTGTAGGCTGAGTTTAGACAGTTTTACTTCTTAAGAATGACAGTGTTGTAGCTTTATTGCATATTTGATGGCATTGCTTGAAGAGACAATGTGATTTAGTAACTTTGAGAAAATAGATTTTTAAAAAAGGTGACCTTAACATAGACGATTTTTAGACCATGGGGTCTCCTATTTATATATTTAAAGATAAATGGTTAGCAAAACTGCTGACAGTCCTTTTTCTCATGATCATAATAGTTGTATTTAGAGCCTCAAGACTCAATCAGCAGATGTTTATTGAGTTTTAGAGTTTGCCTCTGGGTAGGCTTTTCTGTTTCTTTGTTTTCTGTGCCCACAGCTCATTCTCTTCTGTTCTTCTTAGAGCTTTACTAAATGCAATGTGTGTCTGTCCTCAGCTTTCATTAGCCCTTTCTTTCTGCCCTCTTGCAGTTGCTAATTTATTGTTGCTGCCCTTCATCCCTTTGCTTTTCACATGTGCCAATCTAGCTCTTTTCTGTCTTTTTATTTATGTTGCACTCTAAGATTGTGCACAGTCCTCGGGAGTTCTCACTGGTAGCCTTCAGTAAAGGAGGGAATTCCACCTCTTACAGGGCTGACTTGTATGAGGGCTGCAAGTGCTTGGAGAAAGGGGTTGATTCTGTTGGCACCGAATTAATTCTGCCCCATGATTAATTAGTGTGATGTTGTAGCAAATGAACAGTCACAGTTAAACCAGTGTAATAACTAGGGCTGGCACAGACAAGGGGAGGGTGATCCCGGGTCCAGCCATAACGCAGTGCTGTGCTTTGACACAAAACCACTCGTGTTGTGTACCCATAGATCGAGCTCATGAGGATTCCACAGTACTTAAAAACCTAACAATAGAAGTAAGATTTATAGGGAACTTACAGTTAAGTTTTTGCCTTGGGGGTTGTGCTATATTGCTGTGGAATACTCTGTAAAATCAAGCTTCCTTGGCAGAATTTGACGTTGTGAGGAGAGGTTTTCCTGGAGAACTCTCAAGTGCTGATGGCCAAGTTGAGTTTTGCTGAAATTCCAGTGTGTCATATTACTATTTTGCAAGTAGCTGTTTCTTTAGATTTTAGGTTGGATTATTCCTGGCCATAAGCAACAATAGATTGTATGAGGGTACCTTTACCTTTTCTCTGTGAGCCCTCTGTGAGCAATCTCCTTAAATACCCTCCTCTTCAGTAACTTTTTTTTTGCTGTGGCATTTGAAAGCTGTCTGAATGTAGTTAGTTCTGGTTGTTCTAAGATATAGTAATAGCAATTTGCAAATGTCATATGTCCAGGAGTTTCGTCGCCCCAGTGCCACTATGTTTCTTCTTCTTGCCTACAGCCAGGGTCTTATGGCAGCTTAAAAGAGAAAACAGAATATTTGAACAGAGAAGAAAACATAACTGAATATTTTGACACTCCTTTTTTCTTAAAAGAGAATAAATGCCTTTGAAGCTTGACTTAGTTCTGCTCAGTCTAGTGGTCTACTAACCTCTCTTTGGCATTTTAACAGAAATTGAGTGAAAAAAATTGATCTAGATAAACTGAGATCATTGTGACCAGAGTTAAGGTGTGGACATTTTAGGGTTGCTACACTCATTAGTGGTACTAACCCAAGTGTTTTGCTTCCAGTGCTGCTGCATTTCATGCATTAAATTTTCTGTGCAGAGACATAAGAACCTTACAACACCCTAATTTGCAAATCTAATAAGTGGTAAACAATTTATGGTTATGATAATTGGTTATGATTATGGAGTCATTGCAATATAATAATGTAATTGTTCAATATAAATTAAAATCTTCATTTACGGATTTGTTTTTAAGCCTTACAAAAACATTGCTTTTCATTTGGCTGGAATAAAATGAACACTGAAGTAAAACGGTATTGCAAAGGACAGCGAGTACAGTTCTTTTGTAGGTCATGTTCCAAGAAATACTTTTTTGCAAGCCTGACAGTATGTTCAAATTTTAATTGAAACATATCAATATAAAACTCAGTGAACATAAAAATAATACCATAATTTTTGTTCAC
>JAYRBT010000093.1:12142498-12157842 GCA_036023395.1 Myiotriccus ornatus
TGGAAAATTTTTTCCTAATATCTAATCTAAATTTTCTCTACTGCACCTTGAGGCTGCTTCCTCTTATTCTGTTGCTTGTTCTTTGGGAGCAGAGGCCAACCCCCACCTGGCTCCAGCCTCCTGTCAGGTAGTTGTAGAAACCAAGAAGGTCCCTCTTGAGCCTTCTTTTCCCCAGACTAAACACCCCCAGCTCCCTCAGCTGTTCCTCATCAGACTTGTGCTCCAGACCCCTTGAACCCAGCTCTATTGCCTTTCTCTGGACACAGTCCAGCAACTCAATGTCTTTCTGGTCTTGAGGGGCCCAATATTGAACACAGCATTCAGGCTGTAGCCTCATCCATGCCCAGCACAGGGGGCCAGTCACTGCCCTGATCCTGCTGGCCACACTATTGCTGATCCAAGCCGGGTTGCCATTGACCTTCTTGGCCACCTGTGCACACACTATCTCGTGTTCAGCTGCTGTTGACCAGCACCCCCAGATCCTTTTCTGCTGGGCAGCCTTCCAGCTACACTTCCCCCAGTTTGTAGCTCTGCAGGGGGTTGTTGTGACTGAAGTGTAGGACTCAACCCTCAGCCTTGTTGAACCTGATACTGTTGGGCTCAGTGCATCAATGCAGCCTGTCCAGATCCCTCTGCAGAGCCGTCCCGCCCTCCAGCAGATCAACACTCCCATCCAGCTTGGTGTCTGCAAACAGACTGAGAACGCCCTTGGTCCTCTCATCTGAATCATCAGTCAGGATATATATAAAACAGGACTGGCCAACACTGAGCCCTGGGGAACCCCACTAGCAACTGGTTGCCAGCTGAATGTAACTCCATTCCCCACCACTCTCTGGGTCTGACCATCCAGCCAATTTTCTGCCCAGCAAAGTGCACCCATCTAAGCCATGAGCAGCCACTTTCTCCAAGAGAATACTGTGGGAAACAGTGTCAAAGGCTTTACTGAAATCCAGGTAGATAATAGCCACAGCCTTCTCCTCATTCACTAAGAGGGTCGCCTTGCCAAAGAGGGAGATCAGGATAGTCAAGCAGGACCTGCCTTTCATAAACCCATGCTTGTTTATTTTCATAGATGCAAATCCCATGTTTCTAAAGTAAGCATATTTATTTATTTTTGCTCTGTGGCCCAAGCTCTGATCTAAGATATTGGATCTTTCATTATTCTGAAAGTTACCAACATGTGTGCAAAAGCAAGAGTGCAATTCTAATCTTTATTCTAATTACTACTGCTTAAAAAAAATACTGTCAAAATTGGAAAATCCTAACACTGAAACTTTAGAAATTGTCATTCTGAGGAAAGCGTTCTGGACTAAGATAATATAAATAACTACTGCTGCCCCTTGGGAAATCACCTGTGTTTGAGGAAATATAACTTCATATGTTTCTTGTTTATTTTTGTATCATTGTTCAAGTGCAAACTCCTGCATTGATAAAGGAATATGATGTTATTGATATACTGATTTTGCTGTTGTTGGGGTTTTTTTCTTTGTTTTTTGCTTCTCACTGCTCAGGGTGCACACAAACATACATTGTCTTAACTCATGGTAATCACATGCAATGATTTCAGGAGAATTTTTATTTCTTGATAATTCATTTGACAATTTTTATTTCTTCTGATATTAATATAGCCACTAACAGTGATGATAGTCAGCAGGAAGAAGAGGAAATACTGAAAGAAACTTTTATTTTCCTAGCTCTTGTGATTTTGCTGCTGTTGCAATTCAGATTGCTGGTGTAATTCAGATACAGGGCAAGAGCAGTAAGATTTCCATTAAATTTAACAATCTAAGAATTTTTCAGGTTTTTCTTTGTTCCTCCTTAGGACAGATATGGCACATGCCACTTTTTTTCCTGCTTGTCTCTACATTTTTTCTTAAGCTTTCCTGAATCAGTATACTTCATGAGAAAGGGGAGAGGTCATTGAGAGAAATGGCTTTCTCAAATTACGTACTGCTCATATGTGGCTGAGTTTGTATGTATATTATAGTTGTTGCTTTGCCTCAATGACAGGTCTCAATACTGACTGTTTTATTCAGCTTCTTATCTCCTGTTTTGATATCATAGTCTTTAGTAAAATAACCCTAATGCTGTCGTATTTATAGACCTTAAATCTCAGTTTATGTGCCTTTCCAGTAAACCAGAGACCTAAAGCCATTTCACTCTGGCAAGTATTCTGTTCTTTCCTCTCCTCTCTTGCGGAGGAAGCTGGCTCTTTCTGTAAGAAAAAAATCTTACCAAAAATAATTTTTAATAATTTTGCAAATAGTACACTGTGAGACCTGTAAATAAATGTTGGAGGTTGTTTAATAAAATCTATTTATGCAAATGCAACTACCAAAAAGGGTTTCCTGTCTTAGTTCAGCTGCTCACAATGATAAAACACATTGTGTTTTGTAGAAGAGAATGTTTCTACTGAACAGCTGCAAAGTCAGGGACAAATACTCTTTGAGAATGAGGTGAAGATGGAGCATTGGCCACCACGGGTAGTGGGACAGGTCTGTAGGATGGAGAGAAGCCGCACTACGAAGGGAGTTTCTGGGGAATCCTTTTACTGACATGGTTTCCCTGTGACCTGTGTAATTGCCTGTTGCAGTCTTTAAGGCTGTAGCAAATAACTGGACTAAGGATTCAACAGTGCCTCTGTATGGAAGCTGGATTACAGATAATGGGGAATATTAGATTTCTGGCCTAGTATTCAGGCCACATTCAGGTTTGGAGTTGCCGTGCTCTCAACCACAGCTCCCATAAGGGCTTATAGGTTCTTGGGAATCCAGCCTGAGGTGAGGCTGAAAGTGGCTTCTGCTCATCCTATACTTTCAAATAAAATAGAGAACTCAGCAAATAGCTGATTGAGCTAATTGGTAGTGATAATGAATGGCTAATCAAAGAAGGAACAAAAGATACCATACTCTTTGTATGATACCTTCTCCATTAAAATAATGCCATTTTCAGGCACAGTGCTACAATTCAGCAAGCAGCTGTGGAGGGTAAACTGGAGCAAATTGAAGATACCTCTTTTTGCTCTACTAAGAGTAAACATGGTTATGTTGAGGTACGTAGATATTTATCCTATCACATAGCTATCATATAGCTTCTGTTTTAGCACCGAACATGCTTTGCTCTTGGCTTCTGTCAATTACTGATCTTATTTTCAACCATCAATTCTTAGATGTAAAGTAACCTGCTATGTAGAGGAAATTGAGTGCAGGTTCCTATGTTATTCCTAATGGAACGGGCTGGAAGATAAGACTGTCTTTTAGCTTCAGATGTGGTATGTACTTATGTGCGTATGCATCATCAAAGCTTTTTTCATGTCTGCTTTCCCCGTCTGAAATAGGAAGTCATAAAATGTAATGAGAAATTGAGAAATGTAGAAAGTATGAAAAAAATCTGTGATGGACTATATACAGCTTCCATGGAAATGTTGCATATTGGTATTAAATAACAAACTATGCTGTCAGAAATACCTAGCTTAGTTACAAATTACTGTAAAATGTATTTTCAGGACACTTGTCTGGAATAAGTGATGTGATAAACTTTTACAGATAATGGGAACTGTTTCTGGGAATAGTTCTCATAAAGGAACCTCTTGGGCCAAAGGGAACCGAAGACTGAAAAAACCAAAAACCCCAAACATTTAAGAAGATGGTTTTGTTTATGCATATAGGCTGGGTGTTTAGAAAGGTTTCTAAGAAACAAAGGTTTACTTAGAAGTAAATTAAAACCTTGTTATGGGTGAAGTATTGAAAGTAAGGCTCAAGTATAGTTTAAAGTAATTCTGAAAGTAAGAGGTGTTAGGAATCGATGTTAGTAGTAGTCCTGAGGGCCTCAGTTATATCCAAGCTACTGATACATATTTAAGTGGGGGGAAAGTGGCTAGGAGGTTTTGTTGTTGTTGTTATTTCCTTTGGAAGGGTTTTAAAAATCTTTTATTATAAGGATCTTTTTGCATAAAACTTCTTTCCTCCTCTCATATGGCCTATATTCCTTCCATAATTTCCACATGTCACATTTGACCCTCTTTGTGATAACTTTCTGTGAAATCACAGAATTTGCATTCTCTTGCACAAGTAATGAGTTGGTGCCTATAGGTAATAGTTTGGTGTAGTATGCACAGATGTTTTGTAGGATTTTCTTCATGACTTCCTGTAATGAGCCTTTTTCTTTATTGATTAAGTTTCAGTAAAACTTTTTATTTCATTCTAAGTCCCCATTTTAGCATCTCAGTGTAGCATTAGTTGGTTATTATGCCACACTGCCTTGGTTAATTACCTTGAAATGGCTTGCTTACCTCGTATTTTAGTTTGCCCACTAACAGAAATATGACTGTAAAAATGAGTAGTTAATGTCCCCGTGTTAGGCACTTTATAAGCTGTAAATGTTGTGCAGTTGGCTTTTGTTAATGAGCAATATGGAATGTGATATTCATATGGGAAGGGAATTGTCTGGTTTTGGGAATTTCAAGAGTAACAGAAAACAGAAAACTGCTCAAAAGAATGAGAAGTTTGCTCTCATAACTTTCTTAGACTTTGGTGGGCACTGTAATTTCTCCTGGTAGGGGACCTATTTTCCAGATTCTGTTTTCACATTTGATTGGAACATGCAGTGTCCAGACATTATTTTCAGAAAACAGTACATAAAATACATTTTGCAGAATAAACTAGTTTTGGTGAACTGTATTTAAGTACCATGTCAGGTTTGATGTGGTAAAGATGTTGCCAAAATAAGTAAATAATGCCAGCTTTTCTGAGACTTTATTTTTTTTCATGGACACATAGTGAACAACTGCATTTAAAAAAATCAGTGGATGACAGGGGTCAGATACATAATCCAACTATAATCCATGGGGCTTTTTAATTACACGAAAATATACTGGAGTCAAACCTCATTGATAAGGAAGTCTACCTGAGTGCCATTTGAAATTATCTGATTGTATGCTTTATTGCTATTGCAGTTTTAGCCATGTTAACTTTATATGAGACTGGGGACTAATTTTGAAACTGCTGTAGTTACCTTGAGTTTGCCAGATTAATTGAAGAATTAGATACAGTATTTGTTGGTATGAAGGAGAACATGGCAGCATGCTGAAGACTACAGCTTTTCACGCCTGGATGCCTTTTTAAATGTTGTCAATTTTACAGGGCATCGTAAGTTTTTTTGTGTGTGATTTATGTGGCAGAAGAAAGGAAAGTACAACTATAGCTTATTAAGCCACTTAAAATGAATGAGGAGTTTGCTTTTTAACATTTCAAATTTGAACAGGCTTTGCAAAACGTAGTGCTGATTAGAGAGTTGTTCAGCACAGAAGAGACCGGACACTAGTGCAAATAGTGTTGACATGCGGTGTAGTCAGAGATAGCTTAGGCATTTTAAGACATGCTGACTGGGTTAAATAATCTCAAAGCAAATTTAGACCAGAACATGTACTGGAACTTTCCTGATTACCTGATTAAACTCCACTTCTGAATCACAACCTCCCAAGCTGTTTCTTTTGGAGTTACCAACAACTTGGCAATGATAGACTGTACTACACTCTTTAAAGTTTCACAGATGTCAAGAAAATTTGCCTCCATTTGAGCAGGATTTCCTTCTGGAAATCAGACTAACAAGAAAGTAGCAAAAGTGGTTAAATGATGTTTCCTAACAGACTTAGCTGCACAGAAGGAATGTAACAAGTAAGAGGTCATATCCTGTAAACACTCTCATTTCTCACTTGCCAGTAGTTAACAAAATGTAACCAGATATGGCATGCAGCTTTAATAGTAGATTTCAAATGTGACTACATAAAAGTTGGTAGCATATTGCCTTCTTTGGATCATTTTGATATTGTCTGTTGCTTTATTCTGGACAGACATGTGCCAAGAGAAATGGATAAATAGATAAATGGAAAGAAAGATATTCACATTTATAATGTCTCATTCTTCTGGCAATTGGTGAAGTTGATCCTTCTGCTTCTGTTCTCACTTGAGTGCAGTTATTTAGTGTTAGTGGATCATTGCTGCTGTCATGGGATAGAAACTCTCTTACTGACACAGTGTTCATGTGCTGTTTAAACTTCTGCTGTGCTACACACATGAAGAAAATGTGACTTTTTCATTTTTTGGTAGTGATGATTTGTCTAGGTCTTATATGTTAACTAGAGATTTAGCTTTCAGTTAACCCACTTTGGGCTGAATTTTGACTGGAGTGTAAACAGCACTGATTCACAGAGCTGTTAATGGCTTACCTGTCCATGCTAATCAGGTCTCACAGTTTAGCTGAAATCCTTTCTTTCTTACAGAAACGGTATTAATCTCATGAGGGCATGATATACGTGGAGAGCAACCAAAATGTTCCTGATGGCACGAGCAGTAGTCCTGGGGGCCTGGTTCACTGACTGTGAATGAAAGCCATTCCACTTTGTCAATACCTTTGTTTGTACTCTGGAGAAAGCCCTGTGCAGAATTTTTTCTTTACCTCTTTAGATTAGATGTCCTCTTATAGCCCCGATTTCTTTGATGATGGAAAGAAAGAGTACCATTCCTGGCATAGCAGTTAACATTTTTCCTCTGTAGACACAAACCTCCCTCTCCTGTAATGTTCACTGAGTGGTTTCATCCAATACCATCACTGAAGTGGTAACTGAGACTTCAGCTGGATAGAAACACCTCTGCTGCTCATCTTCCCTCTCTTTGCTCCCACAATATTTTCTGCACTCTCTCAGATGCAGGCTGTTTAAAACCAAGCTGTCCATTCCTCCTTTGCATGTTGCATTCTTGGCTGATTTGATGTATGAAACCTCTATGATGATGTCATCTCAGGTTCAGCTCCTTAGATATCCTAATTTTGTCCTCTGTGTTTTGCAGTCTCTGGTAATCACTTTGCATTCCTCCAAGGGAAAATCCTCCTTTTAAAAGTAATTTTTTTCTCATTTCCTTAGTGTATACTACTAAACTTACGTGCTGTTTAGTTATCTAAATCCCAAAGATACCTTAGTAAAACCTCAGTGTATATGCTTAAAGTGTTCTCCTTGCTGACTGATCATTGATATCACACCTGCTTTTTCTGCTGTACTGTGCTGGACTTGCACTTCCAGTCCTCAGCTTCATTTTCTTAAAGAACTTCTCCCCATCTCTTTTCCTCTCCCTCTGTGTTCTTCCAGATTCCTTCTCTTTTCAACCAATGCTTTCCTAGAGTTTGTTGACTTCAGTGAAAACAACACTGAATCTGAGGGGAAATGAGGTAAAAGAAATTGTTTTTGCCTGCTCAGGCAGCAGCCATCAAGCTGCCATACAAGCCAAACAGTGGGGAGGCAGAAAGCAGGGGTAGGGCTGGCACTTTGCTGTCCTGAGAGGAGAGTTTCTGTTTCACTCATGGCTGCTCTGCCTCTGTAAGCTTATACTCTTCTGCCTTCAAAGCACTGTGTCCTATTTGGGCTGGATCAATCACTGTGAGGATTTGGAAACAAACTTGTGAGAGTGGGACATGTTGAAATGGAATACCTTTGATAAGGAAAATAAGCTTTTGAAAGCTGTAAAATTTGAATTGATAAGTGAGAAGATAATTTCTTAAGCCATAAGTAAGAGGTAATCCTATTTGACATCAGATCAGAAGTCAAATTACTGTGTGTCCTGTGTTTCAGGTAGTGGCTGAGCATAGATGCTTGTTCAAAAGAAAGACAGTGAGGTACAGATGTGCCCTCCAACTATGTTCAGCAGGGGACTTTCTGAGCTGGAGCTGGTTTGGGGATAGGTCATTCTGCTTAATGGTTTTTGAAGGATTTTTCTTGCATTAATGTAAGTGTTAGTTCTTTGAATCCATGTAAACTGCAAAGTTTACTAAGTCAACTAAGTGGCAGGGTGGCAGTCCCAAAGACTGGTGGCATTGAACCTGGCAGAAACTTTTTTTCAGTGTCCCTAATTTATTTTTGTACTATAAGACAATAAAGAGTTATTCCTTGATCTTCTTTTCCTTAGCAGTCACGATTTCCTTACCAGTCAGCTCTTTATTATAGTTATTACTTTTCTTGATGTAGCCTTGGATTGTCCTTGCCATTCATCTTTGTTTTATTTTTTGCTCATTAGTGTCTTTGCATACCTGATTTAGCTATCATTTAATAGCCTCACCCACACATAGCACACTGGGATTTCTGTTCGTTCAGTCCTTTTCGCAGAAACATTTTAAAAACCTATTTTCATAACATTTCCTCCTTGTGTTACTTTACAATTAAAGGTAGTTTTTCTTGTCTTAGCATGTGATTTGTCCACATTAATTCTTCATTCTTGAACTGGGCCTGGCTGGGATAGAGGTATAGCACCTCATATTGTGTTGTCTTTTAGGTTTTTAACCAAGGCAGTGCAGATAACACACTAATATTTTAGCTGTTGATGAACAGTGCTTGCAGAGGGTCAAGGGTTTTTCTGTTACTCACTATGCCCACCCCTACCGAATTGATTAGAGTGGGGGGAGGAGTTACAGCACCTCATATTGCGGGTACAGATAAGGACTGTTTAATAAGTGAAGAAGTGGAAGAAAGAAATAAAAGTAAACAAGTGATGTAAAGGCATTTGTTTACAACCTCCCACAGGTAGACCAATGCCTAACCACTCTAAAGAATCAAAAAAATGTGACGCATATTGGATGCATATTAATCTGAGGAGCTGCTTTTACCATCAGTAATGATTTTATCAAACACTTCTGGGAATGTTGTAAATGAGAACTGCATACCAATAAAAGAGCAATAGGGGTTAATTTTACCAAAGAGCTTTAGAAAAATAATTTACTTTCCAAACTTCAGATGTAAGGTTGTTCAGGTGGAGGATAGTGATAGGAGGGCAATGTGATTCTGTAAACATTATTTTATTAAAATATTCTGAGGTAAGATTAATATGACTTCATATTGAAGTACATGTGTTCAGCAGCCAGGGTATGTTTAAGTGTTTAGTACATGTGCAGACAAATTTATCTTGCAGGGATGGAAGTACTGAAATAATTCTGGGAAAAATTTTGACACGAGAGGAAACTCAGCAGGAAAATTTCTCTGGAACAGTAAGTGTACTCATGCGACAGTGTAAAACGGAATACCTTTGTGACACTGGTGAGAAATTGACTCTAAAGGGGGGCTACTTATAATGGGAAAATCTTTTTGCAGTAATAGTTTTGGATGACAAATTAATGACTTTGATTTAGGTTTAAATTTAGACTAGAATCCATTTCCTCTGTGGTGCTTGTACAACAGGAGTATAACTAATCTCAAAAAGGTACAGAAGTTCTCAGGCTCATAAGTGAATAAGCAGTGTAAGAATAACATTTGATACTGAAAAACGCAAGTGTAAAATTTACTTAATTACTATTTTATTATCTCACACCTGAGCAGACAATGTGATGTGCTCTTATATCTATGCATATAGTGGATATATATCTGCACATAGAGTGTGGGAACCTCTTGGGGGAAAGTCGAAGGCATTTTTAAAAGACATTATTTTGAGCTTTCATTCACGTTCTCAGACAGAGTGAGCTTTTGTGGCTGAGACTGTCCAGCTGCTATTGCTGCCTTTCTGAGGTTGCTGTTCTCTATAAGAGGTCCAGCTCAGCTGGACATCAACTGAACTTCTCATCCATATCGTTTGCATTGTTATAGAGTGATGCAGCCAGATGCCACAAATGATTCACACTGGTGGCCATAGCTGTGAGCTGCAATGGCTCAGGAAGAGGTTTGTACTCCAGAGGCAATAGGAGAAGTCAGCTGGGGGGAAGAACTCCTTTAGGTGCATCATCTAACTCTTCCTGGGAATGTGAGTCAGTGCCTATGGTCGTGCCTCCTGCCCTCCTTCTGCAGTTCAGAAAGGATACAGCTGCAATTTTTTTTATACCAAAAAATGGTTTTGTATTTCATTATAGATTCCTAATGGAGAGGAGACAAGGTTGTTTTCACAACAGCTGAGCTAAACCCCTGCAATCATCTGCTATAATCCACATTACCTGATTTATGCAGTGATAAATAAAAACTTCAGTGTGAGAGTTGTTAAATGCCAAGATTTCTGAACACCAAAGTACTTCCTTTTTATTGTTAAGGTGGTGATACTGACATCCACAAAACCTTGCTTTTTCAACCATTCATCTATTTAGAACTATTTCTCTATCTGAAACGCAGAAAGTGCTGTGATGTCATGGATGCATGAAGACAGTATAACTTAATAGTATTAAAAAAAAAATTAGTAGGTGGAAAAATACTTGAATAACTTTTTACAACTACATCAGTGACCTATGATCAGAACATTCTGATGGAAATTTCTCCCTCAAGCCATATTGCCTGTTGGCCCACAAAACCATGTCTCTGTTTGCTTAAAAACTACATGCTTTCACATGTTCTCTCTCTGTATTTTTATATCAAAATTTAAAAGCATGAAAATAGGGTTTTCTCTTCGCAGTTTTGTATCACCGTTAAATATCTAGACCATATGTGTAACTCCAAAAGAAAACCTGGATTTTAAAAGGCAGATGAAGGTCTTGTTCCGTGTCTTGAGGAAATACTTCTGCTTTTAAGACTTGACTGGTGGTTTTGTTAGTGATAAATGAAGCAGAATTGAATACAGTAGATAACTTATTAGTCATAAAGCCACAGGGGAAAAAAAAAAAAGAAAAGAGAAAACCAGTTTGGCTGTTGTTACCTGAGGAGGCAGAAGGAGAAGGTGCGCAGTGTTGAAAGGTGCAGTTACAACACTGTGGGTTTTCTGACTCTGAATGTGCTTTAGCTGTTCTGCCTCCACATTCCAAGCAATTTGTAGCACTGCAGCTCTTCCAAGCAGTTGTGTGCAGTGACAGGGAAGATAGGTACAGTATGCAAAAGCTTTCTGTGTAACGCTTGATCTACTGATTACTACTGCACCTGAAAGGACAGGAGGGATAGTTAACTTGAAGATAGATTTCTGAGGTAGGCCACTTCGGTTATCTTCTTTTGCTTTGATAAATACTGAAGGAGTGAATCCTGAGCAGAGAACATGTGTAGGTTGCAATCAGCAGCAAATGTTTTTTCTGGAGTTTTCTCATTATTTGAATACTCATGAATGGGTGTTAGAAATGCATTAAATTTAAAATAAAGATTAAAAAAAATCTTGTAGATTTGGAAAACATAACAGTTAAATTAATTCATTGGGAAATCATGTCTTCTAAAGAAAGGAAGAGTTTAAAACAATTATAAATACATTTTTCTGTATATGGGCTCAGGCTGTCAAACGAATTGGTTAAAATAATCATATAAGAGTTCACATATGTACAAAACCAAATATAAAGAAGAGTATGAAAACCTGAAATAGTTTTATCCTATCAGTCTAATAGGTTTTGTCTCTGCAACAAAAAAACAGAAGTACAAGTCTTTGTACTTACAAAGCATAATTGCAACATAAAATTTATTATAATTGTTTGTATTGAAATACTTATTTGTATTAAAGAGGTATCTGACAATGCCAAAACCAATTAGAATTTGAATAAATGTTTTGCTTGGTTGTTTCTTTTGGTGTTACAACTGTGAGATGCCTTGCTGTCACAAGGTTTGTGGAAGCCCACGGAATTCCTGCCAGAGAAATACCTTGGATCACCCCCACATATCCACTCCAAGGCAGACTGCAGGTCCTTGAGCTAAATCACTGCACTGGGTCCTATCTGCTGTCTGGAGAGCTGCTGGCTTGATGCTTGTGACTGTTGGTGCTAATTTTGGGGTGTTGCATCCAGTGCATGCGCTTCACAAGGCACTGGATAGACGATGAGTCCACTGGAAAATGAGCTAGTGGGGCTGCTTTGTGCCACTGGTAAGGGGCTGCTCTGTGAGCACAGTCGTAGGGTGGTAACGTGAGGCATTAGTCTCTGTATCTAGAGGAGGATATCCCCCTGACTTCTGGGAAGTGTGTTTGGGAGGTGCAGGATCTGCCTGATGCAGCATGCTTCAAATTAGCATTGTAGGTGAATGTTTCAAAATGGATCTGGCAGAACCAGTGTTGGTGAGTTACCATATCAAACTTGTCACAGAGGCAGGTAATTGCTAGGTGGGGTTATACAGCCTGTGTGTTATGCAGGAGGTCAGATTAGATCATCACTGTTTCTCCTGGTTTTAAATTCTGTGACTCTAAATGCAACCAGTTGTTCCATGCAATCACTGTCCATACTTGTTTATCACCGACACACCCAAATTGTCTTACATCCGTATGTGGTTCACACTGCAATAGAGCTGCCTGTGTTCCAGGACATGAAGAGCTTTCCAATAAGTCAATGTGGTAAGGAAAATGGAACTTTAAAAATTATACATGGAATTGAGTCAGGGGGAGGGAAGAAAATGTTAGAATTTCATATTAGAAATCCAGGTATTCCTGACTAACCTAAGCTAAATTGCTAGAACCAGTTTTAAACTGAGGTAGTACTTCACTCAGATTTGGAAACAGGAATAATAAAAACACAGTGCAGAACTGTGTGTTATACAGAATTATTACGTATTATGTATGCTATGTATTGCATGTATTATAACATACAACATATTGTTGCTATTCTGTATTACTGTGTTCTTAATGCAGAATTACGGACAAATTAAATGGGTCAGCTTGAAGTGAACTACAGCTGGTTGAAAGCCTTTTCTGTGATGTTAGTTATGTTAGTCTGTTTCCATCATTGGGATTCTGGAGTACAGGATTGGCCAAAAGATTGGTTCAATCAAGTGTAATTTGGTATTCTTGAAATGATGCATTTTTGCAGTTCAGGAATGTGTAAGCAGCCCTATATTTGTCATGGGAAACCTTCATCCTCCCTTTATTTTTACAAGTGCTACTTACAGGCATGAATTTGCCTGTGCATGCAACTTTAGGCCAAATCTGAAGGCCAGAGTAGGAAAAGTTTAACCCTGTTTGCATGAAAATTACTTGGAGACTGATAAAAGACCAACCTCTCAGACAGTTTGTATGCACAAAGTATGTACAAGCTGTTACATAATTGTGCATATAAAAATATAAAAATATATAACATATATAAATACAATGTATATAAATACAAAAAAGAAATTGTTGAAAAATATTATTTTCTTTTTAGTTTACATAAATGTGAGATAATTTTTAGTTCTGCAGATTGAAATCTGTTGCTCAGATTGAAATCTGTTAGTTAATGTTAGAATGATAGAAAGCCCTCCTCTCCCTGTGTTTATTGCTCCCCCAAAACAATTGATTTGCCAGGCACATTGCTTTTTGAAGAAGGCAGGGAAGACATGATTTTCTAAAAAGGACAAGACTGGGATGGATGTCAGAGCACTGCTCCCACTTTAATAAGGTTTTAGTTAGCATCACTCTATGCACTTACTGCCCTGCTTCAATTTATCTGTTAGAATACTTAGTTTTATTTGGAGCAATTCAAATGGTAGAGTTGCTGTGGGTAGAGTGATTGTCATGTAATATTAATTAGTTTGCTGGTAAGCACAGATTCCCCTCCTTTCTTTGCAGGGTCTGGGATAGGATGATGAGTCTGTGTTTTCCTTAGGCAAACTTAATTTGAGATGTATATAAGTCTTCCTCAATAAAGCTTATTAAAAATTACTGCAAAGGCTTATTTTTAATAGAAAAATTAATAAATTCTGAATTTACTGTTATCTTTTCTATGTTTCAAGCATTTTTTAAATGTCTTTCTGACAGATGGTCTGCACAGCTCTTCTCTGTAATCAGCTACGCCCATTAAAAGAGGGAACATAAATAGGTCAGATGAAGCTGCTAACTGTAATAATGTAACTCAGGAGCACTTGGCATAACACTGGCTTTTGGCACAACAGCACACCTTTCTGATTATTGTCTGAGAACTATGTTGTAACCTATCCACAGAAAGTTTGTGTATAGAGCTGTTGTTCTTAATGTATTTTTATCTGATAGCTTTTGCTGGTTTTGTTTATATGGTTTGGTCAGATATTTGGGTTGGTTTGGCTGGATATTAATTTAGCTTCTCTGAAACAGAAATACAGTTTTAAAAAGTAATTATTAAAAAATGCTTTTTAAATCCAGTTTGCCTGTCAAAGAATAGGAAGAAGGTTTAAAGGCTGAAAGTAAACAAGACTTGCTACAGAGGCTATTTTTGAGCTTACCATTTTTGTAAGGTGCCAGGGGATTACTGTGGTGCTACTATTTTACTTATTTGTTAGCTGTAAACAGATGTATTTTGGGTATGTGAGAAGGTGGTTATAGCTACTCACAGCTTTTAGGGTTATTATTACTGGTTGGCAGGATACCTGTCTGTGTCTCATGTCAAATGTTTTCCAAACGTGAGCGCTTCAGAGGCTGGTCTGCCATAACGCATGCACTTGTGTGTTCATTGGCAATTCATTGCAATATCAATGTGAAGTTTTGACCATTTCCCTTTAGAAGTTCCTTCTGATCGCAGGAGAATTGGTTGTTCCTGGTGGTGCAAACCAGAAGCACCTACTTCAGTTCTGATTCTTTCAAAACACCTTTATTAAAGTGCTTTCTTGATGTCAACATGCTGTTCAGAAACTTGTTTCTTTGAGGATGTAATTAAACGAGGAGATCAGGGAGTGTTTTTCACTTTAGGTAGTAGGAAGAGTTTAAGCACCATTATTCAGCTGGTTTGTTTATTATTTATTTATAGCACAAAAGGGGGTAAAAAAACAGAAGGTAGCTTTTGAGCATGCAAGTGTCTGAAGCAAATAAATCCTGAGAAGTTGCACATCATCTAAACCACCTTTTAAAATACCACAGTTTGATGGTGGAACCATAAGAGCTCTTCAGGGTTACAGAGGAATGCTGCTTTCAGCTATGAGGGAGGGAACTGGAAGCACAACTTGGCATGCATCACCAGGCACAACTCAGTCTTGGTATGGCACTTGGGGCAGGGGCAGGGTCTGAATCAGCTTTGTAACAGAGCAATTACAAAGAAATTATGAAGAATAGACTAGAATGACTACCAGTGTCACTCACCTGGTGATGAGGTTATGAGCTCCAAAACCACTCTGTCAAAGGAAACTCCATGTCACTCAAGACAGCTAGCAGCCATTATTTATGGAAATATTGTCAAATCAGTTTTGTTTACATATGTTGCTTATCCTGAATGAACAAAATTCTTTTTTTACAGTATTCAGTCAAATTTCCAAATTACTTCTTATAACAGGAACATAGAATTATAGACTCATAGAATCAGATGGCTTGGAAAGGACCTCTGAGATCATCAAGTCCAACCCTTGATCCACTACCACCACACTTACTAGACCATGGCACTAAGTGCCACATCCAGTCTCTTCTTAAAGATCTCCAAGGACGGAGAATCCACCACCTCCCTGGGCAGCCCATTCCAATGCCTGATTACTCTCTCTGTAAAGAATTTCTTCCTAA
>JAYRBT010000093.1:12160518-12172057 GCA_036023395.1 Myiotriccus ornatus
CTTATGTCATAAAACTAGAATAAGTCTGTCAACCACACACATGACAATTAGACGAGTTTATTGGTTTGTTTTCCCTCTGAAAGCGAGACGGAGCAGTCGCTGTGTCCCATGAAGAATACAGAGGCACCTTTGCTCCCGCCGGCCTGTGTTTCCCCCCTCTCCGAATCCCATAGCTTTTTTGGAGGGGGCTTAGACGCCGTGTTACACTTGCATCGCGTCCTTCCTGACCTGTGGCTTTTCCTTTGTGGCACTGGGGACCTGGGCCCGGCCGGGGGGAAGGGCGAGGCGGGGAAGGAAGCGGGAGGGGAAGCTGAGGAGGGAGCCGGGGAGGCTCCGTGTCCTGCGGGCAGTGGGAGCGCGGGCGGCCCTGGGCACCGGCGACGGGACTCGCTGCAGCGTGAGGATGAGAGACCCAGGTAAGGCAGCAGGAAAGCAGAGGGATAGTGACTCTAGTCACTAGTGACTACTAGTGTGTAGTTCTTATGCCCCCGCCATTTTCTGCGGCTAAAGCTCTTTTTTTCCCCTGCTTTATAACGGGACAGGTACCGCGGGGAACTCAAACAGGTGCCAAATGTGAAGAAAACATAATTTTTTTAAACCTAAGCTGCAGGAGAAGAGCGTTGGGCTTTGAATAATAAGTAATCCCCCTGCATGTTTAACCTCTGCAAGATCTTAACTGGGAGGAGCAATAACTTAACTCAACACATGAGTGCAGGGGTTTTTTCCTACGCTGTAAATACCTTTATGTTTATATGAACATGGGAGTAAATAATTGCCTCACTGATTATCTCAGGATTGGGAGCAGTCTTACAAATCATCAACCCTCTGTCTCAGTTGTGCGCTGAGATTGCCACCCTGTATGTCAGAGGCAGATGTAGGTAACGTGCAGAGGAAGTGCTGGTGGCGCTGGGTCTTGGTTAAGTAGCCTCGATATAAATGTTTCAGATATGTGAGATCTTGGGAATGGGAGCTCCAGCCAAGGAACAATGAGATCACATGTTGGATGTACAGGTGAGGTGAATTACGTGACTGTGCTGACCACTGGAACTTTTAAAACTGAGAAGGAACTTGGCTTACTGGAAAGGATAAATCAGTGAAGGATCTCGAGAGTTACAGGGAAACTTTGCACAATAAACCAAACAAAACATGATGTCATAGTGAATCCATTCTTTCCTTTGATCTGAAAGCCTCTACACAGCTTTTAACTGCCTCCATCCCCATAACTAACAAAAAAAGAAACAATTAGAAAGCTTATTTTATACAAAATGTTCAGAATATTTTTTCACTAATTATGTAGTAAAAATGACTACAGTATATTGAACTCCTTGATTGAAAATGTCTTATTTTTAAAGTAATAATTTAACAAATTCTACCTGAACTTTTGTTAAAGTACCATGCAAACACGGTGTGAACAACTTTTAAAAAAGACTTTTAACCAAATTTTACTGAGTATAAAGAAATTATACAATTGTATTTTGGTCTGCATAATAATTACATTGCCAAGTGGAAACATGGCAGGGGTCAGCTGCAAGAATAGACCTGCTTTCACTTATCAGTCCTTTTAATTCACATCAGTACATTTATTGTAATACCAAATACAGATTGGTTATGAATGGTGTTTTGATGTGAACCTACCTGGCAGTACGGAAGAGCTAGAGACAAATAAATAATACGAGATAGTACTTTATCACAATAACCATGAGCTTTTAGACCACACATCTGAATACACTTTATTTGGGAGAAACAACCTCTGCACGTTCTTATCTAGAGCATTAACTCTTTTGGACAAGACAGCATAGGTGTTTTTTGTGTGTGGCAGGGGCTGTGCGAAATGTTCCATCACCACAGGTAGCGGTAATAAAGTTTTCTGACAAAAAACATATGATTTTCTTTTTCAATAAACATTTCCTCTTTAACCTCAGTCATTGCATAACACTATTGTTACAGCCTTAACCTGCTTCTGCATCTTTGCATAGATTACATTCTTTTACTAGAAAACAAAGCAAACCTCACCAGTCTGCTCCTGTGCATGTTAGTACAGGTAAGCCACAGCAGCCTGTAGTGCATTTGCTTTATTTCCATCTTACGAGAAACAGTACAAAGGGCAGTGGTGAAGAATCATGGAGCCCTCTCTATCTTAGTGCTACTGTGACAGCCACAGAGCTTATGAATGTTGGACCATGTATGTGAAGAGGTGCAATTGTACACAGTTTACTCAAACAGATAAAGTTCTTGCTACCAAATGCACAATAAAGAAGGTAGAAATGGGCAGTCCATTTCACTCTTAACCTTCCATCGGTGTGGTGGGGAGTAAGGAACGTGCCCATGCTACGTCCAGGATTAATTCTGAACCTCAGTTTCCACTTTGGTTTGGCTAGTGCTTCTGAAGAGTGCTGCAAACACTACCTCTGTTTTGCAAGATAGATGGTACTTGCTTTAGGAGGCTGAGACAAGGCCAAAAAGATTTACAGTGTAGGATCCTCTTCTCTGTTTACGTCCCCATGGCTTAACTGTTTTCCTGTTGTTGAGGAAGTTAGGAGGGAGCTGTGTTCCAAAACATGCTCTTGGGAAATCAGAATAATCTTTTCTATTTCAAAGATAAGTATGCTTAAAAAAAAAAAAAAATCTGGCCTTGTTCTTAAATTTTATGATTTTTTAGTAGTTACAATAAGAGAAAGATACACAGCAGTGGTTTCTTTCACTGTACATTTCTTTGACATCATCTAAGTAGCCTGCAAACAACTCTTTGTTTTACATCTAGCGTAGTGTTTTATTGGTGCAAGCCTTTTGGAGTGTCTGAACTTGTTTGTTTGGGGTTTTCTTCCCACTTCCTTTTCGAAGTGCGTGGGCTGGTTTATGTTAGTTCTGTATCTATCTTGTAGAAATGAGTATAAGTGAAAACTTTGCACCTAAAGAAGAAGACACCACCTGTCTTTTTGTTTCCTCATGTTAGAGGAGGGTCTTTCCAAACTCTTAAGTATGGGAGGTATGAAAGGTACAGTGCCCTTCACTACTCTGGTCTCAGAGGAGTCACACTCACCATTTACCACTCAGTATATTATTAAGTCAGTTCTCCACCTTACATCAGTAGTGTCAGAACTTCAAATGCATTATTCACTTCCTACATTAATATCTCAAGGGCAGCTGTTGCACAGATGGGACTCAGGTGTTCTTATTTTTACCAGTCTGTTGTCTAATCCTCCTCAGTATTAGAAGGTTATGTGGTACAAGTTACCTCAGCCCAATTACAGTAGGGAATAAGGAATAGTTTTAATCTTCCCTGCAAAGTATTTCATTAAGTACATGAATTTTACTGTCCTCCTTTCCTCTCAAATGCAGGATTTTAATCAGTACTAATGACAACACCTCAGATACATCTCTTTTCCAATCCAGTGTGGTAAATCGTTTATTTCCAGACACGTTATTGTCGCTATTATAGACCTCCCTTTCTGTCCCTTTTTTCATTGTGTAACACTACAGCAAAGTGAACAATAAGAACTGGCATGAGCAGTCTAAATTCTCAGCCATGTCCACAGGCCTTGTGCATTCTTCCTCTTCGTTTCGTGACCTCATTGCATGTTTTACAGCTGTCACTGGGACTCTGGTCACTGACTGGAGAGGCAGGCATGCACATCTTGACACCCTTGCTTGCTCACATGTTCTCTCTGACTGTCTTTTATTAACACCCCCAGCCCAGTTATTCACCCAGTCTGTGACTCAGGGAATAAATTTCACCTCTGTATAGACAGGATGCTGTGGGAAGCATAGGCAATAATCTGGAGGCCAAGAGTGGGATATCACAGCCCAGTAGCAGATTTGCTCATTTCTCACTAGGGTCCTTCTTCTGCTTTTTAGAGTTTGGTTACACTGGATTTATTATTTACACATTATTATTATTTACATATATTTTGCATTAGTTTTCACATTTAGTTTTAGGGATATCTGTCACTGTCCTGCTCACTTGTGATCACTTTTTCATCTCCTCTAGAGGATGGCTTCCGTAATTCAAAAAACAGGCAAAACTGAACCTCTTTCTGTAGAACTTTCTAAACCTGAATAAAATGCATATGAAGACAGTGTCAAAATATTTACCATAGAGACAGCGGAGATGTTTTGAGAGATAGTGCAGGCTAGGATGTGAAGACAACAGAGCACTTTTTCATTCTGTTTTAGGTATCCTGGAGGAATTATGGGAACAGTCGAGATGACAAAAACACAGATCAGGTCTTTAATAATAGAGAAAGCTTCTGGAGAGGAAGAAACTAAAGAAACTCAGGCAGAATCTCACTGTAAAGCAAGCGGAGTTGGCCCTTCTGCCTTGCTGTTGAGGTTTGCCAGAAGGAGGTGCTAGATTTCCCACTCCAGGGAGACTGAGTTCAGGCAAAGACAGATTATTGTGTTCCTTTTGAGTGACATGGACAGAAGGCAAAAGTTAGGCAGTGCTGTGTGTAATAGACTCAAAACATAATGCAGGTAGGAAGTAGAACTGTGAGAGTATGTGAAGGTGCAGGTACACACTGAAGAGATGCTGATAACAAGGAAGTCAGCTTGAGCTGTGACCCGTTGAGTTTCATAGTGACTCATGAAGGATGGTCATAAGGACTGAGAAAATGGGTGTTTCCTTGTACTGTCTTAGCTGAGGGAAGTTTAGTCAGTTTCCACTTTGATAGAAGGAGTGTTTTGGATGGGATGAAACTGATTTCAGGTGAGTTCTGAGAAGCTACAGTGCTCGTGACCCCAGTGTACTCTGCCTGTAAGTCATTTTCCTTTCTGCCCTTTACAGAATGTGGAACAGGTTGATATTTGATAATTTTACAACTCACTTCTCTCTGAAATTAATTGTGCATTAGCAAGACCTGCAAAGACAAACCTCTTTGTTGCTCAGTTGGATTACAGCCAACAAAAAAGCAGTGAAGTCAGAATCACTTATTTGGAAGCAAACTCCCTCATTTTTTAAAAAGCTATTTTTAGACGATTGTTGAAGTTTCCTCCTCTGGCGTAGAGTATTTTTCATTGTTTTGCTGAGTTGTATAACATCTCACTTAGGTTTTGGAAAGTTCATTTTAACATGCTTGATTATCACATCTTTTCAGTTCTTAAATTTAGGAAAATTTTTTAAAAACAATTATTAGACTTCATCGCTTACTCCTTTGTCCTCTTTGTTGTTGTAATCACGTACTAAATTGAAATTAGTCTTTTGAGCTTATTTGAAAGAAGGGAGAGGATCATGGTACTCTAAATGGCACTGATTCTCTCACCTGGGAACATGCTGGCACTCTCAGTCTTATAGAACACTGGGGTGTGGTGACCCCCTCTGGGAGCAAAGTCCCCCTCTGGTCACTCAGTCACTGCCCCAAAGTGGGATGGGGGAGAGGATCAGAAGGGCAGGTGTTCAGAGGGTCTTCTCCTGTGAGCCAGAAATAAGGCCAGCCTAAAGCAAGGCAAGAAGAATGCAAATCAAAACTGTACTAGCCTCTCCAATTTATGGATTTACGTGCTTTCCTGTGGCATTGCATATTTATGACTAGTATGACTCTTACAAAGAATTCAGGCTCAATTTTTTTATTCTTGCATCTTAGAGATGAGTTGAAGAGAAGCTCTTAGTTTGTGTACAAGAAGCAGTAGTACAGTAGTGAAGATGTGTTGGTATAAATGTAGTTGTGCTGATAAGTTTTCCTTGTGCTAAATGTAAGTTTTTTTTTTTTAAAGGCTTTTAAGGAAAGACTAATTCGTTATTTTGGCTTTATCTTAGGCTTTTTCTTCTTTTTTTTTCTCTTTTTTTCTTTTTAAGATACACTTTTATGTTATAAAGACAGGAGGTTAAGAGGACTAAAAAGAGGACACGTTTAAAGGTTTCACAGAACTCTAGTGGTGCAGAGATTATTTGCTCAGCTGTTGCAGTTAGTGCAGGATTTCTCTCTATTCTAGTCTTAAGACAAGTGCTCAATGTACCTTATATATAACTTTGTTTACTCCTACTGTGTAGTATATCAGAACCTTTTCCAACTCTTCAACATGCCTTAAAAAATGGAAACTCAAACTTGTCTCTTGGGAGATTGTTAAACTGAACATCATTCAGTCAGGACAAAAACCAACATAATATACTTTTTTTTATTCTCCTGTATCTAAGTTATTGTGACCCAAAAAGCATTTCCACATTGGGTCCATACCCTTGAATTTGCTGGTCATGCTCCTTGCCACTTACCCAGGTTATTCGTCTCAACTTCATCTGCCTCACAGATGTGAAAATCTGTTGGGATGAAAATAGCATTTGAGAGTAGGTAGATTGACGCACAAAACAATCTTGTCAGTGGTTCTGTGCTTTTCATTGTACTTTTCTGAATTTCCTTCAGCCTATCATTCTCTGCTTGGTATTCCATTTCAGGACTGAATGGATCATTCCAAGTGGCTTCTTACCTGAGCTGCAGGCCAGCCCTCTTCTTGACTGCCTAACAAGACCCCTTTCACAAAGACACAGTTATTTTTCCTGCTGCTTCATTTTCGCTCTGTGCCTCCCTCAGGGCCCTGCTGCACATTAACTCATGTTATCTGGCCTTCTACCAAATTCACGTTAATTCCCAAAAATATTTGTAAGTCTTTTGTACTGTATCTCAGTCTTCACTGATGTTTCCAGCACCACTGTTTTTACACTAATTTGCAGAAGTCATTAGTTCAATTTAGTTCCCTTTTATAGGTATTGAAGAAGTTGGATAAGATGAGCCTCACCAGGTAGTGCCTCTGCCCAGCTTAGTACCATTTTGGTTTATTTTGTTGTGACATTGTGCATGTCTAAGTTAATTAAATTGGAAATTAAGTATTCCTGAGACACTTCAAGCTTTTACTTAAATGTAGTGTATTCTGTAGTTACCACATCTAGGACTTTTTTGTTTGGGTGTTTGACTGAGGGGTTTTGTTTTGGGTTTTTTGATAGAATTGAAGTGAAGGCACTTCCTGCCGTAGCCTTATTGCATTTCTATAATGATCCATGGAAAGACCTTTATTACTTTCAGGTTTTTTAATCTCTTAGCAAATGAGTATTATTGGTGAAGCTGTTTAGCTAACAAATAAAAGCCACTGTATTTTTAAATCCATTGTGCCTTATATTCTAGATCCATTATTTTCTACACTCGTTATGACTATGCATCCAGTTTGGGGCCTACCAGTACCGTAAAGGTGAAGGAGTCCAGGGAAGGGACTGCCAACATGATCAGGGGCTGGCACGCTTGCTGTGGGAGAAGAGGCTGTGGGATCTGGGCTGGTTCAGTCTGAAGAAAGGATGCCTGCAGGTTGTTGTAATAGAACCCCTCTGTGCCTGTGGAGTGGTTATCACAGTGGGGGGCTCAAGCTCTTGCTGTTATGAACAGTGGGAGGGTGCATAAACAATTTGCATAAGTTGAAATAAGAGTTAACTCAATATATGGGAAAAAAAATTCCTTGTGAGGACATTCAAGAAGAGAACTGGGTACTTAGAGCTGCTGTGCAGACCCCATCCATGGATGTTCTCAAGACACAGCTGTGCAAAAAGTCTTGAGCAACCTGGACTCTAATGTGAGCAGGAGGCTGGGCCAAACACCAAACATCCAACGTGAATCATTTCACAGTTCTGGACCATTAATCAGCCTTATACCACTCTTTATTCTTCAGATATACCACTCCTGATCCTTTATGTCTCAGGGTTTGTTTCCCTGTTTAAATAAGTATATTGGATTAGCTCTAATTTCTTATATCTTTTAAAATCCAGGTTGCATTTCTAAACATACCTCTTATGTAGTTTGGCAGATGTATCTTTATCAATTGATATATCTCTTTGTAAAGAACTCATTTTCTCATCTTTGAAAATGAGGGTGAGAATTCTGTTTGTCAGCTGATCTGGTGTTTCCATAATGTTTGACAGCAGAGCACATTACTAGGATTAATTTATAGAAGAAAACAGGGTGTTCTGAAATGACTGCAGGGCATGGTTTCCATGAAATGTGAACAAGTTGAAACTAAAATAAGCTATATCTAATATTTCAATTTCCATCTGAGGTCCTGCTTTCTTAACTATAAATAATGTACAGCCCCCTTTTACACACACTTCTGGACGCAAGTGCTCAGTGTAGTGTATATATCTTTGTTCCTTCTTAGTTTACTTTCTCCTGTGCCTTATAGCTGCTGCATTAAAATATTTTAAGGTATGGGATGATGATCTCAAAAGTCTTCTTTATTGGTTTCTTTTACAAGGGTGGCTGCAGAAGCTTTTCTTCTTTCTCTGTTCAGTGAAGACAGATTGAAATATCTTGACTTTAGTGCCTACTATACAATTTCCCAAAACAGCGTTGCTAAATTTTAATGTCTACAGTGGGGAAAAGCATAATTTTCCATATTCATTGCAGCACAACAATAAAAGCTTTTCTTTCATTCCCTCTGTGGTTTTGCCTCAGAGAGATAAAATCACTGGTGCATTTGTGGTTTTGTGTGAATGAAATGTCTCTTCTCAATTACTATTTCAAAACAAGCTTCCTAATTCCCATTGTTCTAATTTAAAAAAAATGAAGCTACAATGTGTAAGGCCTGCTGGGATTTCAGAGGGCTGGGACATTCCCATCTGCGTATATTCTGCCTGTGGCTGAGGAGTGGGTTGAGCAGATGGAGTGGTTGATTCTCACAGTTTCCATAATTTTTGTTGGTAGTTCAAATCTGTCCATTGATAGTCACATGTAAAACAAAACCTAATTTTCCCTTAGCTGATTGTGCTGCATTTGTATCTCAAGCAGTATATACTTCAGGGATGTGGACAAAACAGTGGAACTGTAAAGTTGGTAACACTGCAAAAATGTGCATGGGTTGTGCCGAAAGATGTTTATGTTTAAATGTAATGCTCTTGCTTAGAACCATCTGGTTTATATTGTCCTTGAATTCTTTTCCAGATCTCTGTCTTGTTTGCTTGGTTTGTAATGTGATGAAACATTTGCTATTAATTAGAAAAGCCCTTACTTAAGAAAAGCAGCTAACTCCAATCTCAGGAAACTCAAGCATATTAATTCGGAGTAGGATTATCTAATACAGAGCACCATTTCCAGACCAAGTCCACTCAGTCTGCTATCACAACATTTGGGAAAAGTTGGGGGTGACTACAGGGTAAGCGTATGTTATCCCTACAACTGCATGTGTCCCTAGGTACACACTCTGATGAGGAAGCTGTTGGCTGCTGTTACTACATCCTCTTGTGAAAAGGAAGGGAAGGCAGAACTGATTATTTCAGAGTATGGCTGGTGGGTAGCACTGAATTACGCAGGTAGCTCTCTGAGCTTCAAGTAGAAGTACCTGCAAGAGGGCTGTAAAATAGGTGATACAAACCTTTCCCTGCTACCAGAGACTTCAGACCACTGCGACTCAGAAAAAAACTTGGCTGGTCACAATACATAAATATTCCTTCTCTATTTTCTAACAGCAGGCCAAACTGACATTTATTCTCCTCCAAGCATGGAAAAGGGGGAAGGATTAGAGATATAAGGGCTTCTGTGGTATCCCACACATCACACTCTTGTAGACTTACTCTTGAATCTCATGCTTTTGCTAGGCAGTGGAACTGACCTCAGCAAAAAGTCTTAACCAGGTTAATACGAATGCAATTTTGACCCACAGGACCTTGAGGAGATTGTGTAATGTTGTGCTGGTGCATGGGGGACTGTTTCAGTCTTGTTGCATATGTATAAATGGGACTTTGATGGAGGTTTTTCAGTGTGCACGAACTGTGCATGACCAGAGCTCAGAGAAGCAGATCATATATTTGTCTGGTTCTCTGCTGTTGAGCCGGGGCAAATGGGAACTCTTGGTAACAGGATTAAAGACCACTACAAATTACATTTACAGAAATACTCTGCTGGACTTATTTGAGAAGATAGATGTGAGAATCTCATATGGTTGGTGCACACAAACTCAGGAAACATTTCTTCCCTTCCTGCTGCTTACCTGCCTTCCTTCAAGAAACACCTGCACTTAAATTTGACTGGATGTAGATATATGGTATGTTAGGAACATGAAAAATTACACTAAAATTTGCATATCCCAGGCAGCTAAGCCACACTGTGCATGCAATTATATGTTTGTGATTACAATTTAATTGAAGTGGGAAGGCAACTGTAGGACTGAGACTTGTTTTATCTCCACTGTGGAAGTTTTATGGAATATGTTTTTTATAAACTTTCTGTCTCAGTCTAGGCCTTAGTAATAGCTCTTTCAAATTGTGTCCTAAGAGAGGTTGACACCTTTTTACTCTACAATATATAGTGTATTATCAGTATAGGGTTTTTTAGATTGGAACAGACTTTCAAATACATTGTCTGAGTCTGGAATCTTAGAACAAGACAAGAAAATAAATTACTTTCCCTCATTTTCTGAGTCAAAACCAGTTTTATTTTTTCCTCTTTGTTATAGTGGACATTTGGATTCCTGCTGATTAGATTGCTTTATAGTGATGTTAGCACAGCCAAATTGGCAGGAAGATAACCCATTGTGTGAGTCAAGAAAGAACAAATTCATAGTGGCATCTGGAGCTCTTTTACCCTCCCAGTTGAGACTACAAGAGTATTCTGCAGAGTACTCTGAGATACACTCAGTGACTGAAATTGAATTGTGTCTGAATAACTGGAGATCACAATGCAAGGAAGAAAACTGTTAGCTTGCTTTTAGTTTGTTACCCAGGCTTAACCCCCTCAGAAATTTCAACATCTGCATGGCTAGAAGAGTCCCAAATACAGTCTTAGGTTTACTTAGGGGAATTGAATAAACACTTAAGCATATGTTACAGATTCAGTTGTGGGATGCCAAGGATTTGCTCTGTGAGCCCCAGGTTCTGTAGTGAGATTTCCTCAAGTATGGAAGTAGCAGGGCCTCTGGTGAGATTAGAGGAAGAGTAAACGAAATAGTGATGGGAAAAGCCTGTCGCTAGGACAGCAGGTATTCTACCAAGCACAGAACACTATTCTGTGACTGTTCCCAGGAGTCTGGGGAGAGCAGGAAGAGGGACATGTGCATTTGGCTGAGGAGAGTTCCATTTGCAGGCATTGGGCGGGTTGCTGCTTCTGCCCAGGCAGCCATTTCCAGCTTTGCTGCCTGTCCTTCACTGAGTACTGCGCGACTTGTTTCAGGCCTGGCTATTTGTAGTAATATTTTGTGAAAAATGCAGTCTGGGTCCATCTAATGACAAATTCAACTTCTGAGACTTGGATGAGGTGCGTGAGGCATAGCTATGTGTGGAAGGTAGCCATCAGTACCTTCTTGTGTAGGTTCTTGGAACAGACAAAATACTTTGTTACTTGAAAATGGACTGAGACAGCTGGGGAGTATGGTTGGGAGGAGGAGGAACAAGCACCTTCCTATTGCACTGTAAAAATACCCTTGTGAAAACAGTATAATTAATGTTAATTTTATATGACTATTACTTACTTTAAAAAGCTGATTTATCTCAACAAGATTTTAAAAGTTTATTTTTCAATATAAATTCCCAAGTATTCTGGCACATTTAGCAGTTAGGTGCATTTCAGCTAAGTAAAAT
>JAYRBT010000093.1:12172096-12196495 GCA_036023395.1 Myiotriccus ornatus
TTAAAAAAAAAAAAAAAAAAGGAAAATAACAGGTTACTTTGTAAAGTTGCTGATTTTTTTTTTCCCAGTAATAACACGTTTTAAACTTGACCCTTGCTGCTGTAAATCTGACCCTTGTCACAAAGTCTTTTTTAAAAATATCTGTTTATTGACTTCAATTTCTGGAAAGAGTCTTTGAGCTTTTATGTTCTTTGGGGCTTACATATCTGTGGCAGCTGAGTGTGCTGCTGCACACTCAGCATTGCAGCTGAAAGAGGCAAAAATGGTAACTGCAAACAGAGACGGTATTAATTGCTCCCTTAACTTAGTTAAATAGCTGCATCGATGCATAGCAGCAGGAGGGAGAGGGTTAATGAGGGGCTAATTCCATCTTCATAGGGACCACAGGGCTGAATGGAAACAGCTGCTGCACTGTAGGCTCTCGGCTGCACAGGGAGTTGCTGTGGTCAGCAGCTTTGGTGAGGAGAGGGAGCAGAAAAGAAAAGAAAGAACAAATAAAAGTGTCCTATGTCTGGACCCCTGTAAGAGGAGAAACCATAACAGGCAGAAGGGAAGGAAGAGAGAGTTCAGGCTGGAATTGCAGACTGGAGGAGGGGATGCAGCCACCTGCATGCCCTTGACCTCCCTGTCTGAATGTCAAAGCTTACAATTCAGTCAACACAGTATAGGGTAGGTGTAGCTTGGATTTAAGACAGCACAGCTGTGTGAATTGTAAATGCATCCTTATCTGAGCTAGTGGACTCTGTTAGAAAGTGGGGGAATATTGCTTGGGATGGAGGCTGGATATATATGGCATTGATTCACCAGAACTGCGTGCTTCTGATGGTGTTTGTCAAAACATGAATGAAAATGGGAGCTTTGTTCACTGAGTTGAGCAACTCAAGAATCAAGTTATCCACAGCCCTGTAGAATATGAATAATTTGGGTTGTTGTCATCTCTGGTACTTGCTGTGACGTCATCACTTGACCATTGCCTTCTTTCACGTGTTACACCTGTTGTGTGCACAGACATGTCTTCTGTTCCTACTCACATAGCAGCATTCACACATTTTGAACTAAAGCTTGCTCCTGTAGTTGAGGGTACTCATTAAATCCCCAGAAATACTTTAGCTAAAGACAGAGCCTACCTGCTCCATAGAGAGGAAACTGCTAATGCCCTTCCCACTAGTTTCTGCTAAAGACAGGTGTTTTTTCCTGCAGTTGATGCAGTTATCTGAGTTGGGTCTGGGAGGGAGTGCAGCCAACTTTGAACTTCCCATCACAGAGAGCTGTGGAATATACCGAGGAGATATACTTGAGAACATAAAGATTGCTTGTATACAGGCTAGATTGACCCAAGTGTTAGTATAGTGGAGGCCAGTGGTGTAATATATGCACAGATTTAGGTTGCTGACAGCAAAAATCAGCTTCGCGAGCTGTGCAGCCAAGCAGTCCCTCCCGCAGGGCTGTAATCTGTCAGGCACCAGAACTGTAAAACCAGAGTGCTCTAAAGAAAAGGCAAAAGTGAAAGAGCTTCTCTTGTTAAATAGATTAGGACATGTCAGCCTCAGATGATAAGGAAGAAAAAGGGGCATATGGTTTGAGAGAGCATTATAAATTCACAAGTGCTACAAAGAAGATCAAAAGGGAAAAAAGTTGTCCCTGAGGTGCAGAACATGCAAAGCAATACCAGGGAAACTTTACAAATGTGTACACAGTTCTTACGCTTTTTCTTCAATTTCTATGATTTGCCACTCTCAGAGGCAGGATGCTGGACTGTCAGCCTCTTGTCTGGTCTGGTCGAGCAGTTCTTTAGTATGCTCTTTGAACCAGGAACCTGAGTTTAGGATGGTAAAAATGTGATTTTTTTTTTTTCACCAGTGTTTCTTCAGTTATACTGGGAGTCGTTACTGTTTAGTTGTTAAAATTACATTAATGATAACATTTCTTGATATTTCAAGATTTTGGAGCTCAGAGAAACAATTTTTGAGAATGTAAATTAAATTAAATGGGAAAAAAATAATACAGCTATGTAACTCTTCACCTGAACTATGAAGTATCATGTTATACAGATGGTGAAGATATGGAAAATGAAAAAGGTAAATTCCACTTTCATTTCACCAGATTATGTAAGTAATATGCTGCATGCTATGTAAAGATTCAAGCAAGAATGCTGTATGAATAAGGTACAAGTTTTATGAAGAATTAACACAGGACAGCTTTAACTTCAGAATCAGCAAATGCTTTGGCCTATGTTATGTGCAGGGGAGAAAAATAAGCCATGTGTTAAATGGATTAATGCAGTGTTGATCCTTTTCTGTCAGGACAATTAACGTGAGTAAAATGTTTGCCCTACTTTGAACAGATAAGGAGGTATTGTATTGTGTTCCTCTCAAGATTAATGTTTCTATATTGGCAGCAGTGAGCACAAGATTTATTTGTTGAACCTTATGTAGATTTACTGCTATGCCAATTACTGCTTGAAAGCTCTTTATGAACCGTGCTGACAGCAAGTCTTTTTGTGTGTATGTTAGTGAAAGTGGTCATAAGAAGGATGCAGAAACACTGTTAAGTGTTAAAGTGGAACGTGTGACACATGCAATGCCTATAAATTATAAATTTTTTCTTGTCATGACCCCTGATTTTCTTCTATATATGTGCATACAGGGGCATGCATTTGTATGATATAAACATAAAAAATGTAGAGGTTGCTGTACAAGCAACTTCCTGTGCTGTCCTGACTTCCTTAGAGAATTAGTAATGTTTTTTTCTGTTATTATTTGATGATTTAAAACAAAGAAAATTACACTCAAGGAGAGAATGACAGTCTCAGGGGATGTGCACTTTCCATGGAACCATGCTCTGGACTCATAAATATCCACACAACTACTTTTTATTCAATAAGACTCCATGGGTAAAATACAAGGTTGAGTTTGGAATTCAGAGTCCAAGATAAGAAGTGAACCTTCCTTGGGCTTGGTAGAGACAGGCAGATAATGGTGGAAATACTATGTAAATTAGTTTCAGAATGTTAGAGCAATTGCATTTTTTTTTTTACTGAGGCTTTCAACTTTTATACTTATAAGCTTCTGTAATTTCTTTAAGTGCAGTTAATTTTTTGAGCATATGGATACACAAATGAAGGTTTATTGTGCAGTAGAAACATCTGAATCTTCACTTTTATTCTTTTTCAGAAAAATTGTCAGGGAACGGTCATGTAAAATGAATAGTCTTAACCAAAATACGTAGTAATCCAGTTAAAAAATGGCTTTTTCATTTGCAGAAGTTTTTGACATTTAAAAAAAATTGTTATGCACTTTTCCTGATGGACCAGAGAATATTTTTTACATCAGTTGAAGAAGAAAGCAGAAACATCCTCACTTGAACAAGAACTAAAGTTTATCTGTCACCCCCCTGCATCTGAACTTACAACAAAAAAAAAAAAAAAAGAAAAAATGAGGTCGTTGTGGTAGGACATGTTTTGAGAAACACATTTAATCTTGTACTAGGATTTTCCAGGCACCTTTGTCTTCTATGAGTTGTGTAGACCAAGTTGTGAACTGGGCAAAAATTCTAAACATTGCATTCATGAACACTTTGAGTAGCTTCTGGTTTGTAATTGCTGTCTGTTTGTACCTTTGAATTAATTTTCATGCCGTCTTTACAAATTGTCATCACCACTTGACTTAAATGTTCTAGTCGGGGTTTGTCATGCTACAGATCCTTGATTCTCTGCAAATTTTACAGCTACTTGCTTTTATAATTGGAGAAGGCTGCTAAATAAATTGCTGGAAAGGTGCAAAGCTAGTTGAACAAAATGCCTGATACTACAGACAGAGATACCGTGTTGGGTTATTAGTATAGTTCAAAACAAAAGAAAATATTTCTTATGAACTGAATAATACATCCAGGTTAATAAAACACTAAAAGATTTAATCACATAAATTCCTATTCAGTTGGCATATTGAGGTCTGCCAGCTGTTCAGACTTATCTGTGCCGGTGCAATTGATAGTAAACATATATCAATGTTTATTTTCACCTTTTCAGTTTGTGCACTGGAGATTGCATTGCTAAAAATGTAAACCATATAAGTAATTCGAAAAGAAAAATGCATTCATGCAATTGAGTTCCTTTCAAAAATTCTGGTTCATGAATAGTGTATCTCTCTGCTGCTTCCTTTTAAAGGTAGTTGCCACCAGAAAAGGCTTTGAGGCATCATTCAAAAATCTTGCGTAAGATTTTCTGATGGCTAGCATCAAACATGAACATTCAAATAACTGGTATCAATTGGAGGACAAAAAGTGGTGGAAAGCATTCTCAGTTTCTCAGTTCTGCAACTCTGGTCTCACAGAAAAAAACCAAAACTGTTTTTCGCTCATGCAATTTTTTTTTTTTAATGCTTCTCCAGGCAGAAGAAGAGGTTTTAAGTGCAATTGTTCAATAAGAGATTTAATTCAAAAGAGTTATGCCATAGAGAGCAAGAACTTACTTGGATAGGCCTGTGAACTGTTTTTAGAAGGGAGGGAGTTAGGATAGAATGTAAAAACTGTGCTTAAGAGTTTTTTTTATTCAACATACTTTCAGTGAGAAAGAAACTGTAACATACTCGCTCCTTTGTAATATACTTACTGTTAAAGCTGATTCATGCCAAGCCTTATCAGGACTGTACTTTGCAACAGTGATTGTTTTCTAGCCAATTCATTGAAATTATAATTTCAGTAATAACGTCCAGTGCAGTGGAAAACCTCAACAGGAGATAATGCACGGTCTCTTGTAGTTTGCCATCCATTTGCAAAGCTTTCAGGAAAATTAATCAGCTTTTTCCCTGGTATATTGACCAGGTAACAAGAAAGAGGAGATGTAGGACTTGTGATTGGAAATGTCAGAATGTACTGGGTGTTTCTCATGAGAGAAATACTCAAAGGTAACTTACACAAAAGTTTATGGCATGAAGCTTGAGGGAAATTGTGGAAGCTTCATGCAGCAATTTAAATTACAGCAACATAGGTAATTTTCCTGCCTAGGGTTTTGTATTAGAATTGAAGAAATTATTTGAAGAAATTACCTGTCCTTGGAGAAACTGTGCATTCCTTTTTGAACTGGTTGGCAGGTTAAGATTAGGAGGCAAGAGAACTGACTTCTGCCTAAAATGGCAAGTGTGACCTTGGACACAGTTGCTTGTACTAAGAATTGACCTTCAGTACTGAGACAATGACCTGGGAATGCAGCATGGACAAGTCTGATATTTACAGCCAGGAGTGTAAAGGTTAGCAATACTTAAGCCATGTAAAACTTGAGTGTTGTAAAAACATTCTAAACCCCACTACTTCATTGTAAACTGGGTGGTCACTGAAGACTGCAACTTCTCCACCTGTTCACACTGGAGAACCTTTAACTGGTGGGTGCAGCTGGGGATACAGGGGGTCCTGGGAGGAGTGGGGATTGGAATACATTTGAAGAGAGTGTGACTGGTGGCCTGAGGTTAAAGGAGCAGGGAGAGGGATGTGGAGGTCTCAGAGATGCAGAAGTCAAGTGATTAAGAACTGAATTTAATGTATTTTGTTAAGCAAGCCCATGCTCATACAGAGAATTGTAATTGTGGCAGCAATCTACCACAACTAGGAGTGCTAAAGTTGATTGGCTGCTTTTAAAAATCATTTTAGAGCCACAGTTTTGGAAGTTACGTAGTGGACATTCTAATATAAAGCTCTTTAGGGTGTGAGCTGCTAAGGAAAGCTAGGTGATGTTTTCTTTCTGTGAATTTCAGACAATTGGACAAATACATTCCAGAGGTTTTGGTGGGGGTTTTGCCCTTTTTTTCTTATTTTTTTTTTTTCCTGTTGCTGAGCCATCTGATTGGCTTGTGGTGGAAACAAAGTGCTGAATGTGTGGATCACTGATTTGACATGGCAATACAGATTTTGTTTCCCTAAATTTATGGTGACAGCACATCATATCTAGAGACAGAGGTCCTAAGTTCAGCTTTATTCCTATTCCACAGTCTTGTCTTTAGAAATCAGAAATATTTTCTGTTTCAAAAGTGTTGGTAAGAACAAAAGAACCACAGGATGCCTTAGTAAATTATGATTAAGTTAGCATAGTCAGTAGTGTCTTAATTTTTGAGTGGTTCTTGAATGACGATTTCTGGTTTGAAAAGTGTGGATTGTTGTCAGTCAGAAGAAACTGAAGTTTAAGGAGCAAGTTAAGGTGATACAGAAAATGGTGAGGCTCTTGAAAAACAAGTCACTGTGCAAGACCTTACACCATCTGGGATGTTGTAACCAGCCCTATGCTGTGGGTCACCTTAGTGCTAAATGCAGAGGATTGAATGAGGTTCATTCTTGGGTTTAGTTTTCCACTCCTTTCTTTCCTGAGGGGCAAAAGGTGTGCCCACCACCTCAGCAAGCTGGAAAGGAACATAGGAAAGAAATCTGGCATTCTGAGATTTTCGAGGGAAAAGGACAGCACTGAACCTTGCTGTTTTTCTCCTAATTTAATTTTCTTCAGTCATGTTGGGCAAAAGAGGAGGTAGAAAAAAATAGGTGTTTGCTCTTTTCACCAGTTCACTGATAGAGACATAATTTTTCTAACTTAAATTGAGAGTGACTGTAAGGAAAGTCGGAATGCTAAATAAGTTCACTGAAGTGGGGATAAAATCCTTCTAAATATGGACATATCAAACCCTTCCTAGCTCATAATTGCATAATAATTTAATTTTTTATTTTTACTTAAAGAAAGGCTGCGGTCCAAGACAATGTGTTGAGACTGAGTTGAAGTGAAGACAGTATTTTGTCCTAAGCTTGGTGTCTCACAACCTCATTTTCATACATTCATAGCATTGCTGTTACTTTGCTCCCTCACTGGGAGTGGAAGTAGCAACAGGTTCCTGCTCTGGAAGGTGAAAGGCTGACGGTTCTTGCATAGTGTCACTGTCAGTTTCGAGGCTGTTGGTGTAGATGTGTGGGCTGCCCTTCAGTGCTACAGTCAAGGTTCGTAAAAATCCCAAAGGAGTGAACTTTCCAACATATAGTTCTTTTGTGCAATTTCCAGATTCAGATATTTTTCTCTTTTGGTTACATTTAGGTGTCAGTATTGGGCTTCTCTTCTCATGTCACCTAAAATTTTGGGTTCCATGATATTGTAAACATCTGTTGTAATAGAAGCAGGGCCATTAGTCTAGGCCTCAGACACACTCAGAAGTGCCATTAGCACCAGGCTCCATTCATCAAGTGTGAATTGGCAGGTTAATTTTTCAAAGGATAACATTCCAGAATTGCATCTTTTTTCTTTATTTTTCTTTTATTTTTTAATACGTTCTAAAACTGATCCTCCTCACTGAAATGACATTAGTTTATCTGTTCCATGTAATTTTTTTAACAATCTTTAGTGTATTTTCTTTATCCAAGAGTTTTTGATTAAGTTTGGGGTTGGGTTTGTTTTAAGAAATAGGTTGAAATATTCACAAATGTCTTCAAATGAGAAATTATTTGTGATCTTATAAGTCAGCTTATGTGTATCTGTTCTGGAAAACACAGCCACAGGAAAGACAAGGGATTAAATAAAAATAAGGTCTGACCTCTAATGATTTCACAGCACTTGTAGAGATGCAAATGCAAACAAGGAAAAGTGAGCTATTGTTCTTAATATTTCTCTCTCTTCTATAAACAAAACCTTTGTTTTAAGATACTATCTTTGTGTCAGATACCATTTGTAAATACTTTACATTTCAAAACTAATTCAAAACACATATTCATTTATGCTTGTATAGAGACAATCAAAGCATTTTGTCCTGTAAAGTATGGCATCTTATTTGTTTCCCAGAGAAGCTGTAGATCTCCAACCTTGAAAGTACTCAATCCACCTGAACCTGCTGGGTTGTGTAAGCGCTAGGATGAATGACCTGCGGTGGTCCCTGTCAGCCTCAGCCATTCTGTGATTTTGCAGATTTAGAGTCTTCAATATTCAGTGCATTTTGGAAAGGCCTGGTATCTGTGTTAGTTAAACTCAAGCCAAATGTGGAAACGTTTAAGCAGTCTTGGTATTTAGGCTTTTACTTTAGTCCTCTCTTATGCTGGCTTTTGCCTGCATTCCCTAATGGTTTTTTAAACCTCCCTTAAAAGTTTATGGGGTTGTGAGTGATACTGTTATTGCAGACCAACAATGCAACATCCAGAAATAAAAACCACTTTCATGTTTTTATTCCCCTCAATATATGAGCTAGAGCCAAACTGAAAGTTAACATGGTTTATCAGCCATAATCCTGACAGCCTTTTTTAATTTCTGTGGCATTCTTCAGATAGAATCCTCCTTCTGGCTTACAATTTTGTATGAGGCTGCATTTAACTATCATTAAACTGTCAGAATGATTCACTGTACCCAAATGATCTACATCATTCTGCATGATCACATTGACTTTGTTATTGTTTATATGTGCTAACCACAGGGTTTTGACAGTGTTTTACTTTTATTTTCCAAATTTTTGTTTAAAAACACATGTGCTATCTCTCAGCTAGTGAAGAGTGTCTTGTAGGTGCTCCCATTCAGTACTGAATCCACATTGATGGCAACTGGGATTAAGGATCCATCCTTAATCCCAATTAATATGTGCTCTGTTAGCACAAGATTGTTTGGTGTTTTCTTTGATGGGGCATCAATTATGCATGTGTATATAGCACTCAGTTTTTCATGCTGAGGGTTGTTGCATGAACTTGAGACATGTGCTTGTGAACACAAGCCTAGTGATGACTGCCACCTTTCACAAAATTGAAATATGTGGAAGCTAGCATGCTAGCTATATGTCAGATAAAAAATTACCTTTTAATGAGAAATTTCTATAAAGTTTTAATGTTTTATCTCTTTTCAGTTTATTTTTTTAAAAAATGCCCTCAAGTGGATAGAATTTTTTTAGAGTGTGTATTAAATAAAATACAATCTTCCTTATGGAATAAGCCATTAAAGAAACACAACTCATATATTCAATGTGTTGGCTGTGTTTAAGTACTGAGACTGACACTGGTGAAACCACGGCATCTTTTCTTCTTTTTCTAAGTGCATCACTTCCAAGTAGGTATGTCACTTAACATAATTTCTTGAACTTTTCCTCCCACTCCACAGAGATTCATTCAAATTCATATTGTATCATACAATTTTTTCCTCTACAGCCCCTGTCTAATGTGAATCAGAGGTTCAGAAGGCATAAATTAAATAGAAGGTGTTTGAGTTTCTGCATAACCATACTCAGATGTTAGTGGGTCAGTATTAAATCTCTATCCTGCATCTGGATTATACTTACAAGGGCAGCACATGTTTCATTTCAGCTGGCATGGTAAATGCTCTCTGGAACAAATAGCTCTTAAATTACATTTTTGGTAATACCTTTCCCATCATTTCATGAGGCATGTGAAGCATTTTGAAGAAAGGATTAATGATTTACAGAGTGGAGCTGATTTGGGGAACCATAATTCAAGTAATCAATTACAAATGATGAAGAAAGACAGTTGGATAGCCTGGGCTTAAAATTTTGTAAAGTGAGGTAATTGATTATGGGTGGTTGTAGCATGCTTGCTTCCAAATTTACAGTCTGTAGAGACCTGCTATAATGTTCCTCTACATGGCTCTATTATTTTAGTAACACAGCAGATCTGTTTGTCTCTTGTATTTTTGTCAGTGTACACTTTGGCAACGGGGTGATCTATTAAATGAAATTTTCTGTAAAGCACTAGTCAGTCTCAACTAATGTCTTCTTCCAAAAATCTTTCAGTGGTTATGAGAATTGTCGTGCTTTCTGATAGCTCAGCCTGGCATGGTGTCCTGGCTTTGATAGTGATAAACAGGGGATGTCTGAACGGAGAGCATAAGCATAGAGTTGTCCTCCTTCACATTCCCCCACCTTTCTGCCAACATCTGTGAGCAGGAGGCTACATTGCATTTTGTAGTCCTTTATGGTCTATCCTCTGTGGATTTATATAATCTGCTTTCTAATCCATCTACATTCTTGGTGTTTCCTACATCCTGTGACATTGAGCTCTGCAGTTTTGGGATAGAACATGGGATTTAATAACATGGTAAACATTTCAGTGAATACACCAAGAATAGACAATTCACTTACTACGTCTTTCTTTTAATTTCGTCTCCTTTCACATTGTACTCCTACTCTCCCATTCTTTGTTCTTAGTTGTAATTTTGAGTTTTTATAACAGCTCTAGCACAGGGTAACAAAGACTGTGCTGTACCATTCTGGACCCTATATCACACAGCAGCATGTCCCATTACTGCAGTGATAATTCTTTACCATCCTCTTCATTACTGAGAGTATTGGGAGGGACAGCAGAATTTCAATAAAAGAATTAAAGCAACACTAGGTAGGTATATAAGAACATAGGCAACAGTCTCTGCAGACATGTAAGAACATGTGAACTTCACAGGAAGGCTTCAGTTCTCATGTAACAGAGTAACTTGAAGTAGAAGTGAGTGGTGTTCAGATGAACATTGAAATTACTTGTTCTGTTGTGTGATGTCCTTATCTGATGTGGATTAATTCTGTGTACTTGTATTCACCTTCCACATCAAGTATGCACAAAATATACGACAAAACAATTAATTCTGACTATGCATGTTGTCATGATTGAGGATTTAGCACCACAGACTTGTGTTTACACCTAAATTCAGATTAATGGATTGCCACTTCTAAATCTGCCACACCTCTTAAATTAAAGTACGGTGTTAGTTGAGCAAAGATTTTTAGTTCCTGTAATCCTGTTAGACAGGTTTATCATCGCGGCTTGTTCAAGTAATGACTTGTATTCTAGTGAACAACACCATAGCCAGTGTTTGTTTCTGCAGGGCCTGAGGCACTGGGACATCTCTTAATGAGTGCTGCTGCTGGTGGTTCTTTTTTTTGTCTTCTGACTGAACACTGCAAATGTAACATAAAGGTGAACATAATTTAATGCATTGTTAGTGTTTTTTCACTAGGAATTTTTGTACATTAATAGGCAGAAGAATCACATGTTGAGATGATAAGCTTGAGTTAAATTATTTTCTCTTACCACGCTTCTCCCTCATAATTTTCTTGCTCTTATGGTTTTTTCTCACCATCAGGAGTTCAGACAACAGTGTTTCCATCCACTGTTAATTTATATTGTACACCTTGGATAGAAATAAAAACTGGTGGCAGATTATTGTGTTCTGAGACTTGAAGAACAGAGAAATGAAGGAGGGTGATGAATAGTTGCAATATCCCAGAGAAAAACTTCAGCAGTTGGTACCAAAAGATGCATTTGTTTCTTTTTCATTTTGAGCTTTGAGATGAATGTTCTGTAATAAGGAGCAATCTTGTATAACTAAAAGAATTTTCCATGGCTGCATTTTGGGATCCATACTGAACTATGTTCATTGTTCGAATGCTTTTGTCTTTTTCAGTTGAGGTGTGTCATGGATGACCAGAACTTTGGAGATGTAATTCTGTGCCCACCTCCAAGACAGAGCAGTTCTTAGTTAGCATCATGGCCTGTCTTTTACAGAGATTACTTTTCAGCTCTTTTCAGTTGCTTTTGCCTAAGATAATTCAAGAAAGCTTTAAAAAATCAAATGTGAAGCTATTGTCTTATATTACCAGCCTGCTGGTTGTTCACAAAGTACATCTGTCACTAAATGATGGTTGTCCTGAAAAATGTTGGCTGAGAAATGGCTGGAATAAACAGAAAGCAAGTCTGGTAATGTGTCTGAGATCCATTAGTGAGAGTCCGTATATCTTCAGTCAAGATAAACAAATTCTGCTTTTCAATGCGTAGCTTAGAGAGACAAAAATTGTTGTGATAGGATTTTTATTTATTGTCAGAAAACAGTTATTATACACTCCATCTGAAATCATCTCTTTGGTTTAAAAGGAAAAAAAACAAACCCAGTGGATATAACTGATGGATCTGGTTAATGCTTAGGTACCATATGTGGGCGTATGTGTGTCAGAGGAAATTTAGATTTTTATTTATTGCCTCTAAATCTGCTCTAAAGCTTTTGTGAAATGTTTTCTCTGTGTTATTTCTGCACTCTGAAGGCCATGGTAGTTTTTCAGATAGATACGATGTTAAAAAACAAAAATGTGAGAAATAAGTTGTGGAATGTTTCTACAAAAAAGTCATATAATATACATCTATAAGGATATCAGTTGCCAGCATAAAGTCTTAGAAATTGGGTGGATATTTTCAGCCTTCTAAACTGTGTCCCTTCACTCTCCTTTTCAGTGTGGTGACATGATCTGTTTTCTCTTAGTATAGGCAAAAGTGCTTTTGACTGCAGCTGGAGTAAGAAGCTGTTATGTTGTAGTCTATGGAAGGGTCCTTTAGTGTCTGGGCTACTTTTCAGTGTACATACTCGTGAAACCTAAAAATTATGGAACACAATGTATTTAAAATTTAAAATAAAAATGTTGTTGAAGGTCAGTGTAAATCTTAGTTTTCAATCAGCCTTTTATGTAGCTGATGTTCTCAAGCTATGGATGTAAGTGGCCAAAAAATATGAGAGCAAACTATGAAAATTCTGCCACACCTGCTAGTTTGAATGTGTTGTATTTATGATACAAAGGGTTTAGGGAGTTAAATCTCTATAGAGAGTTTAGTTGATGTGAAAAAAGCTTTTGATGCAGCAATGTTGGAGGACCTCCAATATTATTATAAACTGTAATCTTTAGAAATGCTACTAGGATTTTACATTGCAGGTCTTCAGTTAAGGACTGTAGGTTTTATACTGTCAATTGGTTGTGAATTTTTTTTTTGTACAGCATAGTACATATGCTGTCACCACCACTGGGTGGTTGCAAGGAGTCTTGAATGAAGGGGGGCATCAGAAGGAAAAAGTTAGAAGTTTTACTCTTTCTAGCCCCTACTAAGCATAACAGCCTGCACTGCTGGTTTGTAGTTGCAGTAGATTGTAATTGTTTGCTGTAATTGAAATAGAGTGTTTGATGGTTGGAAGTGTAAGCCAAAGAGGCTAGATTCTAGATTTAAAAATCTATGGGAAAGAAGGATGATTTTGTGATATGTATAAAAAACAAGCAGCCTTTTAATTGTTCTAATCATAAACATTTTATTGTAGAGTACTAACATAATAAAATATACTATACTATCTTAAAGTTTAATTAAAACCAAATACTTATACTTGAAAAGAACTTATAACCTCAAAGTGTAATTACTTTTCTATATTTCACACTTAATGGTGTGGGTTTTGCCATAGGAATTGTTCTAATTCGGAGCACGTTGGGAAGATCCTTGAAGATTCACTGTGTGCCATGAATCTCTTGGATTCAAAGATCAATATTTGTAGCTATATTAAGTTGCAAATGGCGTTTTTTATTCAAGCAGGAGGGGCAACTTCTACCCTTTAGAAAACAAATAATAAAAGTACACAGCATATTCTGTCAGTTCCTAAAATCTTGTAATTGCATACCTTTATATTTTGTCTCTCTTGCTTTTGCTTGCTAAGGTTGAGTAAGAAAACCATAATGGTATGCACTTTTGCCTTGTATCCGATCTCCATGCAGTTATCCATAACACCCTTTCTGTTCCTGGTTTCTTTAGTGTGAGCAATCCCACCTGATGAGAGAGCACGAAGATGTGCAGGAGCGAACAACGCTGCGCTACGAGGAACGAATCACAGAGCTGCACAGTATCATTGCTGAACTGAACAAGAAAATTGATCGACTACAGGGAGCAACAATAAGGTACAGCAGCTTCCTGGAAATCCTGGGCCAATGCAAGACAAGTGCAAAACATGGTGTGAATTATACTCTAAATATAATTTGATGGCAACTTCAGGGAGCTAGTCTTGTCATGACTGGTGCTGAATAGCTGCGCGTAACCAAGGTGTTCTGCAGAGTATCATCCCAAGACTTAGAAGTGCTACATTCTCTCTGGCAAAATAACACTTTGCAAAACTTAACAAGCACTGCAAAAAACTGCACTGTGCTGTGTAAATACTCCTTTAGCATCATGTGCCAGGGAACCACATAAGTGACAGCAATGGTGTATAAAGGAAGATGAAGCCACCCAGCCTGAAGCTCTGCTTTTAACTTTGTTTTGTGGCCTTTTGTAGATCACCTAAGTGAAATTATTTGTGATGAATGTTATGGCTGAAATAGATTTCAGTAGGTTTTTCACCTGCTTATACTGGTATTTTTGACAAAACACAATGGTACAAATCACATTGTTGCTTGTGTTTGGAGCAGCAAGGCTTGGGGTATTACACTGGATCATTACATGTTACTGTGTTAAAATAAACTGTGTATTAGACTAAATGGAAACATTTTTCCTCGCTTGTTTTTACCCATTATTCTTAACATAGAGAAGTTGGACTAGAATGTGGAAGGAGCTTCTTATACTTTAGCTAGTGAGGATGCAATTAAACGACTGGAATCTATGGATTTTCTAGAGAATAGGAATTAGATTTCAAATTAGATTTGATGGTTATGTGGGTAACATTGGCATGATGCTCTAGCCATGTAGCAAATTTTCAGTTTTCCTTACCTATTAGCTGCAATTTTTAGTAATGTGCTTTATTTGTCCTTCCTTTTAAATGTTTCTGCTAGCACAAGGCAATGTGGTTACAACTACTCACTTAACCTTTCATGAAAATATTTATATGCAAAAAGAAGGTTTGGTGTACCATAAATAAGAGGAAGTATGAACACACACATATCTATATACCACTTCAAAAGCAGTGGTAAAATCACATTATGTTCATGTTATTTAAGAAGATAAATACTGTTGCCTATGAGATGATTATAACTAGTGATGATCATGATGAGATTTTTCAGGTATTTTCTATGCTGGTAGTACTTCTCTGAAGAAAAATCCTCCTGACTCCCTTGTTCATTCATGCTTGATACCTCTGCAAATTTTCCATTTGTCTTGTTTCAAGTTGCCTTTCTTTTCAACGTGATAGTGTCTATCCTGCCCTCCTCTCTGATAAAGCTCTACCAGTTGAATAGATGAAAAGCAGAATCTGAGAAGCATGAGACCTGCACTGACTTTTTTTTTCTTGAATGACAGATGAACTCTATGACATTTAAGAAAAATATTATAAAGAATTCATAAAAATGATTTGTTTGGGATCCCTGTGCCAAAGTAAATGCCAAGTGGTGTTCAATTACAAAATATTGAAATCAGGTGGATACTCTGAATATTTAACCACATCCATAAATGAGTCAGCTGTGGCATCCACAGGAAAGTGAGGTGTAAGAACCAAGTCTGATGGGAAGCACGTGTTGCTTCTCATGAAAAGTGCAGTTTTTCTGCCCCTTTAGGGGGGTTTAGGCCTTTAAAGGCATCAGAAGAATACTGCTGCAACATCACTGTTATGCTCCTCCACTTTTGATTCAATCATATGAGAGCTCGTTTTGCTCAGACAGCTAGAATGCCTCATCTGGTTTTATTTGTTCTGGTTTTATGAATAAGAACAAGAATGTTTGTTGTTAGTGGATTTTTTACTTCCTTTAATGACGGGAATAGCTTGTTTTCTTTGGCAGGCCAATAATTTGGTGTCTGGGGAACAGGAGAGTAATGCTACCCTTAAAGATTGTAACCAAGTAGATACTGAAGGGATTCCATACAGTCTGCAAAGACAACTGAAAGAAGGAAAGCTGATACTTCCTGCTGTGACTTTCTGTAAATCCACACTGGGATCCACATATGGATCTTGAGAAGCTGCTCAGTCCCACAGAGCAGAGATGGTGTAATTGCTGTCCTTGCTGGAGCAGGTGTGACTCACAGCGCTCCACCCTTGGCTCTGGGAACTGTTGAGTCCGGGAGCTGGAACAAAACAATCCTAAGAGAAAACATTCTGGGAGCTCAGCTCTGTAGAGCCTTGGCATTTATTCTTTCCTCTAAACCAGAGCATAGGAGGAATTTTAGTTTTGATTTCTGTCTTTGACACCTACAAGTAAAACTGAGCAGAGGCTTTACTTACGCTATCATAAAAATCGGGCTGTCTTTCTGGAAACAGTTTTCTTGAGTTTACTTTAATTGCATAACAGATAAATGTTTCCCCAAGGCTAACACAGTTTGACTGTTCACTTTTTTTTCATGTATAGGTTTTAGGGTGTAAAGATAAACTAACGTGTAGCTTGATATACTGCCACTTTATAGTTCCTTCCAAAACCCCCAAATATTCTAGAAACAATTGTAAGAAACCAGAATTTCTACCCAGTAGAGGGTATTTGACTATCCTCTAAGTTTTATTATCTTTAAATTTGTAGCTATTTGTCTGAGTGTAAGTAGTACCCTTAAAAAGTAGGACAGAAAGTAATCAGCCACTGTGTTGGAATCTGAATAAGGTATTGCAACGGTTTGAGGAGGAGTTTTGGCTGGCTGTATAAGCTAGTTAATATTCTCCATTCATTTTTCTGTGTTTTTTTGGTGTGGAAGTTGTGGGGTTCTTTGCCTGCCATGGGCAGGGACACCTTACACTAGACCAGATTGCTCAAAGCCCCATCCAGCCTGGCCTTTGAACCCTTCCAAGTATGGAACATCCACAGCTTCTTTGAGCAAGAAGAGAGTTTAAGTCACATGTTAGTGCATGTGTCTTTTCCCAGGTGTATCTAACCTGCTGAACTTAGTAGTGTTAATCTTACAGCAATATTTTAAAAGTTTACAGGATTTTTCTAGGTTTGCTTGCTATTTCATGGGTACAGCAGGTTCCACATGTGTGTCCACATGAAATTAGTGGCAGCTCTTGAACTAGATTCTTCCTGCATTCCCTTAGAAAAATGAGTTCACCGTGGTTGTGGGAGCAAGCCAGCACCCATCTGCAATTGTCTGATCTCCCTGCTGCTGTTGCTGCTTTGGACAGCAGAAAAGGTGAAATACTGATTTGATACTAAGGCTAAAAATTGAGTTACTGATACTCATGTGCAAGTAGACTCACTTATGTTGCCAAGGTTCTCTGTCCTTCGACAAGGTCTATGTCGCTCCTGTTTTCTCTCAAAGTGTGTACAACACTGAAGACAGCAAAACCAATCAAATGGATCTTCCCAGTTATAGAGTCATATTGTAAATACTTGGACATAAAGGATACACCGATTAACTCTTAGGCACAGGGAGGATTTATAAATTATACAGTGGTGTACTAAAATAGACTTATGTCTACATTAAAGATTAATATTTCTGACTTCAGAAGTTTTTAGTGTTGACTTAGATTCATTCAAACTTGATTTTTTTTCTTAATCCTATTTTGGCTGTCAAAATCATCTGTAACTTCAGCATATGATTGACAGTTTTTCTTAGATATCAAATAAAGGTTTGGGAAAAGGAAAAAGAGAGAGATCTAACTGCTTTTAGTTCTAAACCAGTGGCTGTTTGGGTACATTTCTGCAACTCTAAAAAAAGACTCTAACAATACAGACAGAAATATACTCTGTTCAACATTGGTGCCTGCTAAGAATTATTTGAAACAATTGTCAAGAAGAAAAAGCCTGTAACCCATTGCTGGAAAACCACTGGTTCAGACTTACAGCTTTTAATCTGAAATATATTTAGAAAGTAGGTTGTGTTGGAGTTAATGAAGAAGGAGAGTGAATAGACAACAGCATCAAACTAAATAATGCACGGCACTTACTGTCACATTTACATAGTGACCTACAGGTCTAATTCTAGCTTCTAAATATGTGCTAGGTGGAAGCTAGCACACTTTGGATTCAATTCAAATGGCAGTGTGGATGTGATAATGTTGGCTTCAACATACAATGCCCAGCTCTACCTGCCCTCAGTGATTAATTCCCACGTTGTCTCAGGTGAACTAGTTCAGAGGGACCTCGCCTGTCTGTACACAGGGTGCAGTGAATATCTGAGTTGCAGTGCACATGCACCTGTAGTATTTTCTATCTGAGGGTCTTAGAGGGCTTTAAAAATACTTATTTAAGTAAAGTGTGTGTTGAAAAACTGCTGGCACCTAAAGTGTGAAGCCATACACCGTTTGTAGCTGTGAAGAGAACATGGTCCTTGTCAGCACTGTGGAAGTACTCATCTTTGGTGTGAATGGATGCTGAAAATTGTGCATTTTGCTCACCATTTGAAGACATTTTCCCCAGTGTCTATGCAGCAGTTGTGATCCTTGGGTGCACCCAAACGTAAAGAAAGCAGTTAGTGCAGAAATACCTGAAAACCACACTGTTTTTTCTCCAACATTGATCCCAAATCACTCTGTGTCTAGAATGTCTTGATCTGGTCTTAACTGCCTCCACCTCACCATGACATTCCAGCAAGTGGAAACTATCAGGGCCTGTAGCAGAACAAGTACCTACTTACCTGCTTTCTCTATCCAGGCTGTGGATAATGGCAGAATGAAAGTTGTAATGCCTCCACCTCCTGCAGTCAGTTGCCAAGCACTTTGCATCTCCAGTGCCTCTGGAGGACTCCTCTTTTGGAGAAAGGTGAAAAGCAGTATCTTTTGACACTGTCAGCATTAGCTTCAAAGGCAGAATTTACATTTGTGATGTATCGCTGCCCTCGAATTCCCTCTTGTTTTTACCCTCAGTCTGTTCCCACTGGGACTGGTGGTGGAGTGACTGATTAATCTAGCTGTCACTTTACCAGAAATGGATTTCTGAACTCCTGGTCAGATCCTAGAAGCATTAGTTCATATAGAAAATGATTTCTCACCTGAGTCATCAGAAGAGTGTGAGTTCTGCCATGTGACATACTTTTCAACTGTTCCAACGTACTGAGGGTGCATAAACTAAAAAAACTAGTGCTAGCTACATGAAGCTATGTTTTAAACAGAAAATTTATGCAAGAAGAGCCCAGTAAGAGTGGTGAGAAATTATTATTGTGCGTGCCATTGTTTTAGGGTCAGTAGAGCCTATTGTCCAATTAGAGGTAATTTAGATTTTAAAAATGCAGGACTGTTTGGTTTTGTCCAAAGCTAATTACTACTGACTTGTTTTGTGGCTAATAATAAACTAGCTCATGGAACATTAACTCACTCTTATGTGTCTTCCTTTCACTGTTGCAATTCCTGCTATTCATGATTGAGTTCTCACACTGTCTGAAACAAATATTGCATGGTAACTCAAAGACCTTTCTTTAATCTAAATCTCTGTTAACTGACTAGCCTGCATGTTGTTTAGTAGTGGTCACTAAGTGCTTCTGATAAAGTCACACTTTCTTTGCACTGAAGCAAAGTAAGGGGTAGAAGAACATGTTAGTTCCTGTAGAAAATACATCTCAGTACCTTGGAAAACCCTGCTTGGCAAGCAAACTAAAATTCCCTTTTTTGAGGTTTTGAGACGGGTTCATAAGTTGTCAGCTCTGCAACTCTGAGAGCAGACTTCACTTCTGTTACTGATCTCTGTGTGCAGGGGCCATCTTCTCTGCTATTTTGCCTGAAAAATGCAGACACAACTCCAGGCTGAATCCTGCAAGAAACACTCCTTACCATAAACGGTAGTGCATGTGGCATATGCACAGCAAACCTAGCATTACAGATACCCCTCTCAGATGCAGATCCACAGACAGGTCTTTGCTATTTCTAACTGTTTCCAAATGGAGACAGTTTTATTCTCCCACTTTTCTGCTGAATCTGCTGCAAAATTAATCACTGGATGTGATTTAGTGTGAAACAAAATGATAGCTGTTTGTCTACTTTCGGAAAGGTTCTGCACCTGGATAAACTGGTGTTTTTCTCATGTTTAAAAGATACTTTAATGTAAAAACAGTCACTATGAAAGTAAAAAAAAAAAATAATTCAGAGTCAAATCAACAAGAAAAAATATTTACAAATGTTCTCAGGAAAAGCTATTATTCATTTACTTATCTTCTCCCCCAGTGCTTTGAACTCTTTATGTGGAGACAGGAGGGAAAAGTCTTAATTTTTTAAGCTCATTAGCTTTAGCTGAAGTATTCTGTGTCCTCAATTATTTTAGTTGAACCATCTTGACAAATTAGTTAAAACCTAGATAACTGAGGCTTTTTATTTTCTGCTAACTCCAGCAGTTTGGTGCAATACTCACTTATGTGTTGTCTCTTTTGAGAAGAGAAAATGAAAAACCTACCTGTCTCTAAGAACATTTTGATACACATATGCAGGTATGTGCATGTGTGTGCTTGCTTTGCACACAAGCTGATGACATCCTTGAACTGAGAAAGAGACCAAAACCAGTTATTTCTAATCCACTTTGAGATCACAGCTACTTGTGCTGATCTATGTGAATTATCAGTTGGGGAACTGCTGCAGAGCAGTGTATGTCCTTGCACACATCTTTGCTAGCACTCAGTTCCACCCATTGTTTCCTTCTACAGTGGTCTGGAGTAATAATGAACTTGGGAATAAAGAAATGGAAACCAGGCACTGGCTGCTGCAAGTGGGTGTTATGGGCATAGCAAAGTTGCTTTGCAGTGAAGGGTATAAATCTTCTCTACTGACTGAACAAAACTTCTGTGGATTGTATCCTGTGGCTCAGCTGACAGGTCTGAAATAAACGTCACAGAAGATACTTCCTCAGAGGATTTTATTTCTGCCTTTGCTCTGTCTCTCAGGGAGGAGGATGAGTACTCAGAGCTGCGGTCGGAGCTCAGCCAGAGCCAGCAGGAGGTTAATGAGGACTCACGCAGCGTGGACCAGAATTCAGTTTCGGTACCAGAGAATCAATCCACCATGGTCACTGCAGATATGGGTAAGTTCTGCTTCTTAGTGTAGACATAATGCCTTCTCACAGCAGAAAGGTAACATATAGCCTTTGAAATGCAGATGCAAACATTTGATGAGGAAATAAATTTATCTGGGATTTGCTAATCATAACTGATGCTGAACTTTTATAGACTTGTGTGTGAAGTAACCTCTGTAAGGTGGTGATAGAATCATTAAGGTTGGGAAAAGACCTCTAAGATCATCAAGTCCAAACATCAACCCAGCACCACCACCATGTTCACCATTAAATCATGTCCTCAAGTGCCACGTCCACACAGTTTTTGAACACTTCCAGGGATGGTGATTCCACACCTTCCCTAGGCAGTCTGTTCCCTCTCCATGAAAAGGTTTTTCCTAATATCTAATCTAAACATGCCCTGTTCCAGCTTGAGGCCATTTCCTCTTGTCCTATCACTTGTCACTTGGCAAAAGAGATCAAACCCCACCTCACTAAAGCCTGTTTTTAGGGAGCGAGAAGATCCCTCCTAAGCCTTCTTTTCTCCAGGGAAAACCATCTCAGCTGCTCTTAATCAGACTTGTGCTCCAGACCCTTCCACAGCTCTGTTACCTTTCCAGCACCTCAATGTCCTTCTTGTAGTGAGGGGCCCATAATGGGACACAGGATTTGAGGCGTGGCCTTACCCGTGCCCAGTACACTTCCCTGGTCCTGCTGGCCACACTGGCTGTGTAGAATGGCTATGGAGTTAAAATGGAATATTGTTCATGAGAGCTCATGAATTTTGAGAAAGAAGAAAGGGATGAAAGATATTCACATACCTTACATGTTCCTCTAAAGTAGTCTAACTTTAGAAAAGAATTGCAGACAGATTAAAAGCTAGGGGAAAAAGCATAGGTAATGGAACTCTTTTAAATCCTAATTATAGAGGATGTCCACATTTTTGAAAACTGAGGGTCTTTTAAAACATGGATAGGCATAGCTTGCTGAAATGGATTTAGACAAGGATGCATCTGACATAAGCCATTCAAACAAAGTGCAAGGAGGGAGGACTTCCATACAATCTGCAACTCATGTTTTTCTGGTTAAGAACTAAGAAGGCAAGCGCCTTTCCTTCAGAATTTCGTCTATTTTGTCATTCAAGCGCAATTACTGATCAATTGAAGAACCTTCACATATGAATTAATTTCTCCATGCATTTTGCAGTGTAGGCATGAGCAGATCCTAGACCTCCAGCATGATGTTTTAAGTTTTTGGGCACAATTGATGAGAACCGTAGCTGTAGAGTAGCAGAAGTCTGGTGTGATCCTCACTATTCAGAACTCTATTCAGAATACTATTTCTATTTTCTATACCATATTGTTTATAAATGTAAGACCAGCCACTGTATTTTGATGTCTATTTTCCAGAAACATTGATAGAACAGTATGTTCTATAACAGTATCTATGTAATTGTGAGATGTCTGACCTACAGAATTCAAAGTATTAACAAAATACTGGATGGAGTCAAGATATTTTGGTAGAGGTTTTTATATTCTTAAAAAAAAATTTTTTTTTTACTTTCAGAAGTTAATGTTTACTGTTACATTCCTACTTGAACAGATTGTGATAGGAGGACTTTTATTTCCTTTTAATTTTCTTTTGACCAAAAGAGTGAAACTAATCCACTTTTTATCATATATTTTGGTATCGTGGCTTTGATTTTTTTCTTCATGAGGTGGAACTGAACCAGGATTTGTATACATTAACAGCAAGTTATCTGTTTAAGTTTCAACCAACAGTGGGAAACAAGGCAATAAAATGAAATATAGTGTAGAAACCCAGAAGATAAGGGGGCTGATGTGTATATCTCAAAACACGAGTGGCCAGATAGATGTGGAGCCAGCCAAGGATTATTGATAATAACAGCCAAGGATTGTTGGTAATAACACACTATAAGAAGAACAGGATGTGGCTGGAGAAGGGGCAGGTGTGGAGGAGCGAGCAGCACTTTTCTGGGACAAATGTTCTTGATCAGCTCCTGTAGAGATAAGTACAACATGGTACACATGAATTGCAGGAATTAGAATGAGAAGGGGGCATGGACTGTAGGGAGGAATCAAGACCACCCAAAAGCACCAAAGCCTCCAACCCATTTCCAGAAATGTCTGAATGAGCCGGCTGCACATGCTAACTGATTTGCACAGAAAGCAAGTAACTGATCTCCAGAGCAGGGAAAATTTACCTATAAACAGGTATCCCCGCAAAGCTCCAGAATGTTTGCTCTGCATGTGCACTCCAGCACCCCGAACACCTCAGCTGGATCATGCTGGAACCAAAACTGGTCATCTTTTTCTCTTTTTTTCTCTTTCTCCCTCTCCCTATTTAATTCATCTCTCTCTTTCTCTCTTCCCTTTGATGCTACCCCTTCATCCAAACCCACTGCTGTGTGCTTATGTAGTAGGTCGGCGACTAACATACCAATTTCCATGCCAAGTGCGTAATCTACTAATGAAATTTTATGAGCTTTTGTGGACTCTTTGACTTTTGTCATTCCTTTGACGACAAGCGTCTACAAATCTTGGGTGCTCCCTTCCACTTAAGGGTGGGACATCACATATAGCAATAGACAAAATATGAATGTCAGCTGTAGGGATTCTTGCATTTCTTCCATATTTTCCTTATATACATAGACTGTCTTTTCTTGGGGTCTGTTTCCATATTCCTGAGAAAATAAATTATGCATACACACACACACACATATACAAATAAGTATATTTTTTATCCTTCTAGATATAGGTGTATAAAGATTAAAAAATCATGATATAATAACCATGTGCGTGACTTGCTTACTGCCCTAATGGAGTGAGCATCAGTCACTTAGTAAAGCCAGTAATATCTTATGACACACTAATGCATGTGGATATGCTGCTCTATTGCTACAGGCAATAAAACACCTAGAGCTAGAACTATGAATGCTCTCCAGTACATCTTGCAGATCTTGTGATTGGGTTTCTGTCAGAAATGGGTTTCTCACATGACAAACCATTATTTTATGGGGAAAATGTTATTGTAGTAACAAAACCCAGCACACGAGATCTTCTGAAGGTTGCTTAAGTCTGCAAAATGTTTGTTACCAAAGATGCTATGGAAACAAGTAAATTCAAGGAAAAAACCCAGAGGTTTTTACAAGTAAGCATCCTGCTTGCTGTATGCTGCTTGTAAGGGAGTGTTATTATTATTTATAAAGGGCTTTTTTGGTATTATTGTAGCAGATGGGTGGCTGCTAGACAGGAACTAGTGAATATGACTTCCAGTAAAGTTTTGTATATTGCTCCTTCACATTTTTCATGCAATGCTGTGACATCATTCTAAACTCTTCCTTGTGTTCGGCAATAGGTTTGTGTTTCACAGCGTCATAGAATCATAGAATATGCTGAGTTAGGGACCCCTCAAGGTCATCGGGTCCAACTCCGGGCCCTTCACGGGACCATCCCCAAGAGTCATGCCATGCTGCTTTAATCCCCTGTAAGAACCTCAGCTATGAGGCTACCATGGAATTCTGACCATCATAAAGCACTTTCAGCAGTAATACAGAAATAACACTCTGCAGCAAAAATGCTTTTAGTTGGATGTTTTTAGTAGGCTGTAGGAGCTGTGGGTCCGCTGCCATCTCATAGTGCACCTCTTGTGTGCTGTGCTGTGGGTAGCTATTGCAAACTCTTACCTAGAAAGCCAGAAATACTAAATAGCACATCTGAGAGAGAGCACAAGGGTGAATTCTACCACATGTAGGAACTGCCATTGT
>JAYRBT010000093.1:12196595-12208200 GCA_036023395.1 Myiotriccus ornatus
CATTGTCTGTCACCAGAGGAGAGCCTAAGAAAAACGAAAATAACTTATGAAGTGAGCCAGCAAGGTACAGAGACCTACTTGTTTTCAAATAAATGGAGGATGCTATGGCAGTGCCCAAGGCCCTAGAAGAGGTTAGCCTAAAGTCAGGAAATAAAGTGATTATCTGCTGCATTTTATAATTAAATACCATTGTTGTATGAGCTTCTAATATGGTTGTAGTATGGACCATAACAAAAAATAAGCTGTGGTGTTACAATTCCTGAATATTCTGCAGTTGCTACTAAAATAAAACATAGATTCTTAGGTAGTGGGTAGGGATTGTTTCCGTAAACAGCAGGAGTTTTTTAAGTCAGGCAGTTTCTAAGTACAACCACAAAAATTCCTCTGAAAAGCATTGTCATAACATCAATAAATGTACCAGACAGAAAAAAACAGTTGAATTTAGAGAGAGAAACCTATGAGGGTAACAAAGTCAGGATAATTGGCCCTGAATGGTCAAAAGAATAGTATAAAGAAATGTCTTACAGTATAAGCATGTGATGTCTTAAAGTGTCCTTCAGACAAGAGGGGTTTTTGAAGGAAGAATGAGGACTTTAGACAAGCAGAGGGACTGTTTAGTTAGATGGGAGGTAACTCATGATTTCATTTGGTGTGGTTATGGTATTTAAGCCTATCAGTTGGTGAGAAAAAAGTGGCAGAGTGCAAGGATATTCCTTGAACAATATCAGTCCTGGCTCTTCTGCAAGAGGCACTTCTTGGATGAGACTGTGTTTTTTCACTGAGTCACTAATTGTTGAGATACTTGTTTTGTTTTGTCTTGTTTTCTTTTAGATAATTGTAGTGACTTGAATTCAGAACTGCAAAGGGTGCTGACAGGTCTGGAAAATGTTGTCTGCGGGCGGAAGAAAAGCAGCTGCAGTTTATCAGTAGCAGAAGTGGACAGACACATAGAACAACTCACTACTGCCAGTGAACATTGTGATTTAGCCATTAAGGTAATGATAGCATTAGGCTGTAAATGCAGTGTTGGCTGACACACCTGATCACTTCTGTAGTAATAACACTTCACTTCCAAAGGTGCCAGAGTATTTCACGTGAATCAACCTGAGTTCACATTTTTGGGTAAGTAGTAGTACACCTGTTTTACACTTGAGTTCTCCAAGGCTGGGGAGGAGCTACTAATATACTTCTGATCTCAAATCAGAAATGTATTTGTCTTTGCTCATTTCAGAGATAAGAGAAATGGGGACACTCAGCACTTAATTTACTTTCTTAGGCAAGTTTGCTTATCCAGCAAACGGGTTGTCACTTGCCCGAGGTGCTTCAGCTGATCATTGACTGGTAACTGAAGACACAGTGCGTACACCTAAGTTGTCACTTGGCTGTCTTGAAATGTAAAACCAATTTAACACAAGGCATGTGTGGTGTGTTAGTTCAAATGAGACAAGTCAGACACAGGAACAAGTAATTCAGCTGATACCTGTGTATCTTGCTTGTGTTGTACATGTAACAGAACAAGAAGAGAGTTACCTGCTGGCTCATGTAACAAAGGGATTGCAATTCAGAACCTGAAAGTGAGTGGGACATAGAGTGTCTTATATACAGGGAAAGACCTGAAAAAGGTTCTTTGTGATAAATGGAAAAGTGTCAATGATTCATTTATACAAGAAAAAAAAAGACGATAGCTTGCTCTTCAAGTGGGATGGACTGCGACCATTTTAGATGGCTTTGACAGCCCTTTGGCATACTACTGGGGAAAGTTCCCTCTGTCCCTGGTGGTGCCTGAGGAATATAATTAAATGTTAAAAAAAAAATGTTGAAAATAGTAATTTGAAGAATGTGTGTATATTTGAGAGAGAGAGACGGAGACAGACTGACTTCTGGTCTCTTGGCATCAGTATTAAAGCAGTTTACTTGAGTGTCTCAGAGGATTAGGATCAATACTTCGAATGCTACCAAGTAGTATTTGAAGTTTTGGGATTAACTGTTTTCAGAAGTCAGTATTAACCAAGAGAGAGACTGTGGATCCTGTAAAACAGGTAGAGATCAGTCTGTGTGAGGTCTACAGAGGTATCTGATGTGAGACGAGATCAAGACTTCTGCAGGAACTGGATTTAACAAAGTGTCAAAATATCTGCCAGAAGCTCAATTCTCAAGCTTTTTATTTTCATCCCATTTTTTACTGTTGATTCACATTAACTACTGTCACACTTTTATAATGATAACTAACTATCAGTAGTTTCTTCATGGTCCAAAACACAACCCTTTTTATCTTTATGTGATCTGTACATGCATAGCCATTTCGGGGGGAATGCTTTTCCCCACTGCCTGTGCTTGAGTTTGACAAGTGATAACATGCAAAGGTTATTAACCTTCAGGAAGATGGGAATCTCTGTGACATGCTTGATTATGCACTAGGGAAGTGTGTCACCAGTGTGTTCAATACAGCAAAACCTACATGCTGAGCCCCTCTCTACCATTCCACCCATGGCTGCAGGTCGTTTCTCTTTTCCTGCTTCCTCAGACAAAGAACTGAGAGATTTTTAAAATGGATGGAATCATGAATGGAAACCTGAAGTATTGTGCCTTTTGCTTTGACTGTTGGCTTTTTTCTTCACCAATGGACTAATGAATCTGAATGCGTTGAATCCTTCTGCTTTGATGGTTAAATGTCACTGGCACTGGGTTCCTTCTAATGCTGTTGGTGGTAAATTTTTTTTTTGTTTATTTTATACAAATCATGTGACCCTAGCTAACTCAATCATTTCTGTCACACAAAAAGCTGAAAATACTTTGAAATGGGATTTATCATAAATTTTGGTAGGAATAAATTCTACCATTGAGTTATACCATGTGAAGGAGTACTTCTTTTACTTCTTTCAGACCTGATACTTAGTGATTTCATCTGATACCACATCTGTAACACAACACCGCTTGTAAAAAAATTGTAAAGAAATTAGGGCAGAGAGTACTGATGGCGGTGTCAGAGACAAGACTGGAATTACCATGATGAGGCATCCTGCCCTGTGCTCAGAACACTGCATTGTAATTCAATCCTATACTCTGTGAAATTATACCTGAATTTATCTGCTGTGAAGCAGATAAAACTGCTGTGTGATACTGCTCTGAAAAAAATAAACAACACTTAGATATATCCATATAAACAGATATATCCAAGTACATTTTTTATGTTTTATTTACCATGGTGGATGGTAGCATATTGGTCATCAGACTGGAGAATTGTGATAATAGTTTAGTCAGCAAAAGGATACCTATCATTGCAAAATGAAGGAGCACAGAGGTAAGCAGCATGGTCCCTTGGTTTTGTTAAGGATTATAGGGCAGCCCCTAGTATGACTCTCAGACCCTGATGCTGTCAATGTCTGAACTTTGCACTTGTGTGGGCATGTGGTAGCACTGGAGCTGTGAAAAACAGCAGCAGCCTCTCTCTCTGGAGATACCTCTGTGGTGTTAAACCACTGCTGCTGCTTCCTCATGGCAATCCTTTCTCTTTTGGTGTTGCTACAGGGTTATCACCCCCAGTAGTGCTCTGAGGAGGAGAAGAGGCTTGGAAAAGGGAGGGGTTGGAAAAACAGCAACACTCAGGAGCATGGGGAATAAGGAGGTAGGAGGTAGCAGCAGAACTTTGTGTTAAAGGGGTGAGAACACAGCAGGGAAAATTCGAGAGGGGCATGGGGGGATGAAGGGACAGGAGAAGACAGCAACCAAGAGGCTCTGTGTAGAATAAAGCTGGCATCATCAAAAGAGATCTCTCCTGCCATTGCAGAGCTTTTGCTTCACACTGTAAGATTAACTGCCCTGTGCTTATTCAGAACTTAAACTCATTGTCGTACTGTGTTGAAATAATTTACGTTTTCATAATTTGAGACCTATAGGTCCAAGTGAAGCTAATGTAAGGGAGAGCTGCAGCCTCTTTCATCTTAGAGAGATTATGCAAGGCATTGCTCTTTTAGAAAAGTAATTTCAGCTTAGTACCAAATGTGTAAGTAGAATTGTGGTGTAGATGCTATTTCAATAAAGTTTTACAATTATGACTCTAAATGTATTGCAGTTTTATAGAAGAGAGACATGAAATATGATTTAAAAGGATAAACTGAGCTTGACTGTTAAAGTTTTGTCCCTGCTTCCTCTATAGAGGCATTTCAAACTAGTTGTTAAAAGTATGTTTTTGCTTTTGTGTGAGTGTCTTTTCCTTCTCACTAAGGAGTCTTGCTGTAGCCAAGATTTATTATTTAAGATTATTGCTTGATAAGCATAAGTAACCAGCTTGTCATTGTAATGGACAAATAATAAGATTTGGTACCTCAAAGTCAGACATTGCTGAAAACACTGGGAAGATTTCTTGAAGAAATAAAAAAAAGAGGGAATTGTGTTTCTAACTTGGTTTCTCATTTTCAGCTGTACTCTAGTTGGTTCTTCTAGTCCCTCCTGATTTAAGGAAATAAACAAGACAGTAATTTTTGTTATATTTAAAATCCTAAAATATACTGAATTGGAAGGAATCAATCAGAATATAGAAGTTAAGTACTTTTGAATAAAACAACTAAATAGACTATTTTTTACCTTTGGTGCATGAATTACCTTCCATATTATATGTAAAAGTATAGGCTTTAGCCATAGCTTGGTTTTGAATTATCCAGTGAAATGAAAATTTCTGCATTGCTAGTTACATCATATATTCCTTTTATTTTCCATATTTCTTCCCATGGTTTTAATGCATACTGCTTTCAGAGTGATTCAGAAGCTTATATGTGAGATTTGAAGTGGTTCTGCCATTTGAACACAGGCACACCATGCGCTGTGTACTAAATTCAGAACTGCACGTTGTTCCGTGACACGTTGAGTGTTAAGCTGTGTTTCAATATGTTGAATGACCAGTCTGACAGTAAGTTTAGCCATGGCAGTATTCTCTTGCTAGTGGTGGGCGAATGTAGTTTAGTTTCACCCGCTGGAAGTTGCTGAATGTCGCCAGTACTGAATGGTGCCTACAACGCACTGAGCAAGGAGGTGGGACGGGAAGTGCTGAATGGCACTGTATGTCCCATAGAAACCCAGCACTTTTGCAGGCACTAGAAAGGCTGTAACATCTTCTGGCATAATGGAAGCCTAGCCAAGGCCACAGTTCTTTTTTTTGTATTGCTGTCACATCAAGAAAAGAACAAACTCAGGGACATGGGAAAGAAGAGTCCTCTTTTTATCTCCTCCCACTCTTTTCTTTGCCCTTTTGTGATGTTGGTCTAGAACTGAGAAAGGGCCCATGCAATGCACATTCACAGGCTGCTACTTCTGCCTGTTACTCAGCATGGAAACAGTAAGTACAGGACAGTAACAGTAACAGTAACTCCGTGACGAGGAGTCATTAATTTGTTATGAAGTGTTCTGTGATGAAACTACTGGGATTGCTGTCGTTCACATTTGACATATGTTTTATTTGCATATATCTGTCTGCTTCAGTGTTTGTCAGTACGAAATACTTTAATAAAACAGTAAAGAAAATAATAATTTTGTTTGATATTACTTAGCAAACAAAAGAAGCAAACTAATGGTTGTGGGGCTGCATGTGTACATGTAAGAATACAGAGTTACATCCTGTTACACACTTCTGTCCTGTGTACCCATTAGTCCTGCTCAGTTATCTTTGCTTCTTTCTTGGTTTTGATGACTTTATTTTTGCAGACTGTAGAAGAGAGTGAGGGTGTACTGGGACGTGACCTTTACCCAAATCTGTCAGAGGAGAGGTCTCGATGGGAGAAGGAGCTCGCTGGCCTTCGAGAAGAGAATGAAAGCCTCACAGCCATGCTGTGCAGCAAAGAGGAGGAGCTCAACAGGACCAAGGCCACCATGAATGCTGTCCGTGAGGAGAGGGACAGGCTGCGCAGAAGGGTAAGGCTGCTGCAGAGATGTCTTCTTGTTCCTCCAAGCCTGTGTGATTATGTCACCAGAACAAGCCTCTCTTTAATCTCACTTCCTCTACTGGCTGTGGGGCTTTTTGTTTTTAAAGCTGGGTTGTACAAATGACAAAACTGGGACAAAACTGAACATATTTGGAAAAGAGTGTGTGATAAACAGCCAGTGTGTACAATAACCTGATGTCAGAAAACGTCTGTTAACAGAAAACCTGATAGTCATCTTCAAGGAAGCATATGTAACTTGGCTATAGAGAAAGCAGATGTTCATTTAGTGAATTTTCCTGTGAGGCTTTTTTTTCCCCTGTAAACAACAAATATTTCTTTTGTTTTGATGGGAATTCAATTTGTGATTAGGAAAAAGAAAAAGAGCAGGACTCCTGTCAGTGGGTAATAATTCTCATACTGAACAATGAGTAGTCCCAGCCATGTCCTGCTTCTCTGTCTACATTTTATGATGATGTAAGGTCAGAGAAAGGCCGTGTGCTTTGTGTGGATTCCAAAGTAAAAAAAAAAACCAACCAAATAAACAAAAAACCCCCCACAAAAAACAAAGATGAAAGGTCCAAGAGAATGTGACCTCAATCTCTGTTACTTTTAAAATTTGTTAACTTTGTTAAATCTGCAGTTTAGGCTAGATACAAAGTATTTTTCTTTTTAAAACAGGCAGTTTCAAGTTTGTGTTCAATCTGAACAGCAGTTCAGACCACTGTACCTTGGTGAAATAATTGCAAGTGTTGCTCTTTACCTACTAGCAGCAGATCAGCCCTTTTTGCTGTTCTAAAACAACATTGTTCTGCAGTGACTATATAATTTTATCATAAATCTGCGTTGTGTGAGATTTCCAGTCTTTAGATATCAAGCCACAAATAACATTTTCAAAACTCTCTAGCCTCTCCCAACACTAAAAAAGGTATGTGTGATGAGGCAAAAATAGTAATCTCCTATTGTATAAAACAAGACCATTTCAACTTTTCCTTTGTAAATTTTTTTTTTATTATACACCATAGCTTGTTTTCAGTCCTGAACTTTTTGGACTGTTTTTATAGTGACACTTACTTTAAGCAGAAACAGTACTACCCCTTCAGCTACAGCAGTAGCGTTTATGCACTGGGTGACTTATTGCCAAATTGAGGGGGTGGACATGACAACACAAGCAGGCAGAGAATAAAAGTATGTCCTTGAAAAATTTGCTTACACAAATGCAGACATTGTTACTACGGAATATACGGATCAATTTTTGGATATCAAACAAGAAAAAAATAAGTGGCCTTGAGCTTACAAAAAGAATCAAATTTGGAGAAGTATGGAATGCAAGTTAAGGTGCTTGAAAGGTTGGTAACAAGAATTTCTGCTGACAGCCAAAAGCTCCTCAGTTCATAAAAAGAAAAGTGGACAGAGTCAGCATTTGTAGCCTCAGGGATCAGCGTGGCTGAGCCATTGACACATAGTGGCAAATTCAGCTGTATGATTTACTAGAGAAGTTTTTTCCAGTAGAGGTGGGAAAGGCTGTATGAAGAGTGGTGAGATCTGATCTGGAATGTTTTATGTAGTTCTTATCTCTTATGCATGAAAAGGCTCAGTTTAAATTGCCAAAAAAAGATGGTGAAGATGGTGAGAGAAATGGGCAGTGTACTTGGAGAAGGGACTTAAAAGAGATTGTCCTGTTCAACTTGGCAAAACAAAATCTTAATTTGGTTTCTCTTAACAAGTTCTGGAGAAGGCAAGTAAGAATGGGAGTAATGGCTCTCCAAACTTATGGACAAAACTGGAGCAAGAACAGATTAATATAAACCACTTGTGACTATATTAGCCCAGAAATTAGGCTATGAGGTGTCTAAGAGAAGAGAGGATTGTGGTTCTGAAGAAACAGTAACAAGTAAGGCTACTGATTACTTTCATAATGGAGCTTCAAAATATTAAAGTTATGTTTGTATAATGAAATGTATGACTATTCATGGATACCTATCAAAACTAGTTAATTCAGGATTGTATCCAAAGTAAGGGGAGAAAAGGCCAGTTAAGACAGCTACAGTAATTCTAGAGCTAGACTTAGCACCTCTGCACAAATCTGTTACATTTGGACCCTGCAGAGGGTAAGTCTTGAACTGTTCAGTAGAGACAGTGAGCAAGACACTTTGGTGTAGCAAGCCAATTTAAATGTTCATTCTTCTTTAATTAAGGAAATTCTTCTTGGACAGATTGGATAGATGTCCTACCCAGTAGATGAGGCAGTAATGTTGGATTGCCACAGAGCCTTAATATTTGGGCAGGGTTGCTTGTGGGTTTTTTCAGTTGTTTTCATTTAGTTTGCAACTACAGAGAACTTTACTGAAATATGGTATTTAATATCATTCTGAATGTGCAGAACCACTGCTTTATTGCCTCCGCCAGAGAATTTTGCTCATGGCATATGACCCTGTCTGCACACTATGCAATTGTTGCACTGGAAACCATATTTGCATTTTTAATGTAGTTTTTTGTCCGTAGTGGCAACAAAATAAATATTTTCTTTGACCTATTAAATATTTTCTGTATGCCACCTGAACTCAAGAATCGCTTCAAATTATTTCCCTGGAGAGTGGAAAAAGAGATCCAGCTAAAATTTAGTTATTGTTCTTCTCAAATTAAATTGGGTGAAGTGAACAAGCTTGAAGTTGACCAGATCAATAGGTCTGTTCCCTCAGACCAATGCCTGTAATCAAGCAGAGTGCTTTCAATACGTTTTTCTCAGGCTTGTTGGAGATTTAATTTAATTAGGTATTTACTGCCCTCAGTTAACAGATTGAGCTGCTCTCTGGAACAGTGGCTAAGAAACAACATACACGTGGAGTTTGTTTCACACGGGTCATTAGTAAATGAGGTAATTGCTTATTTCTGTAGGTTGTCTGCAGTGTAGCAGCTAATTTCATAATGCAGAGGTTTATTTTACCTCTGTATTATATTGCTACATTAAAAATAAAATCTGTTTAGGTCTGGGCCAGTCAATGCCCTAGAAATTGCTTACACACAGCTGATCATAATCCTGAATTCAGTAATACAGATAAGGTGCTGGGGAACTTCTGTACCAGTTCATGGGATTAATATTATTATTATGAGAATAAGGTTGTAATCAGGTCAGCACTATTTTCAGCTGCTATATGGAGTAACAGGCTTAAATAGTAGAAGAAAAAGTAATATTTGTGTTCCTATACAAAAGCCCTTTTATCCACCTGGGCGTTCATCACTGATACAGCATATAAACTCCATCGTGACTGCAAAGTAAAAATTGTGGGGTTTTTAATTACTGCCCATGAAAGTTGCCAGATAAGTAGTACCTCAGCACAGTCTTAAGCAGCTGGTTGGCATAAGAGGCAGTGGGTGTGGGAACTGTTCAGGCTTCCCTGAGGCTGTTCTGAAGAACTAAGTCTAAAGTCAGAGCAATTCCAGCTCTGGAAGTCTGTTAAGACTGTTCTCTGCATAAGTCATATGTCAACTTGTTCAGTTAATCAAATGCTTTTAGTTGTGAGAGTTGTTCTATAGCTCCAAACTCAGTTGAATTCACCAAACTGATCAGAACAAAACCAGACTTCATAAGCTATCTTCAGCTAAGACCTTAATGAGAACATAATCTGTAGAGGAGTAGAAAAGAGGCATTTTTTGTGTGATCCCTCCAGCTGTCCACATTGCTCGTGCTCCAGAAAACTTCATTTTAGCATGAGGGCTCTCCCAAAATATGCAGGTTTTATGAGCAGTTGAAACCTACCCATACCACAGCAGGAGTCAGATCCTCAGGATTGCAGGCATTCTTGAGCCCACACTGTTCTCAGATGACACAAAGCTGGCACGAGCTGTTGGACTGTCCTTGTTTTGTTGTCATTTCTGTTGGGATCAGAAGGTATTGTTCCAGAGTGCCAGAGAACACTGATATTTTATGGGCCTTTAGAGATTATTACCTGCTTTCATATCTTAAAGTGCTCCTGGAACTGTTCTGTCTCCTTTGTCTCTTGGTGAGCACCAGAAACTTGAAGTAGCAGCCAAAAGCTGTTTCCATTCCCTGCCTCCTTCGGTTGCTTGGTATTTGCTTATGCAGCACTATCTCCACCTAGGTGTTAATGTAGCAGAGCTTTCTCCTGTTTCCAAGCTTGTATGCAAATGCTCAGTGTTTAATCTGAAATTAAATGAGAGAATGCCTGAGATACGCTTTCTGCCCTCACCTGTGTTTGTTTCTGATGTGTGCTAGGCTGGATCAGAATATGTGAGTTGTGCTCAGAGCTTTTAGGGAATTCACCCTGCACCTCCCATGTCACATCTTACCACATCCTTGGTTTTTGTTGCTTTGCATCCTTTATGGAGTTGCAGCACCCAGATCTTTCTGCATGAGGGACTGTTGGTGTGAAAAGCAGAGGAGTGCTTCTCCTGCTGTATATAAAAACTGTGTGTATTAGTGTTCCTGTTCTCCTGCAGCTTGTTGTGTCTGTGTCACTCCCTTTCTCCATTTCTCAAAGTAATTGTTCGAACAGCAGATTGATTTTCGGATCTGCCAGGGGAGTAGTGCCACTAGTGACAGTTACCTTCTTATACATTTCTTGAAAGCAGACATCTCTGCAGAGGACACAGATTCTGCAAGTGCCTCCTTTAAGCTGATTACTGCAGGTCTAAGCTCATCCAGCTCCACAGAATTCCTTGAGGAGATGGCCCTTATAAATACCAGGAAAGACTTCTATATCATACTCAGTCAACCACAACAGACAATCTGCCGGCACTTAGACCTTGCTTGTTCTGGTGCTCATGGTATAAGAGAAACTGAAAATGATCTGGCTGAAAATAATCACCACTAGGCCTAAATGAAAAATTAGGGGTGCTTTTGGCTGGGAAGGGCCATCACCACTCAGAGCAGCTTGAATTGTTACACTAATGTTTTGTTTGACATCTTTGCCTCCACATATTTTCAGTATGCATGAATAAATTAGAAAGTGGGGAGAGGTTCACGTCCTGTAGTTTGTTGTACTTCATCTTTTTCCTCCATATAACAGGGAAAAAATAAAGTAGTATTAAAATGCTGAGGGAAAAGTGCTATTACTTGAAGGGTTCAAAGATACTGCATGATGAAAGAGATCACAATAGGGTAGAAGGAAAAGAGTCACAGGCATGTCATTTGAAACTGGCATAGAAACAAAAGGAGCAGGTGTCCTTTGAATGTGGAAATCAGTGACAAAAGCAGGCAGTTTGTAGCTCTGGTTTTTTATTTAGGATATGTTAATCAATCATGTAGTTGTGAGTATGCATGTGTAAAATACAAAGACTGAAAACATGTTCTTAGATCCATGATTACAGATAATGACAATATTTCACTGAAGAATTTTTCTATAACCATGATGTATTTCTGCAAATATGTCTGTGATGCCTGTTAATAACTTATGAAGTCTTTCATAAATCCAGCACTGCTGGAATGTGTCAGCCCCTTTTTCTTGTCTACCCTTGCTGTCCTTTTATTTAGTTCTTAAGGTATGCACAAGAATTATGCTTAATTTTTCCCTATTTTCTACTTCAATTCTCATCATTCAAAGGGAAAAAAAATTAGAAACAGAGCTAAGCAATTGGTTCAGTGCTAAACTTCAAATTAATACCCGCCATAGCAGAAGATCTTCTACCTGAAAGCCAGTGTGGTTTCCGAGCCAACAGGGGTACCACAGACA